>CM050218.1:32892500-33170000 GCA_027475355.1 Coilia nasus | reverse complement strand
ATGTCTTTGTTTTTTTTTGTTTTTTTTATTCAAGTTCAAATTGAGTAATTGGGAAGTCAAGAGGATTTTTGGTTATCTTTAATGGTGTTTTCAAGAGATGATAATTTTTGTCTGATTGTTTCATAATTGGATTTTATTTCTTGAGGTCAAATGTCTTAATACAAATTTTCCAAGTGTGTTTTCTAAATTTCACCATTTTGTATTTGTAAGTTTTGTGGTTTTGTTTTACTTAAACTGTTCCAAATTCCCCAAAATTGATTGTTCTTTATGGATTCTTCAATTTTGTTGAGAGTTGTGTTGGTGTAATTTTGTTTTTTCTTTCTCAGCAGCCATTTGTAATGTTTCAGTGTTTTATGATAGTCCTTTCTAAAATTTGTATTTTCAGGCTGGTGGTGTTTTAGGTTTGAGAGATGTCTCAGTTTTTTCCTAATATGTTTACATTCATTACCAAACATATTTCTTGAGTTTTGTTTTTTGCTTGAATTTTGTTCTTTTTTTTCATACCAGCTGCATTTGCTGCTTTCTGAAATATCACATTTAATTTATTGATGGCTTTATTAACACCAGCGTCATTGAAAGTGTTTTGAATTGTAGAATTTAATCATTTTTTTAATATGGGGGAATTTAGACCATTTGCAAATTTTGCCGGACTATCCTGCGTCCATTTTTATGGCTTGGCTATCCTGAATAACTTGTTGGGCTCAATTTGGGTCTGCAGTATAATTCTGAGAAAGATGTTAATCTGGTTATGATTGGATAGTGGAGTTTGCTGCCTGACAGTGAATGCTCTGAAGGAGTTGGGGTCCATGTCAGTAATACTCTATCTCTAATCTCTATCATACACACGCACACACACACACACACACACACACACACACACACACACACAAGCAGACAGACAAGCAGACAGACAGACATTGTTTACACAGCGAGTTAGGAGTTATGCTTCTGTTAAGTGAACCATTATACAGGTAATACTAAAATGTTATACAAAGCCTACAACACAACAAAATACAGCCTGCTCAAGCATATGCAGATCAGTCAAGGGTGTTAAAATCATGTTTAATGTTTGTGTGCAAAGGCATTTGGGAGGTGTGGAAGCTCTAAAATTGTTTAAAAATTAAAAAAATTAAAAATGTTTTAATAAATTAGATGTAATTTCGTGCAGAGACCACTGTAAAATGATCAGTTTCTCTGATTTAACTATTTATTGGTATATGTGTGAGTAAAGTGAACATTTTTGCTTTATTTTGTAAACTACTGACAACATTTCTCCCAAATTCCAAATTCAGCTGACACGGGAAAGGAATGGCTGTCATACATGTAGAGATGCTGATGTTGTGGGATACAGTAGACAACATAAATGCCATTAAATGTTTAAACAAGGTCAATTGTCAATAATACCTACAACACTTCAGCCAATGTTAGTTAGCAAACTTAATCGCAATGTAAACTAGTTTAGCAAGTCAGTTGTAACCTTATGTAGAAGCAACGTTAGCCAACCAACGCTACCCTCTTCAAACTGTCACAGGAGCCACGCATCCTACCTGCTGTCTTTTATTCAAGCGTACAACTTTTTCCTCATTCTATCCGCCACTTTCTCTTTTCCTCTTGCTTTTTTAACACTGTGAGTGCACCCCAAAAAGTTAATTCATGGCTATTTTCTCAATCATGACTATGCGAAACTGACTGACTGACTGTACACCACTGAGCACAGCCCAAGCTCTAACCCTGGGGTCAACGCACACAGACAGATGTTTTAGTGCTTTCCATATCGGGATGTGTGATAAGGGTGTGTGTGTGTCATCTCAGTACTAGCCTCCCTATGTCAAAACACATAGTTAGATGTTTGGTGGTTTCCATGGTGGAAATACTGAGTGTGTGTGTGTGTGTGTGTGTGTGTGTGTGTGTGTGTGTGTGTGTGTGTCAGTGTGTCAGTTAGTCTGCCTGTGTGTGTGTGATGTGGGAGGATTAACTGGAGTTATAGCATATGCAGCTCTCGCTCTCCCCCTCCCCCCTTTCCCTTCCTAACCATATCTCTCCCTTACATCTTCCAGTCTTTTTTATACCTCTCACACTTTCTTTTTCTCTCGCTCTTTCCAAGCTCATGTTTGTCTGCACAGCTCAGAGCTGCTTACACAAACATGCATACACACCTTAACACACACTGTACACAAAGACATATTTGTGCACCTGAACAAAGTACACATTTGCATTTTTGCAAGGCACATTAATGCATGTGCACATTTCTCTCTCTCTCTCTCTCTCTCTCTCTCACACACACACACACACACACACACACACACACACACACACACACACACACACACACACATATACACACACACACACAGTTGCAGATGTAATGTGCTTTTCTGGTAGTGCAGGATGCAGGATGCCTCTGTGTGATGTGATGTGATGTGATGTGGAGGAAACACACTTTGTTCTTCCCGCAGGCCAAATCACACAGGCTATACCACAGGCCTATTACTGGTAGCCTTGTTTGCTCTTGCTAGATACACACACACCCACAACATACACACACACACACACACACACAAACAAACACACGTACACATACAGAATACTGATGCACACACAGACGTACACCCACTCTCTCTCACACACTCACACACAAACACAGACACACACACACACACACTCACACACAAACACAGACACACACACACACACACACACGTACACATGCAGAATACTGATGCACACACAGACGTACACCCACTCTCTCTCACACACTCACACACAAACACAGACACAGACACACACACACACACACACACACACACACACACACACACACACCACACACCACAAACACAAAGGAAATGCAGAGATATTTCCTTGAAGACAGGGGGATAAATAGAGAAGTGTGATGTTTTTATATGTTTGCACAATTTCTCAGAAGTGGGCTTTCATCTGTTTGTTCCATCTTCCCTTCCTTCCTCTCCTTCCGCGCTCACACATTCATTTGCAGGATGCATGGTAATCACACACCCAAACACACGCACACACACACACACACACACACACACACCATTTGCAGGATGCAGCACTGCTGCTCAGCATCGCTCTCGCTCTTGTGTTCTGCTGTCGCGTTGTGCTGTCATCTGCAGGGAAAGCTGGACGCCCTTGCTGGTGTTCTCACTCAGACATATTAGGATCCTGGGGCAGATGACTTACACAGCCCGCCAACCTCACCCCCCCCCACGCACACACACCACCCTCTCTGCCTTACACAGCACCTCCACCCCTCCATTACCCCGCCCTCCAGTCCTAATCTTGGTAAGATTGACTTATTGGAGGACCAAATGACTTACAAAAATGATATGTATTTACACACACACACACACACACACACACACACACACACACACACACACACACACACACACACACCGAGTCATATAAGGCAGTGAGGAGACAGTGAGGGGGTAGTGAGCCAGTAGTGAGTGGACAGTAAGGAGACAGTGAGAGGGTAGTGAGCTAGTAGTGAGCGGGTAATGAGGGGGAAGTAAGGGGCAGTGAGGGGGTAATGAGGGGGCAGTAAGGAGCAGTGAGGGGGTAATGAGGGGGCAGTAAGGGGTAGTGAGGGGTAGTGAGGGGGCAGTAAGGAGCAGTGAGGGGGTAGTGAGCCAGTAGTGAGTGGACAGTGAGGAGACAGTGAGGGGGTAGTGAGCCAGTAGTGAGTGGGTAATGAGGGGGCAGTAAGGGGCAGTGAGGGGTAGTGAGGGGGCAGTAAGGGGCAGTGAGGGGGCAGTAAGGGGCAGTGAGGGGTAGTGAGGGGGCAGTAAGGAGCAGTAAGGGGTAGTGAGGGGGTAATGAGGGGGAAGTAAGGGGCAGTGAGGGGGCAGTAAGGAGCAGTAAGGGGCAGTAGTGAGCAGTGAGGGGGTAATGAGGGGGCAGTAGTGAGCAGTGAGGGGGTACTGAGGGGGCTGCTTAGTAAAACAATCATGTACCTGCAGCCCTCTATTTACAGCACCACTATTTAGCCTGCACTCACACACTCACTCACACATGCAAATGACCCTCCCTCTTCCCCTCTCTCTCTCCCTCCCTTCCTCCCTCCTTTCTTTTTTCTTTGTCTGTTTGTCTTTCTCTTTCTCCTCCTATCACACCTCTCTACCTTTCTTTTTCTCTCTCCTACTACTCCATTTTTTTGTTTTTCTCTCTCCCCTCCCATTCTCCACCTCTTCCTTTCCGTTTCTCTCTCTCTTCACCTATCTGCCTTTCATTTGCCTTTCTCTCCTCTTATCATCCTTCTTTACCTTTTTGTTTAGTCTCTCTCTCCTCTCTCTCCTGCTCTCTTGCTATTCCTCTCTCACTTTCCTTCTATCTCTCGCTCTTTTTCTTCATGACATTCATCCCTCCATTCTGTTCTCTTCCTCCCTTTCTCTTTCCCTTAGTCTATACTACCCCTCCCTCGCTTTTTTAGACTCAGTCTCTCTCTCTCTCTCTCTCCCTCTCTCTCTCTTCCTCCACTTGTCTCTCTTGACTGGGCTCAGATGATTAGCTGTGCTATTTTATTCCTCCTCCAGTGAAGCCAGTCATGACTATATATTCACCTGGTCCCTACTTCCTGTTTGGAGCCTGCTTCCTGTGTGTCTCTGTGTGTGTGTGTGTGTGTGTGTGTGGTGGTGTTCCAGCGCTAGTCACAGATACGCTTGATGGTGTTTACACAGCGTGCCCATGAGGCCTCATTATGACCGCCGCTAGCAAAGCTAGCGAAAGCGGTCATATTGGAGTTGCTGCAAAATTTTTCCCTTTTTTTTTTTTTTAATTTATTTTTATTTTTTTTTATTTTTTTCACCGATTTTTCGTCAACGATTCCCGGGACACTGAAACTCGGGGAGACATGAATGTTTGTAGGCATGTAGCCCAAGAAGTTTGTGAGCGAATAACGCCTTTTGGTCCCCCAGGGCCACCCCCCCGCTGTGCCAGTGTCCGTTAAAGAGGGGGAGACCGGCAAAAGTTTTTGCTGAATAACTCAATGAACGTTTCACCCAACAACATGAAATTTTTGTGATATGTCGGTGTTACAGAGACGTATCGACCCAGCCCATAAACTCTCACTTGAAGCATAGCGCCACCTAGTGATAAGGGTAAATGCAAAAATTGGGATTTTGAGTTGCCAATATCTTGGACCGAGAAGGTGGGAACTGCGCAAAATACGTTATGCACAATCACCACAAAGACCTCTAACACCACAGAACATGCCATAAAATTTGGTCCATAGGGGGCGCTGTAATTGTAGAAAATGTCATTCTGCCTATTATCTAGACAATGCTTACGTTTACAACAATTTTTTTTTTATCGTGAAATCTATTGACCCTCACGCATTGAAAACACTGGTCGACGCCCACTTCCAACGAAAAAAAATTCCGTGAAATTTTAATATTGCGAAAACAAATCTGAACGAACTCGTCATAGGCCGTTCATGTGAATCTCACCAAATTTGGTATATGTCATCTACAGACAATGCTGACAAAAAGTTATCAAAGGATTTATCTTGAGATAAACCGTTCCGAAGTTACACGTCAATGAACATTTAACACGTAGCTTAAAAATCTTCAAATGGCCGTATCTTGGCTAATAATTGCTCAAATTTAATCAAAGTTGACATTCCATCTCTAAACAGATTTCTTTTCATGTGTACTAAATTTTGTGACATTTCGTCATAGGGGGCGATGTTTATTGGCGAAGCTAGGTGTCAAAAAACAGTTTTTGTTAAATAACTCGCCAACAATTTTGCCCAAGACAACGATTTTGCGTTAGTATGTCGGTGTTACAGAGATGTATCGACCCAGCCAATAAACGCTCACTTGAAGCGTAGCGCCACCTAGTGATATGGGTAAATGCAAAAATTGGGAGTTTGAGTTGCCAATATCTTGGACCGAGAAGGTGGGAACTGCGCAAAATATGTCATGCACAATCACCACAAAGACCTCTAACACCACAGAACATGCCATAAAATTTGGTCCATAGGGGGCGCTGTAATTGTAGAAAATGTCATTTTGCCTATTATCTAGACAATGCTTACGTTTACAACATTTTTTTTTTTATCGTGAAATCTGTTGACCTTCACGCATTGAAAACACTGGTCGACGCCCACTTCCAACGAAAACAATTTCCGTGAAATTTTGATATTGCGAAAACGAATCTGAACGAACTCGTCATAGGCCGTTCATGTGAATCTCACAAAATTTGGTATATGTCATCTACAGACAATGTTGACAAAAAGTTATCAAAGGATTTATCTTGAGATAAACCGTTCCGAAGTTACACGTCAATGAACATTTAACACGTAGCTTAAAAATCTTCAAATGGCCGTATCTTGGCTTTTAATTGCTCAAATTTGGTCAAAGTTGACATGCCATCTCTAAACAGCTTTCTTTTCATGTGTACTAAATTTTGTGACATTTCATCATAGGGGGCGATGTTTATTGGCGAAGCTAGGTGTCAAAAAACAGTTTTTGTTAAATAACTCGTCAACAATTTTGCCCAAGACAACGATTTTGTGTTATTATATCGGTGTTACAGAGATGTATCGACCCAGCCCATAAACTCTCACTTGAAGCATAGCACCACCTAGTGATATGGGTAAATGTAAAAATTAGGATTTTGAGTTGCCAATATCTTTGACCGAGAAGGTGGGAACTGCACAAAATACGTCATGCACGATCACAACAAAGACCTCTAACACCACAGAACATGCCATAAAATGTAGTCCATAGGGGGCGCTGTAATTGTAGAAAATGTCATTTTGCCTATTATCTAGAGAATGCTTATGTTTACAACAATTTTTTTTTTATCGTGAAATCTATTGACCCTCATGCATTGAAAACACTGGTCGACGCCCACTTCCAACGAAAACAATTTCCGTGAAATTTTAATATTGCGAAAACGAATCTGAACGAACTCGTCATAGGCCGTTCATGTGAATCTCACCAAATTTGGTATATGTCATCTACAGACAATGCTGACAAAAAGTTATCAAAGGATTTATCTTGAGATAAACCGTTCCGAAGTTACACGTCAATGAACATTTAACACGTAGCTTAAAATTCTTTAAATGGCCGTATCTTGGCTTTTAATTGCTCAAATTTGGTCAAAGTTGACATGCCATCTCTAAACAGCTTTCTATTTATGTGTACTAAATTTTGTGACATTTCGTCATAGGGGGCGATGTTTATTGGCGAAGCTAGGTGTCAAAAAACAGTTTTTGTTAAAAAACTTGTCAACAATTTTTCCCAAGACAACGATTTTGTGTTAGTTTGTTGGTGTTACAGAGATGTATCGACCCAGCCCATAAACTCTCACTTGAAGCATAGCGCCACCTAGTGATAAGGGTAAATGCAAAAATTGGGATTTTGAGTTGCTAATATCTTGGACCGAGAAGGTGGGAACTGCGCAAAATATGTCATGCACGATCACCACAAAGACCTCTAACACCACAGAACATGCCATAAAATTTGGTCCATAGGGGGCGCTGTAATTGTAGAAAATGTCATTTTGCCTATTATCTAGAGAATGCTTACGTTTACAACAATTTTTTTTTTATCATGAAATCTATTGACCCTCACGCATTGAAAACACTGGTCGACGCCCACTTCCAACGAGAACAATTTCCGGGAAATTTTAATATTGCGAAAACGAATCTGAACAAACTCGTCATAGGCCGTTCATGTGAATCTCACCAAATTTGGTATATGTCATCTACAGACAATGCTGACAAAAAGTTATTAAAGGATTTATCTTGAGATAAACCGTTTCGAAGTTACACGTCAATGAACATTTAACACGTAGCTTAAAATTCTTCAAATGGCCGTATCTTGGCTTTTAATTGCTCAAATTTGGTCAAAGTTGAAATGCCATATCTAAACATCTTTCTTTTCATGTGTACTAAATTTTTTGACATTTCGTCATACGGGGCGATGTTTATCGCCGAAGCTAGGTGTTGAAAAACAGTTTTTGTTAAATAACTCGTCAACAATTTTGCCCAAGACAACGATTTTGTGTTAGTATGTAGGTGTTACAGAGGCATATTGACCCAGCCCATAAACTCTCACTTGAAGCATAGCGCCACCTAGTGATAAGGGTAAATGCAAAAATTGGGATTTTGAGTTGCCAATATCTTGGACTGAGAAGGTGGGAACTGCACAAAATACATCATGCACGATCACCACAAAGACCTCTAACACCACAGAACATGCCATAAAATTTAGTAATTTCGCTGTAATTGTACAAAATCTCATTTTGCCGACTCCTTGCCTTCACAAATCAGTCCTACACACTACACATTCAAAACCCACATCCATGCCCACTTCCAGGAAATCATTTCCACAGAAATTCTCACCTCACAACACTGCTCTACCACACACTCATCACACCAACAGTTCCCACATTTCAATATACTGCGGCGGTCATACCATGTACCGCTATGCGGTGCATCTAGTTTTTAGTGTAATGTGCTATGAAATGTTTTGGAAGCTGTCATGAGGGACAGCTGTGTGTATGTGTGTGTGTATGTATGTGTGTGGGCGTGTATGTATGTGTATGCATGTGTGTGTGTGTGTGTGTGTGTGTGTGTGTGTGTCTGCATGCGTGCGTGAGAGAGAGCAGTGAAAGCAAAATGACATGAGGGAAGAGACTTTGCTCTGCTGGAGAGAAGGAGAGAGAGAGGAGGATAGAGAGAGAGAAATGGAAAGAGAAGGAGAAAGGGAGGGAAGAGAGATGAAGAGAGAGGGCTAGAGAGAGAGGGGGGAGAGATACAAAAAGAGAGGGGGGGGAGAGACAGAAAAAAAGAGAGAGACAGATGAGAGTAGAGAGTCAGGGGAGCAAAAAGCTAGGGGAGCAATAAAGACTGAAAACACTTTTAACAAATGTCCATTCTAGAAGCATTTTTTATTAAAAGTTGTGAACCTGACTACTTAACATAATTAATGTGTGCTAAATTCCTAAGCTAAATTTTGAGTTTTCGACTAATTTGCAGAAACAAAATGGCTGCCGAAGTTGGCGATGTTCTGCACTGTATTGTAACAAGCACTGCCTAAATACATACAGTTGTTGCCGGTTCAAAATGCTCGTTTCACTCACGCAATCCGTGATTCACGCAGTTACGTGAAATGTCAGTACCACTGCAGCTGCTAGGGGCAGCATGAGAACACGGAAGTTTACGCTGAAATAAAGATCTTACTTCGAAGGTTGACCCACCCACGGCAGAACTTGCAGTATTTAGTTGACTGTAAAGGTGCCATTATCTCGTAATTCTGCGGTTCAAACGCAGTGAAATTAAATCGATGTGCAGAGATAGTGACAATACAGCTGTCTAAACATTTAAAAAGCAAATTCACGTCATCTTGTTTTCCTTGTTAAAACATGCCATGACTTAAAATTTAAACAATTATGTATGGACAGCACAACTGTAAGATATTTTGCATTAGAAGTTTACATTTACCGCGACAACAATGTTTCGCCATGACAAACGTTTTCACACGTTAGTTAGTTTGACCAGTGTCTACCATATCTTAATCATTATTATCAGTATGGTATAATTTCAAGAAGGATAGATACATGACTGGGTGACTGGCATGATTGTCATATATATTTGGAAAACTGAACGGACTAAATATGTCTCTGCTCTAAGCTGTCGAGGGCTGCTTTGAATGTCCTCAACGTAGTTATGTGCAAAGACTTTCTCCACACTGACTTACATTAAGAATAAATACAGGTCTTGGCTTAATGTGGAAGATGATCTGTGGGTGGCCATCTCCAAAATTAAACCTTGAGTGGACCTGCTTTTCTTCGCGCACAGCGCCCATCCATCACATTGAGTTTTTTCTGCATACCTAAGTTTATAACTGTTCCATGTTACTTGCTTGTTCGTAATATGTCCGTATATGCTCAGCATTTTACATAAGTTATGATGGGATGTTGCCTATTTGTTTTCGCTAGTAAGTTTGGTAATAACATAAACTAGCTCAGAGATTGTCTTCAGTTTTGTTTTTGCTGTACTGCCTTGTGTGCACAAAACTGCCACATTATTAACGTGGGGCAGGGAGAGAGAAAGAGAGAGATCAAGAACGCATGCACGAGCGACAGAGAATGGTTGCGGGGGCAGTCAGAACACAAACTGGGGGTCACTGTCTGAAAAGTGGAAATCCCTGAATTAGGCTATAATCGCCTGTGCCAACAGCACGATGTGATATCACACCCCGCCTTGTTCAGCTCACTAAAAGTCCTGGAGTAAATAAGTTGCATGGCTATGTGTGTGCATGCCTGCGAACATGCCTGTGTGTGAAACTACTGCTTGTCTGATGTCCTCATCAGCTGACGGCTTCCTAACACACACCCCCACTCCACCCCACCCGTCTGCAAACACACACACACACCTCCCTGCAGAAAAAAAACCCTCTTCTTTGTCTGTAACAGAGTGTTAAATTCTTTCCATTGTCGCCACCAGCCCTCCCCCCTTTACACACACACACACACACAAACAGCGCTGGCCTAGATCCCCATTTACAGATGCAGCATTGATCCGCGAGACAGATCCGTGTACCAGATCAATGCCAGTTTCATTTTTGCCCTATGTTCGACATTAATATATTTCATTCAAATTTAAATAACTATTAAAATAATATTGTATGCAGTATACCATGTTTATGTTCAGGGGCATCACTAGACCTATTGCTGTACTGGGGCACAGCTGGGGTACAGACAATTAATGCAAGCGATATGCTCATCAAAACATCGTAGATGTAAGATGGCAATCTCCAGAAACCGAGTGTGGGAGCTCACAGTCCTAGGCTAACCATTACATGAATCAACAATGACAATAGGCATATACCATTTAGCTAAATGACAGCAGCTAATGTCTCCAGTAGGCTACTTCAATTTACAGCCAGAACTAGCTTGCATGACAGCTGCCTCCTACATTAAACGTAAAAATTAAAGTTGTAACATTTAAATCCACATGGAAATGGCGACACAGAGGTGAAAACAAACAACAATGATGGACAGTTTACTTGGTACTAACCTGTAAGACAGGTGAAAAGAAATAGCGCTCAGACACCTTTGTAAGACATTATGTCCCGAAGTTGTTTATGAAGTGGGGGTGGAACGCCAATCACAGCCAAAGTCACGTGAATAAATTACCATATTAAGTAGCCATGTGCACATTGTGTATGAAGTGAATAAAGTAGCAATGAGTTGCCATATTAAGTAGCTATGTGCACATTCTGTAGATTATGCCATGTAGACGTAAAACTCTAAAGTGATTTTTTTACTGGTGAAATGTATACTGGGGCACTACAGGCCAATACTGGGGCACGTGCCCCAGTAAAATATGTCTGGCCACGCCCCTGCCATACCTTAACCCTATGGGCCCGACGGAAGCAAAGTGCGTCCAAATTTACAGCCATTCTTCTCTGTTGAATTACTCTGGAACGGTAGCGAGATGGCCCTCATACCAAACAAAACAGTGGAACTAGGGCTTTACAGCATGCGCTCAAGTATCGGTGAGATATAATTTTTTAACAATTAGCCAAAATCTCTCATATTAGAGCTCTGCACAGGCATTACTCTCATTGAAATTACTCGCAAACCCGTGATCGCATGGCAGAGACATGCCACGCATATCAGAAGAAAGTACAGAATCACAGCTTTCCAACGACACCAAGCACATACTTTTGCACTGAATCTATCATGTTAAAACAAGGGATCAAATGTTTGCCAAGTAATGATTTGACAAATTTCTGCTTCACCCATTTTACACTCACGGTTATAAGTCAATGCATAATGTGAATAGCGAAACTTACCGATTCTACTGCTATCGTGCATTTCTCTGTCAAAACAAGTTTCATACAGTTTGAAATTTCTGCAAATTTCTGCATAATATCCATTATAATCCTGATATAACATCCTTCATTAAATGGATGCCCTTATTTCCGTCAGGCACAGACTACATATTTATCAACATTGATAAGCCACTGAATATCCCACCATCATGGTTCTTATATTGCCAGATTCCAGACAATCTCCTCTAATCATTATTATCACCATCGTATAATTTCAACAAGGATAAATAGATGCCTGGGTGACAAGTCTGGAAAAAAGTGTCGTGGCTATGTGTGTGTGTGTGTGTCTGCGAACATGCCTGTGTGTATGAAACTACTGATGTCCTCATCAGCTGACAGAAAAAAACCTCTTCTTGTCTTCTTTGTCTGTGACAGTGTAAAATTCCAGTCATTGTCGCCACCAGCCCATCCCCCCTCACACACACACACACACACACAGACTCACACAAACAGTGCTGGCCCAGATTCATGTTTACAGACGCAGCATTGATCCACGGGATGGATCTGTGTACCAGATCAAAGCCAGTTTCATTTTTGCTTTAAGTTCGGCATTAATATGTTTCATTTAAATTTAAATAACTATTAAAGTAATATTGGATGCAGTTATACCGTCCTTATATTCAACAGTCAGAAGCAACAGAACCGTACATAAACTGCACATATAAAAGTGTGGAGTAGTCTTTAATTTAAGGTTCTGCATTGGTGATGGTCTGGAGTTTTAAAAGAAAATTTAGATGGGTCGGATGCAGTGACAGTTGACCTTTTATTTAATAAGCATAACATATGAAACTCTTTGTTGGACTGAACTGGCGATATACAAAAAAACTGCCCGTAGTTTGTCAGAAGGTAGAAACAGTTTTTGTTACATTATATGAGAAAAAACGTAATGTTAAGAGTAAAACTTAAGAATTAGTTTTGTGTTTAGTTTTAGTTTTGCGTGTTGTCCGGAGGTATTCATTGATTTTATCAATGCAATCCTTCAAGTCATTACTTACTGGAGCAGGAAACTTGCGCTGCAGTGACGACACCACAAAGTTCTTTACATTCTGTGATAGGGCTCTCTTGCCCCTCGATCCATCCCAGTCGCTGTATTCTGCCGTGATCTTCGGGCCCAACGTCACGCAAAGTCAGATCTGCATGCTGGCTAGGAATTTGGATGTTTTCATTGAGTGTTGCAGAGAGGGCCAATGGCGACATCTCCAAGGTAGACCATGATGCAGGTGGTGATGCATACGTATCTGGGGACTGGTGTTTCAGGCGTCAAAGGACTTCTATGCTCACGCATAGCCGCCTGAAGTTCTCTGATCCCAGCCCTCATCTCTTTCATCTCCTCTGCAATGTCCACATGGCCACGGTCTGTTGATTGGAGTCGCTGAAGCTCCCACTTGAGGTTATCATTCTCACTGTTTAGGCGAACATTCTCGGCATTGGAAGACAGCAATCAACGTGTAATAGCATTAAACTCTACAATGAAGTACAAATCGAAATTTGGCAGTCTATCGCAAATGCCATTGTTGGCGTAATCACCCTTTTTTCAATCGTGCAACAGGCTCAATTCAAATTCCTACACTTCACTCCCATATAATGAGTAGCCCCTGAAAGATCATTGTTTTACAGCATACTAATACAGGGACGTGCACGATTACAAAGGGGGAGGGGCTAAAATCTGAAAAGGGCAGTATGTGCGCATATCTGATGCTCTGTGGAGAGAAACGAGGAATGGAAAATAACTAAATGAACTGGATCTGCAGTAACAGCTGTGACATGGGCAACAAGAATATCAATCATGACTGGTGCATCTGATTCCTCCATCTGAAAGATACATACAGGGTGCAACTGTAAGGTTAACCTATTGTAAGGTCAGACACACCTGGTTTGTCCAATAATGTAAGACAGGACAGAAAGTTAGGTTGACACTTCTGATGCGTTGGAACTCAGCATAAAGCTGCAAAACCAAAACCACACTGTTACGACCCTGTATGTGTTTCTGTGCTTTGTGTACACACACACAAAATCATTAGTTCTTACACAGCATTTGCTGTTCCATTTGAATTTGATATATAATCAAGTTTGCGTTTGTGTTATTTTCTTACGTTAACACTTTTGCCGTGCCTGTACACAGCATATTATCTGCCATTAGCAGGCGGACTGACGGTACTGGCACTTAAAAATGCGCGCGCCACCATTAAGTAAATAGTGAAAGCAAGTTGTTAATACACAACACCATCAACATCGCATCGCTCTTGAATTGTTTTGAAATCGGCAAAGAAACGTAGTATTAGAGTAGAGTCAGCTTTAAATTCTAAAGGGAAACTAACGTGAGACAAGCGAACTGGATATAAACCCAGGCCACATCCATCTCTCGCCTTGATTACTGCAACTCTCTTCTGGCTGGCCTACCTGTTTGTGCAATGAAACCATTGCAAATGGTCAAGAATGCGGCTGCACATCTGGTATTTAATCAACCCAAAAGGGCGTCACTCCTGTTCTCTTTCTATACCGCTCTCACGGGCATAAGCTGCTCCAAACGATTTAATGCCGTCACCCCGACAGCAAAATTCCAGTCCGATATTTACCTGTCCATTTTCACCATGCAGTCTTCACTAATGTGTGCGTGTTGTGTACTGCATGTGAGTGTGTGAGTGCGAGTCTCTGTCCTCTCACGTTGGTGAGTTATTTTGCAAACCATTCAACCAACCCACTCACTTACCCACAAACTCCCGAAAACATAACATCCTTGGCGGAGGTAAAAAATACAGACTAAGTCTCCCAGAAGTTCGCAACCCCTCCCAACGCACTTCTAACGTTAAAATTAAGTTACTTTGGAGACATCGGTGGACACTTCAATTGACTGAATGCTGGCTGACGACATAAAATTAAGAAATTAAAAAAATATATATTTACCCACCAAGTCAAGCCGTCTCTCTCTCGCTTTTGCAACTTGCAGTCTGGCAGCATACATAAAATGGCCGTTGATCACTTCCTCTGCATGCATATGCATTACAAAGCTGCACTAAGGTAATATTATGAAGTTTCACTAACTTAATACTTTTCTTTGTTAAGTGAAAGCAAAAAGGCTTATCCAAAATCAATGTATTTCTAAGTTAAGACAGCTTTCTTTAATTTTAATTTTGATCAACTTCCTGAAATAAGTTGCTTAACTTATCAACTTAATAAAATAATAGACATGTAACAATTTGCGTTTTTCCATCTGAAAAAGCTCATGTTTTAAGTAATACTGACTAACCTCCTGAATCATTTTTAGAGTAGTGTCAACCAGTGGTTCAAATACAATAGGGCACTATACCATTTATTGTGTTATAAAGGCAGTGCTCCCAAGTGCCACCTGGTGGTTGTTTGGGTACGTTGCAGCTCCTCACACTTTCTGCCAAAAAAGGCTGCCTGAATCTCACATTAATCACATGAGATTGCCGCGTGAAACCGAGCAAACTGAAACGACAACATCTGTATTGTTCACATATTTGCATCTTACAAATATTTCTTCAGCAAAAGATCAAATACACAGGCCACAAAATGATGAAATGATTAAAAATATGAGAGGGAATGGACAAATGAAAAGGAAGTGAGAGAGACAGAGGAGAGGAGTAGAGAGACAGGGAAGAGATGGAGAGATGGAGCAGGCAGAGAGGCAGAGGAAAATGGACAGCTGGAAAGGAAATGAAAAAGAAGAAAAGAGCAAGACAGAGGAGAGATGGAGAGAGAGGGGGCTAGATAGCCAGAGGGAAATGGACAGATCAAAAGGAAGTGTGCGCACAGGTGGAGGGCAGGGGTCTGAGCAGAGGTGCCTGATCCACCAGCATCCTCCTGTTTCCTCCCACAGGAAGAGCCGGACAGTTCCTCCCTCTCCTTCCTGCTACCCACAGGAAGTCCCACCTACCATCCACCGAGCATGCCCATCACCAGAGCAAACAAACTAGTTTGTGTGAAGCGTTATGTCTGATAGACCAATGAACAGTGGTGGTGTTGGTGTGTGGAGCTTTATGTTTGATGGACCAATAAGCCGCGGTGGTGTTAGCTTGTGTGGAGCAAAGTTAGATGGAGAACAAGCCCAAGTTGACCATTGGAGCTGCAGCTCTCTGTGTGTGTGAGAGAGATATCAGTGCTGTTGCCAGCATAGCTTTTGCTCTGTGTGTGTGTGTGTGTGTGTGTGTGTGTGTGTGTGTGTGTGTGTGTGTGTGTAATATCAGTGCTGTGGCTGATGTAGCTGCTGCTGTGTGAGTGTGTGTGTGTCTGTGTCTGTGTGTGTGATATCAGTGCTGTGGCCGGCGTAGCTGCTGCTGTGTGAGTGTGTGTGTGTGTGTGTGTCTGTGTCTGTGTCTGTGTGTGTGATATCAGTGCTGTGGCCGGCGTAGCTGCTGCTGTGTGAGTGTGTGTGTGTGTGTGTGTGTGTGTAATATCAGTGCTGTGGCTGGTGTAGCTGCTGCTGCTGCTGTGTGTGTGTGTGTGTGTGTGTGTGTAATATCAGTGCTGTGGCCGGCGTAGCTGCTGCTGTGTGAGTGTGTCTGTGTGTGTGTGTGTGTGTGTGTGTGTGTGTGTGTGTGTGTGTGTGTGTGTGTGTGTGTGTGTGTGTGTGTGTGTGTGTGTGTGTGTGTGTGTAATATCAGTGCTGTGGCTGGTGTAGCTGCTGCTCTGTGTGTATGTGTGTGTGTGTGTGTTTGTGTGTGTGTGTGTGTGTGTGTGTGTAATGTCAGTGCTGTGGCTGGTGTAGCTGCTGCTCTGTGTGTGTGTGTGTGTGTGTGTGTGTGTGTGTAATGTCAGTGCTGTGGCTGGTGTAGCTGCTGCTGTGTGTGTGTGTGTGTGTGTGTGTGTGTGTGTAATGTCAGTGCTGTGGCTGGTGTAGCTGCTGCCCTGTGTGTGTGTGTGTGTGTGTGTGTGTGTGTGTGTGTGTGTGTGTGTGTGTGTGTGTGTGTGTGTAATATCAGTGCTGTGGCTGGTGTGGCTGCTCCTCTGTGTGTTAGCGTCCCCTCTGTCCCCTCTGCAAGGTCAGGAGGACGATGTCATAAATTGCCACTGAGGGAGTGCCGCAGTCAAGACATTCCCTCATTTCAATGACACACACACACATAGACACACACACACACATAGACACACACGGGGGGGACTAGCCTACATCGCGTTTACAGTACATGCAGGCAGGCAATATCTCTCTCTCTCTCTCTCTCTCTCTCTCTCTCTCTCTCTCTCTCTCTCTCTCTCTCACACACACACACACACACACACACACACACACACACACTTACCCTTACCAAGAGTTCTGCTGATGTAGGAGCTTTTGCAAATATGTGCAGGCCGATAAAGGTTGTTACCACTTTGCAGGCATCCTGCTCCACACACAGGTGCGCACACACACAAAACACACGCACACAGGTACACACGCACACAGGTACACACGCACACAGGTGCACACACACACACACACACACACACGCACAGAGGTGCACACACACACGCACACACACACACACATTTTTCTTTCACCAAAACCGGCACACAGGGCATTCATTAATACTAGAGACCACCGCAAAATAAATGCCGCACCTTTAAAGCTGGGGTCTTATCCATGTTCATTTCGGTACACTCATACCATCGGTCTTACCTTTGCACTCACTCACACACACACACACACACACACACATATTTACTAGACACCCACCAAAAAAGTCTTTTAGCAAACAGAACTCCAAAAAACTTGCATTGCAATTCATTTTAATGGACAGTGCTGTTTGTGGTTGAAATTCAATGTAGCACTTGTGTATGCCCAAGACAAGCCACATTACACCCTCTCTTAATGATATACTGGTGCTGAATCCTGAGACTGTCTGACACCAGTGACCTTATCATATACCGTTATGACACCAGGAAGAGTGTGTCTCTATGGCTTTCATCCTGTCAGAAGGATATCACAGACAATTCTTCTTTCTCTCTCCTGCCCCCTCTCTCTCTCACACACACACACAGACACACACACACATAAAATGGCTGCTGGATGATAGTCTTGTTGAAATTGTGCTACCCCCAGGTGGCCCCAGCCTCCTGTGTCTGTGCCGTTGCTGCGCTAAACTCCCCTAACAATGCAATAACCTTCACTCCTCCCCATGTCTGACCTCTACACACCCACGACACATACACATACACAGTCACAGTCACAGACACACACACACACACACACACACACACGCAGTGGCGGTTCTAGGGGGGGGGGGGGGGGGGGGGGGGGGGCTGGGCCTTTGCCCAGGGCGCAATTTCGTGAAGGGCGCCGTGCTATTGGCCTCACGAGCGTTTGAAAATATATATATATCATCTAAAAAAGTTTTTAATATCTATCATATCACTGTGTAGGAAATTGTCAAATTGGCGCCCCCTTTGGCTGCCCGCGCCCCTGCTGAAAAGTTCCCGTGCACAGAAGCTGTGAGAGAAGGGTAAAGGGGAGGGGGCGCGGGGGACTGTTCACCTCTGGGTCTCTCAAATGCAATGCACAAGTGGGCAATACTCTGCAATTAGTGAGCGAAGTCAGTCACACATAAGCTTCCTTCCCAATAACGCACATTTTATTCCTAACATTATATTTACAGGTTTATAATTCCTACACATCTTTTAATTGTGTGAAAGGGCTAATAAAACAGGGCAATACAAAACGAGTAGGCGGTCACCAAGGTGAGTCCTAACTCCTGGTCGGCAGTGACAGTGTTCGGGTAGTGTTGTTTTTGGCGGCCTGTTTTAATTTTAGTTTTAGTCTAGTCTTTGCATGAAGCTGTCATTTTAGTTTTTATTAGTTTTAGTCACGTCCATATCCTTTTTAGTCTAGTCAAGTTTTAGTTGACTAAAAGTCTGAGCATTTTAGTCTTATTTTAGTCAGAGTTATCCATGAGTATTTTCGTCTAGTTTTAGTTGACGAAAACTGATTACATTTGAATCTAGTTTTAGTCAATGGAAATTGTATTTTTTGTCACATTTTAGTAATGCAATTCTATTTAACCCAGTATATAATGCACTTCTATTTAACCCAGTACATATAGGCTAGTACAATACAGTAAGTAGCTAATACTACAGAGAAAACCAACGTTTTCTTCTAGTCATAGAAACAATGTAAAAAAAGGTTCTTATTATTACATTATTGTTACCTTATAGACTCCAAAATACTGTAGGCTACATTCATTCCAGACACGGAAGATGGTCTGATTTGAATGTATAACATACAATTGTTTTAGAAAAAAAATAGGCATCACAAGACCATAAGTGATGGCATTCAAAATGCAACGTGCTCTGAATCATTAACTAACATCCTTTCAACCACGTATTTGACTTAACTCCCTATTGACCATAAGAACCTGAATAGGGTAGTAGTACAGATCTGTTTCAATTTTACTCTTAAAAGAAGTGAAACAGCTGCCATGTTTTTTTTTCTCATGGGGGGGGGGGGGGGTCTCGCCCGGGGAGTAATTCAATGTAGAACTGCTACTGCACACACGTGAGGTTTGTTTTACAATGGCCAGGTTTCTGAGTGAGTTATGTGTTTCACAGTAGACAAAGGCCTTTTGTTCCACTGCAGTTCTCTGGTATTCAGAGTGAGTAGGCAAGTTAACTGCAAGCTTTTGGCTTAGGATTGCAGGGTAACATGGCAGCTCCATAACACTGTTCACTCTCTCTCTCTCTCTCTCTCTCTCTCCCTCTCCTGTCGTGCTCTCTCATTGTGTGTGTCTGTGTCTGTGGCAGGAGTTTTGTGTGGATAAGATTGCTAGTGTGGTTGTATGTGATAGCTCACACACACACACACACACACACACACACACACACACACACACACACACACACACGTCACACACACATTTGTACAACATTGCAAATGCTTTGTACAGATAAGGCAACAGCTTCTCAATGTAAACGTCAATAGCACAAGATCGACTTCGGTGTGACTGGATGTAGATGGGGGACTGGAATATCTAGTGGAAGAGATCCCATTATAGACATTGCCTATTATCAGCCACTTCCCTGCTGTTCCACTTAAAATAATACTTTACCTGGTGAAAAAGTAGTTATCACACAGTGAAAATATACCAATTCAGCTCCCTTAAAACTTTGTTTTGAGTAAGTGAACTTATAATGTTTCTTATTAAAATAGTTTTGCATCAAAATGTCTCTCACCACCCGGCCAATAATAGCTTGGGCCCGCCAATACTACCTGTGATGCTGCATTGAATTTCGCGCTCAGTCTGGCCTGTCTGGCCAACCTGTCTATTCTCAGTTGTTCCTGTTCTGAAAAAATCCATCACCATTAAATAACAAATGGTATGCATACATCATCGGAATCAGTGGTCTGATTGGCTGTAGCTATGTTCAGTAGTACACAGAGATATTTGACAGACGCCCGTTGATCCCGTGTCTTAGAACTTCCTGTCTATGGGAGGTTTGCCAGACCAAGCACCGTCTACAAGCTTGGTGTGACAGCCAGGCTAGGCCGATAATAGACTTACATACACTATCTGCAGGCTAACACTAACTACAGGACCACAGGCCTCCTTCTCATCCTGTCTCACACACTCTTAGCTAATCTTCTGTGTGTAGTGCTGTCTAGCCTCACACACTCCTACTGTAGCTAATGTTCCGTGTGTATCTTGCCTGTATCTATGGGCACAGCCACATTGAAACTTTGGGACGTGTGCAGTGTCTGTGTGTGTAGGACTAAATTTCACTTCTTTCTTACATCTGCCCTTAATTGTCTGACACATTTACATTTACATGCATGCACACACACACATACACACACGCACGCACGCGCACACACACACACACACACACACACACGCTGTAACCTGTCAGTCTGCTCTACATGGGAGCTGCCCAGGGGGATAATGTGCTTATGCAGCAGAAATAAACATCTGCATGCACACACATACAGGCTCTGTCACACACTCTAAACACACCCACATACAGGCTCTGGCCCAGAGCTCTGATCTGTGTCCCAGCTTAACCCAGGGAAGAGGGAAATCTAGGTTAATTCACCAGCGAGCTGTGTAACTGTGTGTGTGTGTGTGTGTGTGTGTGTGTGTGTGTGTGTGTGTGTGTGTGTGTGTGTGTGAGGTTAGTTCACCACCGGGTGTGTTAATGTGGAGAGGATGGCACAGCTGTGGCCAATGGCGTAAGAGAAGCAGAAATATCTGCCTTGGAGTTTGTTGGTATGTGTGTACCTTTGTGCATCTATCTATTTGCAGAAAGGAGTGTGTGTGTTGTGTGTGTGTGTGTGTGAGAGAGAGAAAGAGAGAGAGAGAGAGAGAGAGAGAGAGAGAGAGAGAGAGAGAGAGAGAGATGGAAAGAGAAATAGAGAGAGAGAGAGAGATGGTGTGTATAATACAATTAAAAGTCGGAAAGTATCATTGTGTTTGTGTGTGTGTGTGTGTGTGTGTGTGTGTGTGTGTGTGTGTGTGTGTGTGTGTGTGTGTGTGTGTGTGTGTGTGAGGATGATGATGATGTGTGAGGATGATGATGATTTGTGCATGTGTGTGTGTAGCAGAGAGGGAGGTTAGGGGAGAGTGCACTTGTGATTCTGACAACAGCATCTACTTCTGGTGCCCTGCAGTGCTTTTTACATCTTAACCGCCCACCCCACCCACCCAAATGTCCCTCTGCATCTATGACATGGCACACATGGGTCATTGGTCTAGACTGTCTGTGGTTAATCATTACTTTTTATTTTGTGTGTGTGTGTGTGTGTGTATGTGCATGTGTGTGAGAGAAAGCGTGTGTATGCGTGTGTGAAAGAGGTTTAGGTGGCTGTGTTAGAGAGAAGGAGAGAGGGAGTTTAAGTTTATATACTTTATTGATCCCTTGAGGGGAATTGAGAGTGCCCTTGAGAGTGCATGTGTCTGCATCTCTCTGTGGTGATACATGTACAGGACTTAGTGTTCATCAGCTGTGGTTAAAGGCTAGAGCCCAGGAGTGATTACTCCTCACACTCCATCAATACTGCAGAGTGCCCTTCAGAAGAGTACTCTACCTCTGGAAAGCACTGACCCCCATCAGTACTAACTCACCCCCATCACTACTAACTCACTTCTATCCTACTAGCTCACCTCATCAATACTAACTCACCAGCATCAATACAAGGTCTCCTACATGAATACTAACTCACCCACATCAATACTAACTCACCCTATCCATTCTAACTCACCTACATCAATACTAACTCACCCGCGTCAGTACTAACTCACCCACAATCATACTAACTCACCCTATCCAAACTAACTCACCTGCATCAATACTAACTCAACTGCATCGATACTAACTCACCCCTACCATACTAACTCACCCATGTCCATACTAACTCACCCACATCAATACTAACTTACCCCTATCCACACTAACTCACCCACATCCATACTAACTTGTCTGCATCAATACTAACTCACCTCATCCATACTAACCAACCTCATCCTACTAACTGACCTCATTCATACTAACCCACATAGCCGTAGCCACGGGTGGACTTGTGGTTAGTCTGTGCCCACCCACTTGTCAATCAGGCCCACACAGTCAGAAGGCTCTATGAGTTTGATTGTTTTAGTAATAAAATAAACTGTTTTGCTCCACCTGATTTTTTTCTGGTCCCACCCACTTTATGATTTCTTGCTACAGCTGTGACCCAATGCCACTCCAGGAAGAGGAAACCTTGCCCCCATCAGTTAGTGCAGCGTCATGAAAGACATCACTCAGGGTATTTGTTACACAAAGGGTGAGATGTGTAAGGCATATATATTGCACTCGGGATGATTCAGTGGGCTACAGCAGCTCTTTTGGCTGGTGCAGAATGTGTGTGTGTGTGTGTGTGTATTTGTGTAAATACTTCCAAGGTGTGAATGAATCAAGGACTCCCTATGGAGTTGCCAGAGCTCTGCTCAAAAATGGAATCCTCAGTGTCGTCATTAAAGTGTGTGTGTGTGTGTGTGTATGTGTATGTGTTTGTGTCCTGTGAGTAACCTAGTCTATCTATAAATACCATGGATTTCTGTATCTGTAGTTTTCTGATGAATTATTCAGCAGGAGGGATCATGTTTAAGGCATCTTGTAATGGGCTTCCCAGAGGATGGGCTATTTTAGGGTGGTGGGATACGGTGGCAAATGTCAAATCAGGGACAGTGTACTCTTCTGTGTGTGTGTGTGTGTGTGTGTGTGTGTGTGTGTGTGTGTGTGTGTGTGTGTGTGTGTGTGTGTGTGTGTGCGTGTGTGCATGTGTGCATGTGTGCATGTGTGCTTGAGGCATAGTATACTCATGCTGCAGTTATTTTTTCTCCACTCATACACACACACACACTCACACACACACACACACACACACACACACACACACACACACACACACACACACACACACACACACACACACAAGTACACATGCACACATGGTTACCTGGTTCTCTTTACATCTTCATGGCAGCCCTTTAACACACTCCTCAGGGAAAGATGTTCACACTTCACCACCATCTTCACACCGCCACCCCACTTCCCTCACCGGCCTCCCCTCACCTCCCCCTCCTCTTACCCCCCTCTTACCGCCCCTTACCCCCCTCCTCATTCTATGAGGATTCAAGCTTCACCACTCTCCTTTCAAGTGAATTCCTCAATGCACTTTGCTGCATAACCATGTCTCCTTAGTGTGCACTGGCTACAAGGTCCCCAGCTTGTGTCTGAAGTCTGCACTTGCTGAAAATGTCCTAATTTGTGTCCTCATTGTGCACTGCCTGTAAGGCTCCCTAGCATGCATGTGCATGCAATGCTCCTAGCCTGTGTGTTTAGTGTGCACTGGCTGCAGTGCTCCTAGATGTAGGGGACGAAGCCCAGCTTGTGCTCCAGTGTGCCTGCTGAACTCCAGGGCTGGGGAAGGGGGAGGGGTGATGAGGGCGGAGGGGAGTACTAAGCCCCCTTCTCTGACCTCAATCTGCCAGTAGAGCTGTGGACACACACACACACACACACACACACACACACACACACACACACGAACATGCTCACAACCATACACACCCATACATACACATACACACACACACAAACATACACACACAAGTGCACACACAATCACAAACACCAACTGCTGCCAGCCAACAGGCCCATACACTCTCGCTTGTTAAGACTGACAGCCAAGTGGCTCACTCACTGCCTGTTGCTTGACTACTCCAATTCTCTCTCTCCCTCTTCCTCTCTCTCTCTTTCTTTACCACCTCTCTCTCCCCCTTTCTCCCTCCCTCTTTCTCTCCACTCTTCAATTGCTCGGACCCAGTAGAACCTTGTCACACAAACATCACGCCACTGGTCACATGGAAGTGTGTCCTCTTTAAGACTCTGTTGCCCGGTGTCTTTGAGGCAATGTGAGTGGTGGCTCTAGTAAGCCTACAGTGGAATGTGTCTAGTTCCTGCCTGTGTTCTAGAAGACCACAGTAGGCTGTGTCTAGTTCCTGTTTACGTTCTAGAGGCCCACAGTGATTTGTCTAGTTCCTGTCTGTCTTCTAGAAGCCTATAGTGATTCGTGTCCAGCTCTTGTCTGTGCTCTAGAAGCCCACATTGGACTGTGTCTAGTTCTTGCTTGCTCTCTAGAAGAGACTTAAAAAATGAAGCAAGTACTCGACAGTTTTAGTTACTCTTTTAATCACCTCACAACCGTTTCGGGCTGGCACCTTTCTTCATTGTGAGAAATAGCTATTTCAAAGTGCCACTGAAGGCTGCCAGCCCGAAACATTTGTGAGGCCATTAAGAGTAACTAAAACTGCTGAGTGGTTGCTTCATTTTTCTAAGTCTCTGCTTTAATTTTCAGAAATTTTCTTTGGCTCTCTAGAAGCCCACAGTGAGCTGGGTGAGCTCTGCTCTCTAAAAGCCCACGTTGCTGTGTGCTCTAAAGCTCATGTTGTCCTCTGCGCCACACTGAGATGTGTCCTCAAGACGCTCCCGGCTCTTTGCTGCTACCGCCATCCATCTTGTCTGATTTACCCTCAGTGTTGGGTGTCTGTTTGTGTGTGTGTGTGTGAGCACTCATTCACATGTTTTATTCTGTAGAACAAACTCTGATCACAAACATGATACAATAATAAAGTCATTCCAAAGTGCACCTTCTCAGAAACACTAAAAGAAATGAAGAAAAAGAATTGTGGAAGTCAGTAAATGTTACTTTTATAGACCAAGCACAGGGAAAAAAATATGGAATCACTCAATCCTGAGGAAAAATATATGGGATCACTCAATTTTCAGGTAGAAAATAAGGACTCACCCAGTCAATTTCCTTACCCTAAATTGACACCTGCCTGCTAGTTAGTTAGTCTGCAGTTAGTCTGCAGTTAGAAACATCGCAGTTATCACACCTTGGAGGGCTGCTGGACCAAGTGGAATGACAAGAATCATGGCTCCAAAAAGAGATGTCTCTTGAAACAAAAGAGAGGATTGTCAAACTCCTGAAAGAAGGTAACTCATGGTTGCCAAAGATGTGGGCTGTTCACAGTCAGCTGTATCTAAGATATGGACCAAGTACAAACAGCATGGGAAGGTTTTTAAAGCCAAGCATACTGGTAGACCAAGGAAGACATCAAAGCGTCAAGACAGAAAACTTAAGGCCATATGTCAAAATTTAAAAAATTTAGCCAATTTTCTGTTTTATAGTCACTAATCGATGCAAAAACTGTGAAATTTTCAAAACTCTCTAGATTCGTGAAAAATGGTCCAAATGAGCTAAAATTTGGTATGTTGTCATTTCTCAAGGATACCCATGAGTATGCCAAATGTCATCAAAATCGGAGGGGGGGGGGGGGGGGGGGTTTGAGTTTGTTCTACAGAATAAAATGTGTGAATGAGTTCTCATTCAAGACTGGTGATTCCATACTTTTTTAGTTGTCTGTGCTGAGGTGCATCATTGGGGGTTTAGGGGGGAAATTAGTTGTAAGTAGATTTTTTTCCTGTGATTAAAAAAGGTCATGAATAAATCAATACGCAAATGTGTGCTGTGTTGGGTCACAGTATACATGGGTGTGTGCTGTTGTGACTGTTGCTGTTTTGGGGTGAGAGGAAGGGGTGCTGTGTGAATGGGAGGGTTTTTTTTTGGTGCTCTGTGGCTCGGAACTCACAGCTCAGACTCCCTCCTCTATGCTACAAGGGCAAAGTGAGATCATTGCACTTTAAGGATTGTCCTCAGGCTCTGGCCTGCTGTTACAATAGCTTCACGTGGTACAAGAATGCCCCCTACCGGCGAACAGATGTTAATGCATGTGAAAATCAGACTCAGTTCCGTTTAGTATATTCATATTTTTGAAGACAAACAAAAGAAGTATAAATATGTGAATGTTATTGTTTTTGGTTAATGAAGTTCAGCCTGAAATGGCTGAAATATTGTATACAAAGACAGAGGCGCTCTGCACATGTGCGGTAGCCTGGTAAACCAGCCCCTTGTACTTAATTTCATTTTGTACAGAGGGTCTGGCAGTGCTGTATTGAGAAACGATTCCTTCCTGGAGGTGTGGACCCTGAAGTTTAAAACAAGTGGCTCTGCCGTTACCCAATCGCTAATGTCTGGTCGTCATGTATGCAATTAGCCCACCTATGCACTACAATTCAAATGTAGCACACAAATTCAACATCATCGCTCATGAAGACTCCCTCTGTTCGCTGATTGGCTACGATTGGCTGGTACCTAATATAGCAGTGTCAACGGCAGCATGGCCAGACCCTCTGTACAAAATGAAATGAAGTACATGGGGCTGGTTTACCAGGTTACATGTGCAGTTCCTCTTCTTGGCTCTTCCTCATCTCCATATTTCAGACTGCTTCTCACATGACTCTACACTGAATACATTTATACAAGTGTGTGTATAAACCTTTCTCTCTCTTTCTTTCCTCTTTCTCTCTCTCTGTCTTTCTCTCTTTCTCTCTCTTTCTCTGATCTCTTTCTTTCTCTGTCTCTCTTTCTGTTCTTAGTGGGGATGCTGGCAAAGTATGAAATTAAGGTCATAACATGCAACACAAGAAATGTCATTTACATGATAAAATGCCCTTGTGGTCTTCCCTACATTGGAAAGACAACACCATGCCTCAAAACACGTATTGCTGAGCATAGGAGCAACATCAGGCTTCATGACGAAAAGAATCCAGCAGCTGTCCATTTCAATACAGTCAAACATAATCTCGCATCCCTATACGGGGGAGGGGAGAGATGCTGACAACTTACTCCTTAGAAGAGAGGCTTTTTATATATACACCTTTTTGATTTAAAACCTTTTCTGTAATTGTCTTTTTACTCATTTATATGTATGTGCTTATATACTAAGGAATAGACATATGCATTTTTATTTATTTCCAGTTATCTTTATTCTTTTAAATTTGTGAATGCTTTGGTTTTTGCCTTCTGCACAGCTGACACACAGGTCAAGCCACCTGTCAGTCAATGATGGGTCATGTGATATAGGCCACCACTTTTTCCTGTTACCCATATGTCTGATATCCACATGTTTTCTAACTACAGTTCATTTTTTGAAGCAAAAGTCTTCCACAGATGCTGGAAAGTACACAGAATGAATTGCTCCTATGTGTGATGCTAACTCTGTGTATATGTGCTGTTGTGTTGTGCTCCAGAGGATGTGCTCAGTAAGGATGCTGGAGAGTGTGCCATCTGCCTGGAGGAGCTGGTCCAGGGGGACACCATTGCCCGCCTGCCCTGCCTCTGCATCTACCACAAAGGGTACCCTACCTCCATCCCCCATCATCCCTCCATCCATCACTACATCTATCTGTCCATCCATCGATCTATCCATCCTCCTATCATCCCACCATTCATATCTCCAGCCATCTCTATCTATCCATCTCTCCATCCATCTGACCATCTATCCCCCTATCATCCCTCCATCCATCTCTCCGTCCATCTGTCCATTCATCTATCCACCCCTCCATCAACTCCATCGATCCCTCCATCCATCCTGTCATCCATCCCTCTATCCACCCCTCCATCCATCAGCTCCATTCACATATTCTCTTGTTAGCCAACATATTAACTGTTCTGGTGTATAAGGGAACTGGCTGATATGTTACTGCTTTCCGCTCCACACTTGAAACCCCGGAGGCCTGCCATATGACAAAGGCAGTGCACTGAGTAGAATGCAACAGATGTTAAAATATAAGGTGACCATCCTAGTATTTACCAACACATTATGTATATGACATCATCTTTTTTGTAAGAGGACTATCATGTGTAATTTAAAATGCAGTCTAACATGTTGTCAAACAGAGTTAAACTTTTTAGTTAGCAACACAGACCACTCCTACACACACACACACAATGAAATCATCAACACGGACAGTTTACTGTCTAGTAATGGTTTACTATCTAGTAAACTGTCCGTGTTGATGATTTCATTGTGTGTGTGTGTGTGTGTGTGTGTCTGTCTGTCTGTCTGTCTGTCTGTCTGTCTGTCTGTCTGTCTGTCTGTCTGTCTCTCTCTGTCTTCTATGCAGGTGCATTGATGAGTGGTTCGAGGTGAACCGGTCGTGTCCAGAGCACCCGTCAGACTGAGGAGCCTCTCTACCTGTGCACAGGTAAGCCTGCAAGAACAAGAACAGGACAGGTGTGTAGGCTCTCGCCAACCCTACTCGGCAGGACAGAATAGGACAAGACAAGGACAAGGACAGGACAGGAACATCACAGGACAGGACAAGACAAGGTTAGGACAGTAGACAGGAAAGGTGTGTGGGCTCTCGCCAGCCCTACAGACAGGACAGGACTCACAGTGCATGACAGGACAGGATAGGACATGACATTATAGTACAGGACAGGTATGTGGGCTCTCGCCAGTCCTACAGAACAGGGAGAGGGGCAAGGACAAGGGCAAGAAAATGACAAGACAGGACAGGATAGGCACATCTCAGAACAGAGACATTACAGGACAGGGAAGGACAGGACAAGCACAAAACAGGTGTGTGGGCTCTCAGACAGGACAGGAGTGTGGGCTCTCAGATGCCCAGATGGTTGAAAGGGAAAGAGGAAGAGGGGTGCTAAGGTGCTTACCCTAAAACAAAAACAAAATAAAAGAAACTGCCAAAATCAGGAAGCCACAACTCTTTTGAAACTGGTTTGAAACGTTGGTACTTCTCTTTTCTGTGCAGCTCAGGTACCAAATAATCTGTGCAAATGGTTTTGGTTTCCTGATTGCCTGTCTGTGTCTCATACAGATTTTCTTTATTTATTGATTACGTTGTTTGCTACTGTACTTATTCCTTACTTGTTTGTTTGTTTGTTTGTTTATGTTTGTCTGTAATGAGCCAGGTGGTGTTTCTTACCGGTGTGTGTGCGTGTGTTTGTTTCCTAGTGCAGAAAGTGATGTGTGATTTTTGATGAAAATCAAATTTATTTGTTTGTTTATTTATTTATTCCATATGTATGTACTTGTTTCTTACCTTGTGTTTGTGTTTGTTTCTGTAGGTGTTGTTCTTCTTGGCTCAGAGAGAGTGGTGTGCTCCTGTGACAGACAGCAATGTGAATCCCTCCCCCAACCTGCCCCCACCAGACTGCTGGCCACTGTGATCTTGGCCGAATAACTGGCCTTGGTGGAGTCAGCCTCCACCCTTCATTCCTCCATTCTGTAGCAACCTCTCATATCTCTCTCTCTCTTTCACTCTCTCTCTGTAAGAATGACCTTCCACCTTCTTTTGTGCCAAAAACTCTCTCACGTATTCTTCAGGGAATCACACACACACCAATCTATGCTGTTGGACTCCTGCACTCATTGAGACCCCGTGCGTCTCTCCTGCTCTGATGTCATGACAAGGCCTCCATGTCATCACGACTCTGAGCAGACTGGGGGTGACTGAGGCCTTTCAGTAATCCCTCCCTCCCCACTTCACCCAAAAAACCCACACCCTTCCACCCACCTCCGACCCCCAACACAGTCAACTTAAACTGTTCCACTGCACAGCCGCTGACCTGATAGACAGAGATCCTGTGATTGGCTGCCCTGCCCCTCGCTGGACAGCAGAGCTGAGACTTTTGCCACGGCCTGATTGCACACCAGGACTGTCACATAAGAGGCGTGGTGGTGATGGTAGGGCAGGCAGGTGGGGGCAGAGGGAAAGAAGGAAAGGGAGCCTGAAGCTCCTCCTCTTCCTCTAATCTGACTCCTCCTTCTCCACTTCCTGCCCAGTGACACCATCTGCGTCTGCCAGTGCCTTCATGTTAGGATCTGCAGAGGCTGCCTGGGCTGATGCTGCTGCTGCGATAGCTGACCTCTCAAATCCAACCCCCCAGTAGTGGAGGGGCTGCAGCATGTGCTTGTCAGACGATAGAGTCATAGCTGAATGTGACACTCCATTCCCTCATACACACACTCGTCCACCCCACTCCCCAAAAAACCCCCCTCCTACCCGTCTGCAGCCCTCTCCCCCTCTTTTCTGTGACTCACAAATGCTTTCTTTCTCCTGTCTCTGACAAGTGAAGATTAATAAGTGCCCCATCTTCACTTCACAAGTGAACAAACAGTTCTTCCCATCACTCTCTTTCTTCCTTTTCTTGTTCTGTCTCTTTCCCTATCTGCCTCTCTCAAAGCCACCCCCCAACTGCACCCCAGCAGGGTTCACCTCAGTCACTATCTCTCTCTTTCTGTCTCTCCATCTCTGTCTCTCTCTCTCACTCCCCCCCAACCAAAGCAGGGTTCACCTCAGTGACCTATCCCCCTATCTCTCTGTTTCTGTCTCTCTGTTTCTGTGTGTGTCTCTCTCTCAACCTCCCACCCCAGCAGGGTTCAACTCAGTCCGCGATCTTTGACATGATTCCCAGGAGTTATGCAATCACCTAGTGTGTGTGTGTGTGTGTGTTTGTTTTTAAACATGCATATATATATATATATATATATATATATATATATATATATATATATATATATATATATATATATATATATATATATATATATATATATATATATATCATATATGAACATCAACTGTTCTATTTGTTTTACAAGTCGAGCTGATATGGGCCTTAATTAAGCATAGAGCTAAAGTTTGTAAATGTCTGAATGCTCCTTTGTGTTTTGTTGCTTAGGTTGTTGCAAGGGTCTCTTGGTTTCCTTGGTTTCCACTGAAACAGAGGGTCCTGTAATACATCAAAGCGCACCATACTCAGCCAAGGACCCAAGTGAATGGTCAACCCATTGGTCTAAGCACTGGTCACTGGGACGGTACAGTTAGTGTTGAGTTTGTGCCATTCAGACAGCAATGGCCATGCAGTACTCTCATCTGTGATCACACACGCATAGCCTGGTAAACCAGCCCCTCATACTTCATTTCAATTTGCACAGAGGGTCTGGCCTTGCTGCATTGAGAAACGATTTCATCCTGGAGGTGTGGACTCCGCTGAAGTGACTCTGCCTTTACCCAATCGCTATTATTAGTATTAGCTAATCTACGCACTAGTACAATTCAAATGTAGCACACAAAGTCAACGTTATCACGAACACTCCCTCTGTTCGGTGATTGGCTCACATTTGCTTGGTCCAAATACATGAATGTCAATGGCAGCAAGGCCAAACCCTCTGTGCAAAATGAAATGAAGTACGAGGGGATGGTTTACCAGGCTAACACGATGAGAGACAATATTTGCTTTTATACACACACACACACGCATACACACAGCAGAGTTATACTGCGGACACACATTGGAGAGGGAGATGGCTGCCCCCTGCTCCTACAGAGGGCTTAAACTTGTGCCTCATGATGTTGGGACAGGTGTGGACTGATGCAGTTAACCACAGGAAGTGACATCACTTAAGTCCCACTTATCAGACAGTGCTTTCCCATGTGACCTAGCTTATCCTAACCTTTTTTGGACAACAGAAAGTACATACTGGACCCAGGGGTGTCGCTAAAGAGGGGAGTAGGGTTAGGTCCACAGTTTCTAGTGGCGCCCTGTTGGCCTTTCAATTTAGCAGAGTGGAGTCAGACTATGAAAGGAATGTACTGTCTACTTTTCCATGTTCACAAAAAGGTAAGCTGTCTCATGTCACGTCTGCTTTCAGTCCAGAGTTTTCAATGTCTCTTGTTTTGTGTATTTGCCCACTGGAGGCTATGTCTGATTTTTTCATTGTTTAGATTTTTTTCTTTGTTTTTATAGACTTCAGTCCCTTTCCCTGCAGTTACATCACATGCAAAAAGGGCTTATTTCTTTCATAAGGGTGTGACAGCTTTTTGATCATACGCTGCTAAGTTCCATAAAGAAGATCCCTTCCCAGCCATTTCACTGGTGCGTAAGTGCAAAGGTCGAAATCTGATTGGTTGAAGCAGCTATGAAGAGGATATGATGTGAACTTTCAATAGAATGTGACCCACACAGTCATTCTGGACTGGAGGTGTATGTGTGTTGTCATGCACTTGTGTTTTACAAGGTTGTTACTGAGTGAATGTGTGTGTTTGCTCTCCTGGGTAGCAGTGATGTTGTGATTTATCGCTGATAATCAGCCAAACACGTGACCCCTGCTTGGAATAATAAAAAGTGACCAACAGCCAGTTGAGCATACCTAAAAGAACATAAAAGAAAAAAAGGAGGAAACATTTCAAAGTGCCATCATAATGTAGTCATAACCAGCTGCAAACGTATCTCTCGGTAGAGAGCTTGGTAGCGTGCTGAGCAGAGGGAAGCACAATCAGATAACCTGTCATGAATGTTACTAGCGTTTTTGTCACTTTGAGGATCCAGTGGTGCTCAGTTGGCCCAGATGTACCAGATATTTGCACCATGTTTGGTGAGGAGTGAGCTGTAGCCATTTTCTGTTTCTTTGTTAGTTCTACATCTTGTTGCTTATTCAGAATGAAAACGAAACGTGACAAGAGATTTGTTTGGTGAAGCTGGGGGTTAAGATTTATACAACAGACCTAGAACCTGCATGTAAACCCTGTCAACAGGTTTTAACACATTCACCCCCAAGCTACTCTAGATGTTTTTTTAAAGCCCAGATCGATCACATTCAATGATCAAATGGTGACAAATGCCCAGGTTGGTAGATTGGGACATTGTAGGTCTACCTCAGAGTGGGGAATGAACAGAAACCATGTAATGCCTTTTGTTTGAACTACATCCAATCCAGATCACTGGTCAACATTGGATCATTATGTGTTGACATTTTTTAATTTAATTACCATATCCAATGTTTTCAAATGATCCAGTATATAAATATCGACATGTAAAACAACAACAAAAGAGGTTGAATTCACAATTAAGTTAAAGCCATCTGGAGTGACAAGTCCTGATTTCAGACTTGAATTCTTCAGCAGTGCCACATCAGGGGCCAAACTGTGAGACCTGTGGGGTCAGAGCCCAAGACATTAAGCCCCACTTCATTGATCACATGGCCAGTCTGCCCCAATAGCCTTCTCTGAGCCCTGATGAGATGAAAGCACTTATTTAGCCTATTAGTGCTGATGTCAGGTGGGGTCTGGGAGGAGTGAGCGCAGGCGATATGGTTACAGCCCTGGCTGAGGGGTGGTAGGTCAGGCCATGCCTCTGTAATGGGGTCAGCCTGTTCATACACAAAACACAACACAACCTCGTCATCTTCCCTGCCCTGCTTCATTGATCACATGACCAGTCTGCCCCAATGGCCTTCTTTGAGCCTTGATAACGTGAAAGCACCTTTGTGGTAGATGCAATGTTAAAGCAACACGAGAGGCTCATTTATAGTGGCTAAACCTCGCTTGTGTATGTTTATTTCTTAAATGTGTATGTTTATGTTCCTGCTGCTGTTTGTCTGTGAAAGACGGTGTCAGATCTGAGCCCAACTCAATCCAGTCGGATTGGGGTCTACCTGTTCAGTGCATCAGCCATGACCATAACCCACTTCCTTTCCTCTTCAGGTATGACAATACTTGACATGCTCAAGCTTGTGTGATTGGAGTTGGGTGTAAGAGCATTTTAGGGTGAGCTGCAAGGTGTGTTTCATGCGTGTCATGCAAAGACTCTTGGGTGTTGCGATGAGAGCCTGTTGTGTAAAAGATGGAGAATAACTGTGTAACTACCGGATGCACTTACCCAGCCCAAGGTACTTCACAGACATGCCAAGATTATCATAATGTTTCTGTTTATTTGTTTTTAATATTCAGATTCAGATTTTTTTCATAACATTCCATTTATGTATAAAATTATGTACAGATATATGAGATTAAAAGAGCGAAATCTTTTGAAGCACAATTTTGAATCTTTACAATATATGTCTTGGTGTGTGTTTATTCTCATGATTTCAATATTAATTTCAGTCTCCCTTTTGGTAGTTGTAACAGGAAAATGTATTTCTTTGCTAAATATGAAGGCTGACCTTAACATTTGGAAAAAAACATGTAATGTGCAAAATAACTAAAACAGCTTTTGCTTCAGTGTTACAGTAAAAACTAATGAACATTCTAGTCACTCTTGTGCTTGCTCTTAATGCAACTTCAACTGTGCGTGCCATCATCCCAGCCTAGTACAATAGATGGGTGCAACCATCAGAGTAGTAGCGTAGCAGGGTGAGATCAGATACTGTGTGCCAGTATCTGTGTGCCATGCATTATCTGGCCTCTCCTGCTAGTTGTGTGCTATGTGTAATCCTGTTCTCTGCTAGTTGTGTGCCCTGCGTAACCTGCCTGGGTGCGCTCAGTGAAAGCGGAGCCTTGGTTCGGCCTTGAAATGCTTCTCTTCCTCCTCGGAGACCAGGTTTCCCTTCAGACTGTGGGCAGTGGACAGGAAACAGACAATAGTTATAAATGTCATCCTTTTGGTTACACGCACATAGGCAAGAGGAAGCTATGACAAGAGTCTGTGTAAACTTGCACATTTGAACAGCAAATCATAAGTCTAACCCCACTACAGATGTAGTGTGAAAGTGAAGGTTAGGTGACTAATGCAATTATAGCATATATATATATATATATATATATATATATATATATATATATATATATATATATATATATATATATATATATATATATATATATATATATATATATATATATATATATTTCTTTCTTTCTTTCTTTTTTTTTTTTACAGATGTTCTCCTATGCCAGTAAGTGAAGGTGATAGTGACACACTTACTTGATCTCTTTTAGTGTTGTGTTGTGCGACATGCCTTCTGCCAGGATTTTGGCTCCATGCACACTAAACTGGTTGTCAATCAACCTGTAAATTAATTCAAAATATAATAACATCAGTAACATGTCCTTTTCATTGTCTTTTAAGCAAGAAGAGGAAACCTCGAATTTCATTCTGTTGCTGCTGATGAGTTAAAAAGAGTGGTTTCAATAACTTTTATATGTACAGGGTAGGCCAAAAACACAGGACAGTGAAATGCTTATACCTTGGATTATAATTATAATACAAAATATATTTGTTGTAAAGCAGACCTTCAAGAGTTTTTGATACATATGAAATATCTCTGGACACCACTCTGGAAGCAAATTAAAGACATCGTTTATGTAAGGGTAGATACGGAAACCCATTTTTTTACAGAAACACAGCCAAGAACGTTCGAAGATATAAGCATTAAAAATGTGTCCTGTATTTTTGGCCCACCCTGTAGTATGCAGTTTCAGCATACATTTAGCCAGCCCAACTCTTACATGAAATAACATAATAATAATAATAATAATAATAATAATAATAATAATAATAATAATAATAATAAACTTTACTTGTATAGCACAATTTATACATGCAAGATGCAGCTCAAAGTGCTTTACAGTTTAGCAGGGTTGTCACAGGACAACATTTCTTGCAGTCCAGTGTTGCCGGAGCAGATAAATACAGTTGTAAACTGACTCTTGCGTGTACACAGGTGGACAGTCCTTGTAGGCCCTAGTCAGCAATCTTTGTAGTCCAGTGGCGCTAGAACTATGCAATGCCCTGTTAATGCAGGCTCTTATGTGAACATAGGTCAGCAGTCCTTGCAAACCAGAGGCACTAGATGAGGAAAGTTCATTTAGGCGCAGTCGGTTCTTAGTGTCCCCAGGGAGCAACAGGGGTGAGGAAAAACTCCCGGTTGGTTTGATTTGTGTAAATTCAGGAAGAAACCTCAGGAATCAGATAGTAAAACTCCCTGTTTTTCTAGGAAGAAACCTCAGGCAGAACCACGTCTCCCGGGGGAGCACATCTGCCGGGGCTGGTAACGGGAAGTCTGTTGTGGTGTAATACTACACCACAACTATATATTTATATAGCAGACATTTTTATAAGCACAGCAGTTGATATTCAAACTCAGCTTCCTGCTTTATGAATGGAAAGACATTGTTGAGTTGGAGGGTGTGTGCGTCTTACATGATGTGCGTGAGTGCGCGATTCATCTTGATCGCCTCTGACAGGTCAGACGCAGCTTCATCAGAGATCTTGTTGCCAATCAGCCTAAGCAACACAAAAAATGGACTCATGATTTCATTCTTGTCAGTTACATGCTCATAAGAACTACTGTGAGTACAACAGGAAATATTCCACAATATTCCAGGTTATATTTCACCACAACATAGAAGTGTAAGGGGTCCCATCATTGTGACTGATGGCTTAATACTTACGACAGACGATACTAAAGACAGTCCGCTGGGTCAAAACATGCTAGTCAGTGGAACATGCAAAATGTACATTTTCAAAAGTGGAATTAGTGTTTCCCATTTTTTTTTGTGGTTAGCCATCAGAAAAACGAAAACTGTTCTCCTAGTGTACTGGATAAACATGAAGATTTATAGTAAATGAAATCTAAATGTAATAAACCAAATAAAATATTGATGTAAAAATATTTTTGTCAAAAGTACCAACATGAGAAAAAGTACTTGTTACCAACACAGAAAAAAATTACTAAGCATAACCATACCAAAAGATGTGAAGGCTTGAGTTGTTTTTCAGTGCTTCAGCGATATACCGTCCCCCTTCTGACGTAATCTCATTGGCAGAGAGGCTGTGGGGGAGAACAAACAAAATAACAAAAAATCTGACTCATGTCAGTGGCCGTTGGTTCAGTGTTTTTAGCTGAATTCACCCATGGTCACGCACAAAGGCTGTGGTTTGCCTTATCTTCCCGATGTTTCAGGGCAGACAGGGCAGTGATGTAACCAGAGCACTTCCTGCTTACCAACCTCTCACCTGTGGCGCAGAAGCACAACTATCAAATGTTGCACATTCATGCAATGTATTTGCTACATATAATATCAATGTGATGGCAACTGAAAGAAAACAGGACTGTAAGAACCCTTAGCAGCACTCAAAAGCGCCTGATAACAACTATGCTGAAGCATGTAAAGAGAAGGCTGAGACAATTGAGGACCTGAGTGGAAACAGCTTGCAGTCTGTCCCTTGAGAGTAAGACAGAGAGAGGGAGAGAGAGAGAGAGAGAGAGCAAGAGAGATAAACCACTGACCTGAGGTTTGTAAGACTTGTATGATTCTTCATAGCTTCAGCAAAAGCCTCTGCTCCCTTATCTCCAATGGTGTTGCCCCACATACTGAAAACCAATACACACACACACACACACACACACACACTAGCTCACTTCATTTGGACATTTGTAAGACTGCATAACCATGAACATATACATACATATGTCCACACATTAGGCTATGAACTGTTCCAACTGTCCAAAAACCCCTATTTTAACACATAAACAAGTTCACCCCTATTAGATGAAGGAAATACCCATTCCACGTATATATTATTATTATGTATTGGAAGTTTCTGTTCATTTTTCTTCCAGTGAAGGTATACAAATGATGAAATGATTAACAAAGATGCACGCACCCTACATCAAAGATAGACTTGCTCTTCTTTATGCCTGAGGCCAGGTACTGTCCACCAATGCTGGTGATTTTGTTTAGGCCCAGTCTTTGTCAGAACATGATACAGGTTAGTAACATCACATGTGCATGTAACATTGGCAGTATTGAAAGGTCTAACAAAACAGATTGAAGTCATCATACAAATCATACAACGAAACTCATCCTCAGCATTACCAAAACCACAGTAAAATGGTCACCTCAAAAAGGTAATAGCGTCACTATATAAGTAATCAAAAGTTACATTAAAATGGTCAAAAAAAGGCACTCAGCGTCATTGTGATTACACGGCACACCACAGCACACAGTGTACACAACGAAATTGACTCGTGAACCTGCGTTGAACCCATCACATACGTGGGGGCAGCCATGACAACAGCACCCGTGGAGCGGTGTGTGGAGACGGCACCATGCTCAAGGTACTTCAGTGGCACTACTACAGTTTGCTGATTTGAATTTGCGATCCTGCGGTCACAAGTGTGTTACTGTAACCACCAGGCCACCGCTGCCCCATAAAGGTAACAGCATTACTATAGACGTAATCAAGAGTTAGTTTAGCACAAAAAACTGAGGAGCATACTTCAATGTGTGGATCCGAGGACACTCCTCGATGATCTGACCAATCAGCTTGGCACCTGCGTCAGTTATCTGGTTTTTGTACAATCTGTCCGTGTGGAAAGAAAAAAATGGCATAAATTAGTGTGCATGTTGGGTTGGCCATACTTCACGTCGCAGAGTTCTTCGCCTCCACCTCGCCATTATTTCTACGGAACTGGTCACCTCGTCGCCCGTTATCCCTTACTTATAACGCTCTATACAGTTAACAGTGTAGTTATAACTCTTTCCAAGTCTGTGGACATGGTAAACTGTTGGACTCACCCCAGAGTTTTGACAACTTTGTAGCGAATCAGCTCCTCGGCCAGGACCTCAATACTGCAGTCTGTAATCTGATTGACACACAACCTGCAATGGAAAACTACTTTTAAGTTTGAAACAATTACATGGTTGTGAATATGATGATGATTATTATTGTTGTTGTTATTATTATTATTGTTATTATTATTATTGTTGTTGTTGGTAGTAATAACAACAATAATAATACATTATAATTTTAATAATACATTATTGTCTTTAACACAACTGCCACCATTATGCCATTATGCAAGATTCTGCACCACTGGCATGAGCAGCCAGACTATAGCACAAGCTAAAAATAATATAACATAATAATAATAACAGCCCATCTGCTTTCTCACCTCACCACCGTCATCTTGCTGAAGCTGGGCCTAAGCTGCTTCACTCCGTAGTCACTGATGTTGTTGTTGTCCATGTCTACCCCAAGGCTCTTGCTATAGTGGTGCAGCACGAAGTTTATAGCGCTGCAATCAGCGGAGAAGATGTTGCAGAAGGCCATCTTTAGGTAGTCTCCCGAGATCCCCTTGGCCGCAAGTCGAGCCACATCTTCGCTGTTGGTCTCAAAGATGCAGCGCACCATCCACACAAAGGTGGACATGGCGTGAACTTTGGTTCCCTCAAACTCCGATTTGTAGCGAGGGAGGCTACGCAGGTGCAACTTCACGCTGTTGGACAGGTAGGTTTTGAGCAGAGACTGCTTCTTCTTCAGCAAAAGTGGAGGCACCAGCTGCTCCACCAGAGACCTGTTCGGTTTCGAGAGGAGGCCACACAGGAACAGGTTGATGAACTGCAGGTGCTCGTTGGTCTGAAAGGGATCCTTGTCCCGTGGCTGTGACCTGCCAAGACAAGATGCGCAGGGGAAACGAGACCTCTTTCTGTACTCACACTGGGCGAAAAACTTCAGGATCTCAGAAGGGTCGGAGTCTTTATCCAGCACCAAAGCAAATGCTGCCAGGAACGACTGCAGAGTGATGTGGAGAAACTCAAAGGTTGCTGCACTCCCACAGCCATCATATTGGCTCACTGGCCTGATGTAACCAATCTGCAAGTCGTCCTCCTCCAGCCCACAAGACGTCACATCCTCCTGCTGGAACACAAACCTGTTCTCCACCATACCCAGCAGGGCAAGGTGGGCGTACGCCGTCAAAACCTGACCGCCTGCCCTGAATGTGTCCGCAGTGCACCTGGTGCTCCTCTTCAGCAGGCCAGGGGGTGAGGAGCGACTGAGGAAGACCTCTGACAGCAGGAGGAAAACACTGGTGAGGGTGACGCAGGAGCCTGGCAGGTCGATGTCACTGTAGACCGATTGCAGGTGCTTGAAGCTCTTGAAGATGATCCAGCAGAAGAGGGGGATGGAGCAGAGGCCGCCCAGGTGGGGGCTCGCATCCAGCTGCACGGTGACCAGAGCCAGGTGCTCGCGGTCAGGGAAGTGAAGAGCAGTGTACCTCTGCAGGTGATTTGGAGAGAAGCCCTTGAGAATGACCCTCTTCCTCACGACGCGGTTCTGGACTTCGGTTCCCGTGCGTGCTGTCAGCACCTTTAGCGAGCCCTTGAGCAGTTTGCCACACAACAGGTTCATGAGGACCAGCAGAGGGTGGGTCCGTTCCTCTGGTGAGACCACCTCAGGCAAGTTTGACAAGTCAAAATCACTGTGGATCTCATCGTAGCCATCAAACGTGAATATGACAGTCTCAGGGAACCTCAGGATGTAGCTGAACACCTCGTTGTCTGGGTCCATGTCTGGGTAGCAGTTGTGCTTGAAGATGAGGTCTTTGAGGGAGATCTCGTCTGTCTCCTTGAAGGCGCTGAACATCCGGCACCGGAACTTGAAGAAGAACTTTGCTCTGGTGTCCAGCTCCCTCTTTGACCACAGGTTCTGGAGCTTCTGCAGCATGATGGACTTGCCCACACCAGCGTCCCCCGTCACAAAGATGGTCTCAGCGTCCTGGTTAAACACGCCTTTCTCCCCAATGAGATCGTCCAAGTTCTCCAGGTATTCCTGGCTCTCGTTGCTCTCGTTGAGGATCTCCATTTGCGTGTCTGTGTAGAGCTCCTCCAGGCGTGTTTCCTCTCTTTGTGAGTACGAGGTGATGAAGCGTGTGTCGCGACCCAGGTCGTGCCTCAGCTTTTCACAGTACTTGCTGACTGAAATGAGACACGGAGGGTAATTCAGTGTATGTTTCTGGCTAAGAGATGTTCAAGAATCGGGTAAAGTGAGAATAAATTGATCAGTGTTTGTCACGGTAACACTGTACTAGAATCCCCATTCTACTTACTTGGGTCTGTGTTAACCACTGGTAATTGCTGAACAAATTCTGAAGGTTTGTAATCAATGTCCTTGAACCAAGGTCGAAGGTCAATGAAGGCATCATAGGCTTCGTGGAGAATGTGGATAAAATAGGCGGAGGCCTCCTCACCTTTGCTCTGCACCAGTTCCAAAATTTTACGCACCTGAGTAGCACAAACGTGACATTATGTGACATAGTATGTTATTAGCTTTTAGTAGTTAACTTATTAGGCAGCATTTCAGAGTGCACTTTCACAGTCAGACTAGGTGTGGAAAAAACATTTATCACTATAATAAACATTTGTTCATGTAAATATTTAGTTATTATGCTTGTTTACCTTTATACTTGTTTACTCTTTCCACAAAGCAATAATATGAGCACACTTTAATGTAGTGTTTAATGTAATCTACCAACATCACAGTAGCACACTGCAAAATGCCTGGGACCAAATTCTCACGCCTACTTGATCTGTTTTAGTGGTGCAGCGCTGTATGATTTCAACATCCTCATTGCAAACGAAGCCACTGGACAGGAGGTTGTCCAAGATACACTGGGTGTTTTTCACCTGGTCCACGAGCACCTCTCGATGCAGAGTCAGAATTTTCAGAGCTGACTCGCCCACGGGAGAACCCTGGTCGGAACTTTGCCCAATCAACATGTCCTCTTGTACACCTGCCCAACCTGGGGATACAAAAGATTTTAGTGACACCACACAGTAGTCACAGGACTAGTCTCTGTGTTAATTCTGTTTTCAATAAACGAGGACTAAACTTTTAACAGTCAGGTGAATCTTGCAAGAGTCCTTCTGGCTAGGTTTCGGGAAAGTTTGGGCCACTCCGAAATGTCATTATTTTCGAAAGAAAAACAAAAGGAGAATAGATTAGAATTTATTAGAATAGATGAAGGACTTAACGCATGTTAATAACTGGAAGTAACGTAAGTCTACATTACCTTTCATTCTCAACACATCCCACTTACATGGAAACAAACTAGCCTACGTGACTCCACACCTATCAACAGTGTTCGAGGAACGTTGCTGTGTAGTCACGGAAGAATGTGAGTAAGATAACACAAAGATGCATTTTTATCTTGAGAACAGCCAAGTTGCCTCACCTCACACGAAGTCTCCGCAACCGAAAGACATTGTTTTAGGCTACAAGCGATAATGTTTCGCATTACAAAACTAATTAGGTAAAACGATAGACAAAGCTTCCATCAGTCTAAACTGAGCAGGGATAGATGCCAAACTCCGCTCGCTCCTAAAGGAAGTGAAAGCAAAACGGCAGGAAGATGATGACATGAAACATTGTGAAATTTCACGGGGTTTGCAGTCATGCAGAGCCACACCTACTTTGGAAGGGGCGCAGCGTGAGCACCAAAAACTGCGTGTTAGGCTCAGAAGGACTGTTTTAGATTAATAACATGATGATACAAATGGAATTGTTGCTTAAAGCATAGTTTGCGAATGTTGGATATACCAGTTAGCGTATGAATATATGAAAACGGAGAGAGATACCAGTTATGATGACTTTTACAATCAGTGTCTGAGCACCTGAGCACTGGTATAATGATGATGAATTTTGCAAAGACAACATTTAACATGTTCTGCTAAGCCAAAGATACACAGGGAAAAATGCTTTAGTTTACTACAGTATTTACTGTGGCCTACACTATAGATGACCATAGTTTACTAGTAGGCTATACAATAATAGTGTGGTATAGTAGTTACTATAGGTTGTGCTATATTGTAAACAATACACATTGTAGTGTACCATAGTAAATACCATAGTAAGTTGCTACACATTGTAGTATAATATAGTAAATACTATACTACACACTGTAGTGTACTATAACACGTAAGACACTATTATACTTTACTATCATAGTAGTACACATCATAGTTTACTATAGTAAATATTATAGTGAGACACTAAGCATGATAGTATAGTAGTAATAATACATTAAAAACCGTATTCTATAGCAGATACTACATTCATACTTTGTTTACTACACGTTGTGGTGTATTGAAGTATAGCCTACCATGTTAGATACCATTTATGGTAAACAGCCTACTATACCCTGGACCAGAGTTGTAGAGTAGTACACTGCTCTTTCCTGGACTGTAGCTATAACATCAAATAGTTGATCGCATCTAGGGTCGAATGACTTTTGTGTAAATAATGACTAGTTTTATAGCATTACTAACAAAACGATTTACATTCAACTGAAGTAAAATACCCTTATATATTATAGTACTGCTGCAATAAATCAAGCATACACTTTGTAATTTGCCTGATTTCCGAACTCTTGTCCACCAACCAATCCAGTTTCGTATCTCTCTGACGCAGTTTGACCAATAAGCATTTAGCTGTCTCCCCGCTTGTTGTCGCGGGAAACTCAGCGTTCTGGAAATGTATCGTTAGTTAATTTACTCAATCTAAACCAATTCCTAGCCGAATAGAATTTACACGAGTGGGGTTCTATGAAAATCACGATGAAGACATCCTAACAGCCCTTCTTCGCAAAGTTTGTGTTGTTAGCAAAGTAGGTGCAGTCATTATTCGACGTAGATAGCTTGCATTGTTTTCAGTTGACTGGCTAACGTCAAATTATTGATGGTACTCTGTCAGTCAGTTCACTCAGTGTTTGGAGTTTAACGCTTACCAATACGTTTGCAATAGTTTGTACTAGTTTGCTTACTGGTAAAATTGACCACGAGTCAGTGTACACAATACAAGGGACTTCTAAGCTACATGAATAATCAGTATTGTTGGTATTGGCTAACTCCTTTGCATTAACAAGTATAACGGTAGCTAACGTTAGCTTTCAACAGGTGCCTCGGGCACCATGACGACCTAGTTGGATAGGTAGCATCTAGCAACCCTTGGACGTCGTGAGGGTTAGCATTGTTGTGCTAAACAATCAGGTGGCAAGATTTCATGCTGTCAGGGCTAGTGTAATCCTGTTTCGCTAGGCGTGACAGTCAAAACAAATGTCCCGACAAATCTCATAGGCTACACGTAACCTCAGCATAGGAGAATTAGCGCCTCACCGTTCTAACTGCGATACTAAGGTTATTTTACTTTTGGTGTAATCAGCTTGCTAACTTTGGTTGCTTGTGCTCTTTGGAGAATTATGTCTCGACGCCTGACCAAAGAAGAGTTGGACCTTCAGTTTGAACAGTTCTTGAAAGAGGTAAGGTCAGCCATTGAAATCACCTATGTCAACGTGGTCGAGGCAGTATGTTTAGATACGTATGTCTTTACGACGGAGGGCGCCTGTAATAACCTTTGGCCTTAGGTTTAATGTGGATCAGGGTAATTATGCATTGGTGTCACTCAAACATCTGTGAAAATCTCCTGCAAGCAGTTTTAGTGTGAACCTGTGTTATTCTATTGCAGTATTGTTTTACCGCTGTACCGCTTTGTGAGAATATATCCATTTTGATAAATAATTATGGATGTCAGGCTTATAAGGTCTAAGGTGATCATATCTGCAGCGTCACATTTGAGGTTATAATACCTGCCCTGCATATACACAATAACAGCTGGGGAATTGTGTGTGTGTGTGTGTTTGCTCTGGCCTCCTCAGTCAGTGTCCGATGACTCTGGGGAGTTCGGTGGGGGCTCCAGGCGCCCCAGTGTGCTGGACAGCCTGGGCAAACCCCCACCCCCACGGGCGGAGAGGCAGAAGACCCCACCTACAGCTCGGCCTTGGTGGCAGGACGATGACGATGATGAACTGGGTGAGTGCTGAACAGGAGATGTACTGTCTGAGCCCTTACCATCATGCACAAATGTTAATATACTTATCGAGACATCAGAGGCTGTTTTTATAGATGGACAGTTTTACTTATTGCTACATAAACCGCATTCACACATATGCTCTGCTCATAAATCAGAACTGATCGGACTGGACCTTCGTCATTTTGTTTCCTTTTTCTTCATTTTGTTCATTAATCTGTTTATTCACTAGTGACGCTATTAAATGGTTGATTTGTCTATTTTCCTATAGTTCAAAGCATTGTTTACATATTAGATATAGACTCGGATGTTTTTGATGGTTAGGAATTAGAACTATGGTGTAATTTGGCTTTTTTTCCACTTGAGGGTGCCATGCTGTAAATAGTTGCAGTGCAGTGCTCCTTAGTGGTGCCCTCGCAAGTGTCATGGTGTCCATCAGAAAGTATGAAGGCATCAATAACCCATAACATACCCTGTGACTTATTCTTGTGGATGGTGTGTATTGCTTGGATGAAGCAGTATGCTTGGGCCCATAATGACATATAGTAATATGACAGTATATCCTTGGAGAACACAAAGGTTGCACAGGCAACATATACTGCCAGCATTCACCACAGGGTTCTCTCTTCCGCATTCAATCCACTTCTGTGCAGTTTTGTACAATTCCAAAAGGTCACTTGTTTTTAAAATGCTGTTTTGTTTTTTCCCATAAATTGCCAGATTAACTGTCTACCTGCTGTTTTTCATGCTGAGAACAGGTGCACATGTCAATTCATGAATAAATCATGACTTGACCTTTCGTCACATACACTTTGGTTTCCCAGGGAGACAGCGCTGTTTAAATTTCACTTATCTCTAGAGTAGACCACACACAAACACACAATTTAATATTTTTGTTCGGATATTTATTCAGTTGATGGAACTTACCTTCATCAGATTGTGTTATAAGTTGCATTATAAAATGGTGAGTGGCCCATAGCTTACCTATGTAATCACTGCTCTGACCCGCTTGGCCAATCTACATTGACTTTCTGGGCGACCTTGAGACAATATTTGATTAATTTTCCCCCTTGCCTATGACTGTCATGTGTCAAAAGGAATGTGCAATTAAAAAAAACAAAACAAAATAACAAAAATTATTCCCCTGTCATACTTGTCCTCTGTTTGCCTGTCTGCCTCTTGATGCTGCCCAAGCTCGCTCTTTGCCTCTGGTGGTTTTCATCTTTCCTGTTTGCCTGTCTGCCTCTGGTGGTTTCTATCTCTCCTATTGTTCATAATCCTCTTCTTCATGTTGTCTCTTCCCCCTCTATGCCGCATTTCAGTGAAGATGCCAGTGAAACGCAGGTTTCTGAAAGTGCGACAGCCCCGTGGGGAGAAGAAGCAGGCTCCAGACACCCCAGTGGAGGGTACTTACTAATCTCACTCTTGGTCTCTCCGGTCCACATCCAGGGAATGTGACCCTTTGTTCCCACACTTCTCCCTTTCTGGTCGTTTAGAGCCTTTGGTGTGCCTGTAGACAGTGTCTCACCACAATCAATGGCCACTCGCCACCTGCGATCCAGCCAAGGGGGTAGGAACATATGCAGAAGTTGAAACACCCATTGGGAAATCTCAACCCGGAAAGGGGCCAGTAGCCTTTGGCATTCCATTGACTTCCATTCATTTTAACGTCACTTTGAAATCAAACAACTTTACATGAGAAGCGCTCCGTACCTTGATATTGGCGTTGTTCTAAACCGGAGAGGAGGCAGCAAAACATATTTGCTTTGATCGGAAAGCTGTCATGTTATTGCCTAAAATTTATCTAAAATTATATTAAAAATGTTTGGATAACAAGCCATAGCCATACTCATGTCCGTTTACTTTTCTATTAATGTTGGGGAAACATTTCCATCAGTATTTCTCGCAAAATAAGCATAGAAATTGGTATTTGTTTGTAAGTGGAATTGCTATCTTTATGGATTTTACTATTCGATGCAAGTGAAGCCTGCTACACGCTATAACTTGGTATGTACATGCTAACTAGCTACCTCCCTTGGCATGCTGGCTTGCAAGACTGCCTGGAACTAAAGTTAGTAGAAGAAGAATTAAGTGCCCACATACAGTATTGGCCTCCAACTCCAGTAAGTGATTGCAGCTTTAAGGGTAGAAAAATACTTATTAAAGGAGTACTTCCATCGTGTTAATTTTACGGTGGTCTATAGTATTAATGAATGCCCTGTGAGCCGGTTTTGGTGATAAAAATGCTTTAGTGGTTCTATTTCAGGCTGTTCGAGTTTGGTGGAGGAGATGGAGCAGGGAGAATGACAGGTTCTCGGCTATGCTAGTCACAGGCTACAATCATTCGGTCATAGCGAACCAAATAGAAGATCTAAATGTTCTACACAAACACATACTTACCTATACTTCACTAAGTGAATGTGTGCTGCAACAAAACTTCTCCAGTAATCACAACTATGGCATAGCTTTTTCTAATTTACAAACCCACGTCACTTGTTTTTCCACCTACTTCCTTTCACTGACTAATGGAGGCAATCGGGTTAGAAGAACATTTTCACGTGCAGCATGCATATGCAACTCGGGGTGACCTGTTGTATTTCAAAAGAGCAAGTTCTAAACGGTTTCTTGTAGAAGTACTCCTTTAAGAAAATGATCGTACGCTGTCTGTTTTGTGATTGAGCATCTACCACTCAATTTATCGTATTCGGGTTCGTTGGCTGAAGTGACTGTACGTCACCACACGCTTGTGCAGTTGCCTGGTTACCAATTAAAAATGTCAACCTGATTTCATCGGCTCCCATTGAAAAAAAGGCCACCCCTCCGTCCATTCCCTTTAACTGTTTGTGTATCTAGCCCTTTTATTTTCCTCTGTGAAGCCCAGATCAACCCCTCCCACTCTTCCTGGTCTCCCTTTCATTAAAGCAAGTTGCCTGTAGGATTTAGCACAGTCATATGATTCAGTTTTATGTATCAGTGGATTTATTGTGCCTTCCTTGTATATTACATGCACACTATAGAAGTACGTAAAAATACTAGCTAAAATATTTTAGAAATCAGATATGTTGTCCTTTTAATAAATGTTCTATTAATTCAATTAACATTATGTTAAATGTCCAGCCCACTGACTCAGAGGTGAGACCTAGTATTCAGTAGTGTTGTTGTCTCCTCTACTGGGAGGTATTAGTTGTTTCCTCAGCTCTCCTCCTCTCCTCACTCCTCCTCAACTTTCTGCATGCACGCTTTGGCTAACACTGCCTTTGCATTTTCCCCTCTCCATGTCTCTCTCTGTGCCTCGGCCTGCACTGCTTATTCCTTTCTGTGAAAGCGGTCACAATGCCAGTTCCCAAACCACGCACCAGAACTCCTCAGAGACCACGGCAGCCAGGCCCGACTCTCAGTGCCCCACCAGAGTCCTCTCAGGCAGGCACAGACCCCGCGGAGGATCCCGTGCCACCCTCCAGTGGCTCCCACTGCTCATTGCCGCCACCCAGCCCCGTAGCCTTGCAGTACGATTCCCAGAATGCATCACCCGCTGCAGCTCTACAGCTGTTGGGGAACAGTTCCCAGGTTACATCAGCAGGGTCCAGTCCTGTGCCCTCAGAGAACAGTTCACTAGTTCATGGAGATGCATGGGCCGCCGAACTTCCCATTCCTCTGACAGATTGCTGCCAGCATCCACAACTAGTTCTCCCAGGCATGACGCCTCCCATAATGATTCAGGACTGGGGACCCCTCTGACAAACAGCTCCCATGCTGCACCTGGGAAGAGCAGCAGTAGTGAGAGTGGTAATGGTGAGGGATGACGACCAAACTACTGTAAAACACTCCTGCGCAGTAGCATCCTTATAACTAGGTTGTAGTTTTTTGTGCAAAAGTATACAACCCCAATTCCGATGAAGTTGGGGTGGTTTTTTTTGTTTTGTTTTTTAAATGTAAACCAAAAAGAAATGCTATAATTTTGATATTTTAGCTAATATTTTGTCTTGATTTGTCTCCTCTGTAGCTTGGAAGATGCAAGACTCCATTTTTTCAAAATGCATAAAAAACTTTCAACTTTTGTAATTCCAGATGGACCCAGAAGACATGGAAAACTATCCTGTGTTACAAACAGTGTTGGGGTCGTTACTCAAAAAAACTAATCAATTACACATTACTCGCTACGGTTAAAAATAAATGCATTACTTTACTTCTTTACTGCTTATTGAAAGCAACTCATTACATTACTCTGCGATACTCAGCAACAGACAGCTTTAAGCAGAACACATATCAAATTCCTATTGCACTGAGCAAGATGTAAGACAAGTTCTTTTATGCTCTTTAACAAAAACAGGCTACACCACAAAGTTGGTGAAAATCTGAAGAGCACTGTGCAGGGTCATATCAGTATTGCACTGCTGGCAGGCTTGATAACATGAATTAGAATTAACGAAATAGCATGCAGTGACTGCCATACAGCATAAATGCCTTAACAGACCATTCGAATAAAACATGTTACTAAATAAAATAAGTCTGGACATTTAACCACATTAGATGATGTCAGGGTAAACACGTTTTATTAGCATGGTATAGGCTAGGGCAAAGGCACTTTGTTAAGTCACTGGGGGCTCCCCACTAAAACGATGATCATACTGCATGAGAAGTCTTTCAAATCTTTTATCGGACAACCGATTTCTATTTGGCTTCAGCACGAGACCGTCCAGTCTGAATACCCTCTTGGCTGGCGCACTAGATGGGGTAGGCTAGCTGTTAACTTTCATATACTTTTTATATGAGGGAAACCGTTAAGGACTTTCATGCCTGACTTCGACTTCTGTTACTTTTGTGTCAGGAAGCTGTAAGGAAGGAAGGAAGGAAGCTGTATCTCCCACCATCTCATCAAAAGCAAACATGTCCTTCTCAGCGACAGTGCTGTATGGGGGCAGGTTTTTGATTCAACCACCCCACATCACGGAGCAAAACAACACACTCTGCAATCAGCAAATTCTTCAGCTTCTCTTATTCTCTTCTCTAATCTATTGCACTTTAACTTAGGCAACGTCTCTCAACATATTAAAAACCCCCCGAACATTATGGTAGACGGCTTTGCCATTTCCCTGAATTTAACAATCACCGACAGTTGCGTATGGACATGTCTCATGTACAAGCGTGCACCTGAGGATTTTGGAGGAGGGTCCGGGAATTCGTCTCGGATATCTGTGGTCAGTCTGTCCACTGGAGGAGTCCAGTAATCAGTACATGCAGTATTAGTAACTGTAGTGTGATTAATGAACTTATGACAGTAACGCGTTACACTACTACGTTACCGACAAATGTAATGTAATCTCTGGTTACAAATGTTGAAAATTTGTCATACATTTTGAAATAAGTAGCAAGTAGGAGTCTTGCATCTTCCAAGCTACAAAGGAGACAAATCATCTTTCTTGTTTTAGTCGTAAGTTCAAAAGGCAGCATCTGTGATGGTATGGGGGTGCAGTAGTGCCTTGGTTATGGGGTGCTTATTCATCTGGAGAGTTACAATTAATGCTGAATAATATATGTAAGTTTTGAACAGCATAAGATGGCACTCAGACATTATATTTTGAGGGCAGACCTTAAATATTACCAGATAATGAGGTCAAACTGCATTCTATACAAAATTCCCACAGTGTGGCTCCATCATAAGGGCAACCAGATGCTAAAATGGCTGGCGTGCTGTCCAGATCTGTCACATTTGAGCATAATAAAAAGGAAAACATTTTGAAGGCACCTACCAGTTGGGCTGCTGAAATCATGTCAAGGACAAGAAAGAAAGCCCTTTTTATACTAAATCATCTTGTCAGTTAACATAATTAACTGTGAAGTGTCCTCCGTTGTATTTTCTTTAGTCTTCCTCAACATTTCCTGCATTTTATTGACACATTCCCAAATTTTTTGAGACATGTTGCTGGCCTAAAACTTGAAATGACCATAAATATTCCATACAATAACAAAAAAATCCAGTTTCAAGAACTGATATGTTGTCCTTGGACTATTCTCAAACACATATATTGCTTGTATAATCTGAGAATTATAGCATTTCTTTTTTATTCACATTTAACACAATGTCCCAACTTAATCGGAATTGGGGTTGTAGTTGTGTGTGTTAAAAATGTAGTTATTGTGGAGTGGTGTCGATATCTGTTGTGTGGTCAGTTGTGTTAGCATATCTTTATACTCTATACATTTTTAATCAGTGTCAATCTCAGTTGCTTTAGAGGTAGCCGAAGTGGAACCATGTAGGTTCTGTGCTGTGTTTCTGTTAATGCCACTGTGGTTTCTAAACTAAATGCCATGTGCAGGAAACTCTTCTGTTGAGAATTTGTCATTTTTGTATTTTTTTTCTCTGGGCGTTTTGTCATGTTTGAGGTATTAAAGTATCCATGTCTGGTCTTTGAGGTTTTAAAGTTCTGCAAGCCGCTGTATGTTTAACAAGCCTCCAGCCAGTGAGGTTTAACTGATGTGAAACAACATGGCCTCTAGGCCCAGTCTACTTTGCCCTGTGGCGGAGCTTTGATCATCCAGGCACATTTTACAGCACTGCAGCACACAGCGGTTCATTTTCTGTGTAGCTGTAATGAGCTGCTGAAATGTAGTTGGTGCCCATTGTGTCAATGGAGGAAACGCTAGATGAGGCTAAATGGGGTCTTTCTGTCCCTAAATGGATTTACTTTGAGAAACCTGACTACTTTCAATGTTTATATCTCCTTGGTATGTCGCTCAAACTCCTTCGTGGGTATTGTTTGAGAGCTTTGTTTTAAGGTCTTTTTACATAATTGACTGGTTTTGCCATGAATGATCACATATCAGTTACTGTATCTACCGCAGTTATTGTATGGTTCCTCTATAGACTTGCTTTGGTGAAACTCTGTGCTGTGTGCCCGGTGTCTTTGGTCAAACTTTGTTTTGTGTTTGTAGGGTCTTTGGTCAACCTCTGTTGTGTGTGTCTCTAGGGTTTTTAGTCAAACTCTGTTGTGTGTGTCTCTTGGGGCTTTGGTCAACCTCTGTTGTGTGTCTCTAGGGGCATTGCTGGGCTCTGGTAGAACTTTCCGGAAGTCTCTGAGAAAGGCCCAGCCGATCCAGGAGGAGGAGGAGGAAGACAGGCCTCGGAGACGAGCCTTGGAGGACGAAGAGGAGTGGGGGGGTGCAGACAGGTCAGCCTTGTGCTTCCTCAGCAGAGACAGCTTGGAGCCCGATGGTGAGAGATCTGGCGCCTTCAGTCATCTTTTTTCAACGCCTTTCTTCCATCCATCTGCACATATACTGCCGTACAAAGGCAAAGTGCAGTAACTACTTGAACACTGAAACTGAGAAAAATACCTTCAAAGTTATGTTGCCCAAATAAGCATACTGTACGTTTAATAGTGGTGTTTTATGCACTTTCTTGTTAGGAAGAAGCACAAGATTCCATCACAAGACAGAGGAGGTGTTATAAAGTCAATTCCCAGTCTAAATTTGGTTTTGACAAATTATGTAGTTACTGCCTTTTGGCTTTGTCGGGCAGTATAGACCCCTTTCTGCAGACACAGAATTTGTGTAGACATAATTTTAGACACCACTGCTATGCTTCCACACTAGCACATGGGTTATCTTATTCTTTAGAAAAGCAGTGTGTGGCATGACTGCCCATCAAACCTGACCTAATGCCATGCCAAATTGTGAATAATTGCCGAAAAGTAATTGTCAATCATGCCTAATCATGAATTCTTAAAGTGCATTTTTAAGGGTGTATCTTATCGCTTTTAAGTTTCCTGTCAAACCATGAGGTTAGATTCCATCTGTAATCTATACAGATTCCCATTAATTCTCCTAATGTACTGTAATTCAGCATGCATATAATAGGCACGCATGGGGCTAGCAGTTGACTGTAAACGAGACTGTTAGCACCGATGCCAGCTAAGGTTGGGCTTGTCTGAAATGACTGGCTGGCTGAGTGGCTGGCGTAGAGCAATGCATTCTGGTCTTAAAATAGTGACATTTTTGGGCAATCTTGTCCAAACGTCACCATACCACATCGTACTCAGCCAGCCAGTCATTTCAGACAAGCCCAACCTTAGCTGGCATCAGTGCTAACAGTCTCCTTTACAGTTGAAAACACTGGTCAACGTCCACTTCCAACGGAAACAATTTCCGTGAAATTTCAACAAAACGAATACAAATGAACTCGTCATAGGCTGTTAATGTGGTCCATAGGGGGCGCTGTAATTGTGCAAAATCTCATTTTGCCTATTTCTTTCAGAAATCACTCCTACACACTACACAACCACACATAATGTCATTCATTTAAAACCCACATCCATGCCCACTTCCAGGAAATCATTTCCACACAATTTCTCACCTCACAACACTGCTCTATCACATATTCATCATACCAACAGTTCCAACATTTCAATACACTATGCTGTACATGTAGTTTTTTGTTATCGAATAATCTATTGAATTTTTCATCGATTAATCAAGTAATCTAATAAATATATCTTTGCAAAATGATAAAAAGGTCATGTCTGAAGGTAAACAACCGATTGGCTTTTATTCTGGAATGCTTGTAAGCAAAACTAAAACAATTAAAATGTAAAAAAGTGCATTTCAGTGTAGAAGTAGTAAACAAACTTCAGTTCTGTTCAAACTCAACTGTTACACGTAGTGCAATGGTTTACAGCAGTACAATTTCAATAAATAATAATGAAAAATAAAGGAAATATTTCCTCAAAACAAGATGGAGCCGGCCTAATAAAAACTGTCCATGAGTCTTTGGGGTGCACTGAAAAAGAGATTAAATTGAAATGAGGTACTCATAAGCATAATAGATACTAAAAATAGCTCTTACTAACTTAATTGCATGTGTGTGTGTGTGTGTGTGTGTGTGTTTGTGTCTATGCATGTGTTAAGCTTCTAGTATACTCGCCTTCCTGCGAAAAAGTGACGTCACCGATATGCGCCCGACCCTATACTTGCAATCTGCACACGTCTCCTCATCAGAGTTGTCAAATGACAAACAGTTCGGAAAACCTTGCATGTCAGAGGAGTGAAACATGACTGAATTGCAGGTTTTCATCTTGATTTGGGAATTAAACTGGATAAACTGGATAATTAAACTGGACTAACTAGATAAATCTGAAAAGGTTCGGGTCAGTATGTATATTTACGGTTTTCAGCTGTATAAGACGTTATGAGTGATGATAGGACAATAGGATCATGGATAATAAGTTAGCTTAAAGGTGTACTTCTATCGTTTTTTCATTAATTTTGCGGTGGTCTCTAGTATTAACTAGATGTACCGTATGGCGCAGTGTATTGAAATGTGGGAACTGTTGGTAAGGCAAGGTAAGGCAAGTTTATTTGTACAGATGGCTAGCTTTCCCGATGCTCATTTAATTCTCACAAGTCGAGATTCCTGCAGTCGCGAGAAGTGTTTTACCACTGCCGCCGCTAGGGACAGCATAGGACCACAAAGGTTTACGCTGAAGTAAAGATCTCACTTCCGAGGTTGACCCACCCACAGCAAGACTTGCAGTATTTAGTTGACTGTGAAAGTGCCATTATCTCGTAATCCTGCGGTTCAGTTGCAGTGAAATTAAATCGATGTGCAGAAATAGTGACAATACAGCTGTCAAAACGTTTAAAAAGCAAAGTCACGTCATCTTGTTTTCCTTGTTAAAACCGTATGCCATGACTTCAAAGTTTAACAATTTAAACAGCAGTATTATCGTCATTTCTACAAACCGATTGAGTTTTCCTTGAGTTTGGACAGCACAACTGTAATATATTTGCAAGTTGGCCATGAACTGGAACATTTACCACGGTAACACCGGGAATGTTTGGTTTGTGACACACACAAGAGGTACTGAGGGGAATCTATCATGTTAAAACATACTGCTATCGTGCATTTCTCTGTCAAAACATGTATCATACAGTTTTGCAATTACTGCAAATTTCTGCATAATATCCAAGAGATTCGGACATTTGCCAAGAAAATGCTGAGCTTATTTCGCTCGACATACCGTACCTGTCCGAGAACACATTCTCACTTTTGAACTTTATCAAGAACCGTGTGAGGACAACACTAAGGGCTCATTTCCACCGCCTTGTTCAGAGCGTAGCCGTGTTCAGCGCGTGGGCGTATACAATAGGTTTGTATAGGGACAGAATACGCTCAGAACACGCTTGCGGTGGAAATGGTCTAATCTGTTAACGCGCATCCTAAGCGAATACGGACAGAATACTGCCACGCGCTGAACACACAGAGGGCCCTATCATGCCGCGGCGCACTGTGCATTCGCGGCGTGCGCATGGTGTCATTACTATTCTGTGCCAGCGCATCGTTCATTTTTTCAGGCATAAAATCATGTTGTCTAGATCAGGGGCGTCACTAGTCCTATTACTGTACTGGGGCACAGCTGGGGCACAGACAGTTAATGCGAGCGTGCAAAGCATCAAACACCGTAGATGTAAGATAGCAATCTCCAGAAACCGAGTGTGGGAGCTCACAGTGCCAGGCCGTTACATAAATTAACAATGGAAATAGGCATATGCCAGTCAGCTAAAAGACAGCAGCTAACGTCTCCAGTAGGCTACTTCAATTTACAGCCAGAACTAGTTTGCATGACAGCTGCCTCATACATTAAACGTAAAAAGTAAAGTTGTAACATTTAAATCCACATGGAAATGGCGACACAGAGGTGAAAACAAACTCAGACACCGTTGTTAGACGTTATGTCACATCCAAAGTCGCTTGAATAAATTACCATATTAAGTAGCCATGTGTGCATTGTGTATGGAGTGAATAAAGTAGCAATAGCAATATTGCATTACTTTTGTTTACCGATTGCGAGGTTGATACAGGAAGAAAAGTCCTGTTTTAAACCAAAGGTACTACTAACTTTAGCTCAAACGGTCGGAAATAGCAAATATGAATTTGATACAAAACCAAGTGATTTTGACCTATTGGCTTCACACAAACGTCTAAAACAGTTAACTGCGAAGTGACCGCGGAGAACAATGCACAAGGCAAGTTGGAGATACACTGGAAAGTTTTAATTTGATGTCGGCAGCTGCACACTTCAGAGCTGCGAAACTGCATAAAAGCCTAAAATGACAATGTTATGTGTATAGTCATTTGTTGTTTCAATTAATTTAATTAATTTAAAAGGGCTCTACAGACCAATACTGGGGCATGTGCCCCAGTAAAATATGTCTGGCGACGCCCGTGGTCTAGATAGCAGATGACACTGCGCCATCACGGGTGTGTCAGCGAAAAAAAGAGGGGTGGTCTGGCGCAAAGCGTGCCAGATGCTATTATAAGGACGCAAAAATTAAATCCGCCAGTGGCCAACAAAACCCTGGTCTGTTGTCAGTTGCGCATTGCTGGAAAGCTATTTTATGGGCGCACAACGCTTTGGGATATAACGAGATGGATCCCTCTCTTGATGAGTCGCTGTTAGGGGACGATAGCTAAAGGCATGGTTATTAACACATACATCATGCCAACAACAGGGCTTAAAACGTCTTCAAGCTCCAAAAAGATGTCCAATTGCATACGACTACGAATCTGATTATTTACTAAGTGCAACGACAAAAACACTGATATATATTTTGCAATAATGCACATTTATTGAGCAATCAGTTTTTTTAAATAAACATACACACATTGTTCATAACCAAAGGGAAACAGTAAGTGTAAAAAACAGACTTAAATATCCATCCCGGAAGATTAACTGCTCATGCACGAGCAGATCGGTCTTCAAAGAAAAACGCTCCTGATGGGAAACACGCCATCGTAATAGCAACAAGCCATGGACAAAGCGCGGCTGGCTTTTAAAGGGAATCCATCCACACATGCCTGTGTGTGTGAAACTACTGATGTACTGATGAAGCCCATCCCCCTTCACACACACACAAACAGGCGAACAGTCTCGGCATTCAAGCGAAGAATCTCCGCGTTCAAGATCCAGATCCGTGTTTACAGACGCTGGGCGGATCCGTGTACCAGATCAAAGCCAGTTTCATTTTTGCCTTATGTTCGACATTAATATGTTTCATTTAAATTTAAATAACTATTAAAGTAATATTGGATGTGGTTATACCACCCTTATATTCAACAGTCAGTAGCAACAGAACCATACATGCGCATATGAAAGTGTGAAGTAGCCTTTAATTTAAGGTCTTGCATTGGCGATGGTCTGCAGTTTTAAAAGAAAATGGACATGGGTCAGATGCAGTGACAGTCTTTTAATATTCACCTAAACTACAGAGTACAGCAATATAAATCCACGCCAATGTGCTTGAGAGGCCACGCACATTTTTGATTGACATAACATAACTCCATTCGGTCTCGACACTGCACATGTATTTACTAACTCCCTCCTGCACGACCAGTCAGTGCATTCAGTGAACAATCCAGCAAATTCGCAAGAAGTATAAAAAAACTACGTGTAAAAAAGTCATGGTTTAACACACCAATTAAATTAATCTGAGTTGTTTCACTCAAGCGAACTAAATTCTACATTCTCTGTATGTCTTGTATTTGGCTGGTGACATTTAAATTGCCCACCGAGATGCTCTGGATTAAATAACCCCTTGTCAAATTATTTGAAACAAACAAATGACTAGGCATAAAGGCAAAAAAAAATTTCAGGCGTAAAATCACGTTGTCTAGATAGCAGATGACACTGCGCCATCACGGGTGTGTCAGCGAAAAGAAGAGGTGTGGTCTGGCGCAAAGCGTGCCAGATGCAAAAATTAACTCCGCCAGTGGCCAACAAAACCCTGGTCTGTCATCAGTTGCGCATTACTGGAAAGCTGTTTTATGGGCGCACCACGCTTTGGGATATAACAAGAGGGATCCCCCCTCTTGATGAGTCGCTGTTAGGGGACGATAGCTATCCACTAGGCATGGTTATTAACACATACATCATGCCAACAACAGAGCTTAAAACGTCTTCAAGCTCCAAAAAGATGTCCAATTGCATACGACTACGAATCTGATTATTTACTAAGTGCAACGACAAAAACACTGATACATATTTTGCAATAATGCACATTTATTGAGCAATCAGTTTTTTTAATAAACATACACACATTGTTCACAACCAAAGGGAACACACATTGTTCATAACCAAAGGGAAACAGTAAATGTAAAAAACAGACTTAAATATCCATCCCGGAAGATTAACTGCTCATGCACGAGCAGATCGGTCTTCAAAGAAAAACGCTCCTGATGGGAAACACGCCATCGGCTGAACTGGCGATATACAAAAAAAAAACAGCCTGTAGTTCGTCAGAAAGAAGAAACAGTTATATGTTACATAATTTGAGGGAAAAAAAACAGTCATGTTACGAGTAAAACTTTTTTTTCAAATAACTGAAGGTGATGTGTGCGGTTGATTTTTGCGTGTTATCCGGAGATATTCATTGATTTTATCAATGCAGTCCTTAAAGTCATTACTACCTAGAGCAGGAAACTTGCGCTGCAGTGTCGAGATCACAAAGTTCTTAACATTCTGTGGTAGGGCTCGCTTGCCCCTCGATCCATCACACACACACACACACACACACACACACACACACAGAATGCAGCCTCACACAGTCTCATTCGTTTACTTTCTTTGCGAGAAAACTGGTGCATTGGAAAAAAAAGAGTGGAAATTGGACGCACTGACATGTTTTCAGATATGGAGGAATTTATGGAGGAAAATGCATTGAGTGTTAACAGCATCAAGGCCTCTGTTACTGTTCACCTTCAGTGCCTTTCAGAACACTTCCATAGGTATTTTCCAGAAGGAGACGCTCCTGACCAGTTTGACTGGATACGATCACCATCAAAGTCATCTGGCGCCAGATCTGGATGTTTGTATGTTTTTTTAAATAAAATAAACAGACACAGAGATTGTGGTCACTTTTGTTTTCGCTCTATTGCTCTGTGTGTGTTAAAAGCAGCAACATTTTGAGAGATGGGGGGAGGGAAAGAGGTAGGGCCGCACGACAGTTCGCGGGGTCATAAGCAGCCGAAATAAAACCGCGAATAATGCCTAACAAAGGGCAAACTAGTACGTGTGTTGTGGTCAAAAAACAAGAATACTCAATACGCACACTCAATGTGTAACACTTAAATACACAAGTCTTGTTGAATTAGAAGTTATTGAAGTGTTGAAGTTTTTAATTGCTGTATTGCACAGGAAATAGGCAAGGAAAAACAAGGAGGCTGACCTGAAGGGATTACAGATGAAAATTAGCCTAGCTACTTTGCTAGCTCTGTCACATTTGCATTTTTGATTCAAATGGAAATGTTTTTTTAAATAGAAATACAAAAGTAAAAAGGAATTGACAGGGACAGAATGTCAGTCCGCCGAAATAGCAAAGGCATGAAATTTACCAAGGGTAACTACGCAATGGAGTGAACTGGAAAGGTGCCTAGCAAAGCATGCATCTGGTCAGAGACCATGCCCACCAGACCATGCTAAGACAGAGCTGACATAAATATAAAAGCATAGAATGGTTAGTGTGTTTTTGTGTCTAAAAACAATTCAAATAAAAATACATTTATTTTACCTTTTAAGGAGTCCTGCATTGGATCTATTCACCGGCCCATTTTACCTGAACATGTGGCCCATTTTACCTGATCACAGCCCATTTGGCCCAGAAAGGAGCTTATAACAATTAAACACCTCTAAAATATAAAAAAAGACTTAAAAACAATACATTTTCTCTATAGTCTAATAGAGGACACCTGACTGAAGAAAACCTGATCATTTTTGCAGGTTTTATTTGGTGTTGAATAGTTGAACCGCCACTGCACTGGCATACTGTAACTATTAACACCTCCCCCAGACCTGTTCTGTGCGTGGCCAAGCGGTTATGCGCGCGATTTAGCGTAACAAAAGAATCGCCGGCATTCCTCGCAGTGTTGTATAAAGTACTGGAAAATCACACTCAAGTAAAAGTATAGGTACCCCTTCAAAAAATGACTTTGGTAAAAGTCAAAGTCACTGACTGAAATGTTACTTGAGTTAAAGTGTTAAAGTATCAGAAATTTCTTGTACTTAAGTATGACAAGTAATGTAAAAAATAAATGCGCTCAAGTAATGTAATTAAAAGTACAAGTAAATGTTAATAACAGGCAAAGGCAGTCTGAATTTGAATTTGGCAGTCTGAATTTGATTTTTTATATTTTGGTTAACCTATGGTTAATCTTAAATGAGAGGCAATTACGCTGCTGAAAATACACACACATGGCCAATTGCTGTCATTATAAACAAAAGTGGACAGAAAACTGTATGTTATCTGGCATCTGAAGATGGAGACCACAGTTTGAAACCTTTTTTTTTGTGTGTGTCAGCGAAAAGAAGATGTGTGGTCTGGCGCAAAGCGTGCCAGATGCTATTATAAGGACGCAAAAATTAAAAGTGACCAACAAAACCCTGGTCTGTAGTCATTGCTGAAAAGCTATTTTAAGGGCGCACAACGCTTTGGGATATAACCAGAGGGATCCCCTGTTGATGAGTCGCTGTTAGGGAACGATGGCTATCCTCTAAAGCAGGGGTGTCCAAACTTTTTGCCAGGGGGACCGGATTTGGCGAGGTGAACATGTGTGAGGGCCAACCATTATAATGACACGATAATAATGCAATAATAATAATAATAATAATAATAATAATATGCAAATGAACTATTTAATGAATATTTTATTGCAAAGGCATAGTTTTTATGTCTTCACATGTATTTTTACCAAAATTACTGTGCATTTTATATTTGAAGACCAGTAATAAAATCAGTTATCTTATTCAGAAGTACACACCACTGAGGGTTTTGATCACAATCACACAAACACACACAAATCACTGTGTTTTTAGAATTTATTTAGGCTACCCCAGAAAACAAATAACTTGCCTGCACTAATGTGATGGGTGGTACTGAGATTTAGATTGCAGCAAAAAGGCCAGGTCTGGCTCAAAGACAGTGGTTTTGATGCGCAAGATGCCACTTTGTCTTGTCCTCACACGGTTCTTGTTAAAGTTCATAAGTGAGAATGTCTTCTCGCACAGGTATGTCGAGCCAAATAAGCTCATGATTTTTTTTTTTACCAAATGTTCGAATATCTTGGAACCTGCCATTATCCAGCGGGCAGTAAAAGTTGTCAAGAGCTGCTGCTCCATCTGCAGGTGTTTTGGAACGAAGCTCTTTGCTCACATTCGTGTTCACCATCCACTCCTCCCAAAAAATCAGTAACTGAGCGATGTCTGTTGCGTCCGTGCTTTGTCGCAGGCTAACGGGAAAAAAATCAAACACGACACCGTTTGTCTCTGTCTCTTAATAGCGGACGAAATATCATCAGTTCTCCGTGCCACAGTGTTACGAGACAGGCAAACGTTGGCAAAGTCGTGCTTCTTCTCAGGACATCACCCAGTCTTTAACAAATTTACCATCAGTAAAAGGTTTGCAGTGCCTTGCAATCAACGTTGCCACCTCGTAGCTCGCTTTAGTGGCATTTTCATTTGACTCACGAGTTCTTGTGAAAAACGCTGCTGTGCCATTAAAACACCTCTCAGTTGCTTTCATTTTTTGCACTGTTCATTCCTAGCTTGTCGTAGTTAGCAGCATGTCTCGCCTGGTAGTGACTCTTGAGATTAAACTCCTTGAAAACAGCCACGTCTCCTTGCATATTAGGCAGACAGTTATTTCGTATGTCAGTGAAAAAAATGTCCACGTTTCCACTTGGAAGTGGCGGCCCTCGTTGTCAATTTTCCTCTTTTTATTTGCAGTCACCTACTATCTGCGTGGCCAAGCAATTATAATAAAAGACGCAACATCACACGACATAATAGCAAGATATTTTCATTGCGAAATAAAACCGCGAATAATGCCTACCGAATGGCAAACTGTGTGTTGTGGTCAAAAAACAAGAATACTGTTACAATGTCGATATACTTTGGGTTGGTGCTGCCATAACTTAACACCTCCCCCAGACCTGTTCTGTGCGTGGCCAAGCAGTTATGCGCGCGATTTAGTGTAACAAAAGAATCATTCCTCGTGGGTAGTTATGGTTCTGTAGCAAGAAAGGCTATTAACACCTGTTTTCTGAGAGGTGCTGCGGGCCGGTGGAAAGGAGCCGGACTTTGGACATGTCTGCTCACATACACCATGCCAACAACAGTGCTTAAAACATCTTTACGCTCTAGGGTTATAAAATAATGGACATGTAACAAATTATGTTTTTCCATCTGTAAAAGCTCATGTTTTAAGTAATACTAACCTCCTGAATTATTTTTAGAGTGGTGTCAACCAGTGGTTCAAATACAATAGGCCACTATACCATTTGTTGTGTAATAAAGGCAGCGCTCCCAAGTGCCACCTGGTGGTTGTTTGGGTACATTGCCGTTCCCGAAAATAAATCTCACGAGAACCTCACGAGATTCCTTCTGAGAACTGAGAATCGGGAAAGCTAACCATCTGTATAGCGCATTTCATACACAACGGCAATTCAATGTGCTTCACAAAAATAAAAGCAAAGGACGATATATAAAGGCATAAAAGATAAAGATAAAGTAAGTGTAAAAGCATAAAAGATATAAAAGCATAAAAAACACACAAAATAAAAATAAATTTAGTAAAAATCATTAACAGAAAGCATCTGAAAACAGTTTGGTCTTAAGTCTAGACTTGAAACTGCCAACAGTAGGAGCATTTTTAATGTCTTCTGGAAGTCGGTTCCAGAGCTTTACAGCATAGCAGCTGAAAGCTGCTTCACCACATTTTGTTCTAACAGCAGGTTCTACCAACAAATTTTTATGAAGTGATCTCAGAGACCTAGTTTGTGCGTATAACTGAAACATATCCAATAGGTAATTGGGTCCCATCCCATTTCATGATTCAAAACACAAGAAGCAATGCCTTAAAGTCAATTCTATAACTTACTGGGAGCCAGTGCAGGGACCTTAAAATTGGAGTACTGTGGTCAGATCTTTTTGTTCTTGTAAGAACCCTTGCTGTTGCATTTTGGATCAGTTGAAGCTGTTTGATGGTCTTTTTAGGAAGCCCTGTGAAAAGGCCATTACAGTAATCAACCCTACTGGAAATAAAGGCATGTACAAGTTTTTCTAGATCTTGTTTTGACATAAGACCTCTGAGTTTAGCAATGTTTTTTAGGTGATAGAATGCAGATTTAGTGATTGCTTTCATGTGACTGTTGAATGTTAGTTTACTGTCAATAAAGACACCAAGATTTTTAACAGTATCTTTTGCTTTAAAGGTGTACTTCCACGAGAAACCGTTTAGTACTTACTCTTTTGAAATATGATAGGTCACCCCGAGTTGCATATGCATGCTGCATATCAAAATGTTTTTCTACCCCCATTTTCTATATCAGTCAAAAGAAGACAATAGGCTGGAAAAACGACCCAATGTGAAAAGGGCCTTCGGCGTGACGCAGACGTGAAAATACATATAAGAGAAACTGACCGAATGGGCTTTAAATGATGTTAGCCTGTGACTCGCATAAGATTAGCAGGCTAGTTAAATGACTGAACTGCATTAAGCCGGGCACATGCACTGTTTTGTCATGCAAATATTACCATTCTGAAACGTTCATTGACAAACGGTCAGGAAGCGACTGTGCTTGTGCCATCTCTCTTTCCTTCGGATTCAGGATCAAACACATAAGGCTGTATCTCCGAAGGCATTCTGTGTGCAGTTTTAGCGCTGTCAAGTTGACTTTTCCCCACTCTGCTATCAAGTTGACTGTGGGGCAAAGGAAGCTGCAGGGAGCGTGTCACGCCTCTGGTGAAATCGTGTCGTTCTCCCGGCCCCACCCCCTCCACCAAACTAAAACAGCCTGAAACAGAAGCACTAGAACATTTTTTTCATCAAAACCAGCGCACAGCGCAATTATCAATACTAGAGAACACCGCAAAATGAATGAAAACATGATGTACACCTTTAAGCCCCTTAGTCTCAAGAGCAGTGGTGATCCTACGTCTGTCTTCCTTTTTCCCAAATACAATTACTTCAGTTTTATCTGCGTTCAGCTGAAGAAAATTGTGTGACATCCAGTTGTTGATTTGATCGATACACCCACAGAGAGACTCAAGGGGGGTATAGTCATTGGGTGACAGAGCTAAGTAAACTTGGGTGTCGTCAGTATAACTGTGGTAATTGTTTTTGATGATTTGCCCAAGCGGAAGCATATAAAGGTTGAATAGTAACGGTCCAAGGATTGACCCCTGTGGGACACCACAGGTCAAGGACATAGATGCTGAGGTACAGTTTCCAATAGCAACAAAAAAAGCTCCTTTGTTGTAAGTATGATTTTAACCAATTGATCACTGTACCAGTGAATCCAACCCAATGTTCCAGTCGATGTAGTAATATGCAGTGATCAACAGTGTCAAAGGCTGCACTAAGGTCCAGTAACACCAAGACTGATGTTTTGTCAACATCAGAATTAAGACGTATATCATTTATGACCTTAATAAGAGCTGTTTCAGTGCTATAATTGGCACGGAAACCTGACTGAAACTTATCAAAACAGCTATTTGATGTAAGAAAGGCAGTTAATTGATTAAAAACAATTTTTTCGATTATTTTTCCAATAAATGGTAAATTGGATATGGGCCTGTAGTTATTAAGCACTGAACTATCAAGGTTATTCTTTTTCAGTAAGGGTTTTACAACTGCATTTTTTAAAGAGGAAGGAAATATACCAGTCTGTAGTGATGTATTTATAATCTGAAGTACATTGGCTGATACAAGATGAAGAACAGATTTGAAAAAATTTGTGGGCAAAATATCCAGTTCAGATGTGGAAGAACTGAGATTTTGTACGTTTTTTTCAAGGGTTTCATAGTCAACTAAGTCAAATGTTGGCATTAGGTTGAGGTCCCCTCTCTCTACAGCCAGTGGTTCCAGATTTTGAGCTATTTGCAATTGGGAAGCTATATTCAGTCGTATTTTATCAATTTTTCCTTTGAAAAAAGATGCAAAGTCATTGCATTTATTAACCGAGGAAAGCTCAGGAGGCAGCTGTGATGAGGGATTTGTTAACTTCTCAACAGTAGAAAATAGCACACGGGCATTGTTGATATTCCTATTTATGATGTTAGAGAAGAAGGACTGTCTTGCTTTAGAGATTTCCAAATTGTATTTACCCAGCATCTCTTTATGAATTTGATAATGAATCTGAAGTTAAGATTTACGCCACATTCTTTCAGACTTTCTACACTCTCTCTTTAGCAGTTTAACCACTGGATTCAGTTTCCAGGGTGCTTTTTGATTGTCAGTAACTCTTTTGGTTTTTAAAGGGGCAGTGTTATCCATAATATGTGTCATCCTAGAATTAAAATGTATCATTAAATCGTCTGCGCAGTCTGATGGTTGACTTGGAGTATGTGAGAGTGCCTGCTCAAAAAGAAGACCTGTGCCATTATTTATGACTCTCCTTCTTACAGATATAGACCTTTTTTAAATGTGAGGGGACATACAAACATCAAAGAAAACACAAAAATGATCAGATATGGCCAAGTCCATAACAGTTGTAGAGACATTAAGACCCTTTGTGATAACAAGGTCAAGGGTATGGCCATGAGAGTGTGTTGGCCCCTGAACATGTTGTGTTAGGCTGAAGGTATCAATCAGTGTGAGAAATTCTTTGGCATAGGTGTTTTCTGGATTATTGACATGCAAGTTGAAATCCCCTGATATAATAAGACTGTCAAACCTCAAACAAATGTTCGACAACAGTTCACCTTCAACTCTTCAAGAAAAACTGTTGTTGAAAGTCTTGGTGGTCTGTAGATGGTCAATAATAACATACTAGAAGAACACTTAATGAGTGTACTTAAGTACTCAAAAGATGTAAAGTTGCCAAATGTTGTCTGTTTGCACTGAAAAGATGTTTTGAATATGTTTGCTATTCCGCCTCCCCGTTTATTAGTTCTTGTGGCACTCATGAAGTCAAACTTTGGGGGAGCTCAGTGTTTTCCCCAAAGCGTCTAAGCATATCGGCACCGATACGCTTCTTTTTTTGCCGATACGCATCAAGTTTTGCCGAGACGCTTTCATAAAATGCCGATACGCTTAAAAATCATGCACAAAAACATTCCCCCCGGGATTTTCCCCGAACAAGAAGCCCCAATGTAGTCAAATGTAGGCTGCGTTTTTAGGAAACTTCCGCGGTGGGTGTGTAAACTACTATACTGGCGAAACTGGCCAATCACCTGCCGATTACAGTGCTGCTTTGTTTGTTTTTTCCGCCAGTCAGCTGTATCAGAGAGTATTGTAGAATCTAAGATCTTTAACGCAAACCTCGGGGCTACTAAAACTGCCTGACTTTGACTGTAAATGCTACACAAGAAGGAAGGAGAACGCCCTCCTTGGGACATGCTCATGTAGCAAGAAAACTTTCTCCACAGTGTACAGAATGCGATCGGATCATCTGCTGAAAGAGAGTGAGAGAGAGCGTGAAAGGCAAATCGTCCTTTATGTAGAGCAGAGTCAAGACTGTTTCATTGAATAGGACACTCGTGGAATTTAACTAATAAATTAGTCCTTACGTCTTTCTGGATTTGTTGATGGTTCTTTTTAACAAGGTGTCACAATCCGCAATTATTTGTGATTATTTCAAGCCTAATAGTGTACGTTGTTACTGTTTGGATTTCCAGAAAATTAGCTTCATTTCAGACCAGGCTGCAGCCTGTATGGTGTTGTTAGCGCGCTAACGCTAGCGAACTACGCTAACATAATGTTTTAAACTGAAAGCTGCCACTTTACTCACCAACACCCACCTAAATAGCCTACTAATACTGATATTGGCTGAAGTGGAGAAAGTAATATAAAGTTGTAAGGTTATTGCAGCGTGTTAAATTCAAGGTGAGTCGATGACTGTTAGCATTACCACATTACCAATCATTTCAATGAGCTAGTTCGTTAGCTTGTTACATGAGAACTGAAATAAGATTTTGTTGTCATCAGACATCATTCTAGATAATACTACACTACACTACACTGAAATATATTTATCTGCAGAATCTAAGATCTGTGGTACCAATTCAGCTTTCATGTGGCCATACAGGGAGATATTTAGCGTGGTGCTCATTAGCATCGAGGGTCCACCTGTCCGAGAGATGTGGTTGGATGCTGCGGCAGACAAGTAGGCGGCCCAGAAAAACAGGAGGCTCAACATTTAGTTTAGACATTTTAGTGACAGCCTAGTCAAATTCATGTGACATTATATAGTGCTTGCAGTATTTCTTGTGTGACAATAAATTAGCCTTCCCACCTGGGAGTTTTGGCTCTTTCAACTCACCAAGTGCAACGAGTTTTTTGTTCTATTTGTGCCAAAAAATGCAACATTTTATTAAAAGTGTTATGTTTCCACCAGCCTTCTGGGGCCAAAATTTAGCTTAAGATCTTCCTAGAATGCACCATTTTTGCTCTAGAAAAAAAAAATGTTCCCAGGGTGCATGCCCACCAATCCTCCTAGCTACCGTGCCACCGTGTCATCGTATTTACATCAAAATTTAAACCCTTCTTTTTATTTCTGGGGAAAACACTGGGAGCTGATTCAATAAGGGTAGTGAAACTGTTCGCTTGTTCCAGCCAGGTTTCAGTAAGAAGCATAAAATCAAGTTTGTGTGTGTAAATAAGATCATTAATTAAAAATGACTTGTTAGAGAGTGATCTGATGTTCAGAAGAGCTAGTTTTACATTGAGCGAGGGTGCCATATCCACTGAGGCATTCTGAGGTTGTTTCAGAACTGGCAGGAGATTAGACTGATTTACCCCACTGACAGGATGAACACGAATTCTTCTTTTTCTTGTGAGCACAGGAATAGAAAATGGTCTGGGCATCCTGGGTCCCAGCTTGTTTTCAAAACTACCCTTAATGCAGGGACCCACGGCATATCAGATGGCATGACAATCATGGAGGTCATCCCCGCTGCCACTGTTTGTATGCTGCAGCTGTGATCCTGCTGCGGGTGGAGGGGGTGGTGGAGCCCTGCGGTTTTTGGGAGCTGTAGTGGATGCGTATGCAGTTGAAGGTTGTGGGCTGGTGAAGGCCTGTCCATTGTGATAGTCTGTGTGCACTGCTTGTTTAGAGTGTCTTGGGCTAGAAAAAGACAGTCTAGCAATCGGCAGCAGTCTCTGCATACTTGCAAGGAATTGCAGGCGGGGTGATGATGGAGATGGTAAAGACAAATCAGGGTATGATGAATGTGTGGTAGAGCACTGTTGTGAGGTGAGAAATTGTGTGGAAATGATTTCCTGGAAGTGGGCATGGATGTGGGTTTTGAATGAATGACATTGTGTGTGTTTGTGTAGGACGGTCCTCGGTCCAAGATATTGGCAACTCAAAATCCCAATTTTTGCATTTACCCATATCACTAGGTGGCGCTATTCTTCAGGTGAGTGTTTACGGGCTGGGTCGATACGCCTCTGTAACTGTATGTTCACACCAGAAGCGACCAGAGCGACAGAAGTCATTATTTCTCTATGGAGAGTCGGCGAATTGGGCGAACAAAGCGAATTCGCCGGCAGCGAAGCGAACTGGGCGACCAAAGCGAAAAAGTGAAGTTAAAAGTCAGTTAACTTTATGGTAATGAGCTAGTACGCGGTTCGGCGAATACCTATCGGAATACATAGATTTACCAACGTCCGACAATCAGGTGGGTTCAAGCAAACAAACGGTGTAACTTTAGTTTCTAGTTTAGTTTCTAGTTCCTACTTTTCCTATTAAAAATGGCAAAGAAGAAGCTCATCGCAGCAGTGGCAGGCTATCCGGTCCTCTACGACCCAACCCTGTTTTGCTACAGGGATGCAAACAATTCTAACAAAAAAGTAAATTGATGTTTTCAGTCAGCGGCTTAAATAATTCATGAACTATTGTATGAATATGAAGATTTTTCAGCAGTCAATGCATGTAGACGTTTTATACTCTTTTATTCCTTTATTAACCAAACATGTCAAAGTTCAAGTACATCGATGTTTTGCCCTACACATATACATGTATTGCTGCTTTCAAAACTGTTGGCCGGGAAAGCTTTTTTTGGCTGCGGCCCTTTAAATGACTAACATTCCAAATGAAACGTCATGAGCGAACAAAGCGAACTCAACAGCGAAGCTTCTTCAGCGACCTCGGCGACCTGGTCGCTTTGGTGGCTTCTGGTGTGAACGTACAGTAACAACAACATACCACAAAAATGTCATGTTCTTGGTTGAAATGTTCATTGAGTTATTGAGTAAAAACTTTTGGGCGTCTCCCACTCTTTGATGGACACTGGCACAGTGGGGGGGTGGCCCTTGGGGGCCAAAAGGTTCTAGTCGCTCAAAAAGTTCTAGATCTACTTGCCTATAAAGATTCATGTCCCCCAGACTTCCAGTGTCTCGGCAATCGTTGACGGAAAATCGGGGGGAAAAAGGGAAAAAAGTTGCGGCAACACCTACGTCACTTTGTTGTCCTTTTTCTTATTCACTCATTTTTCCGCCTACTTTCTTTCACTGACTCATGGAGGCAATCGGGTTAGAAGAACATTTTCACGTGCAGCATGCATATGCAACTCGGGGTGAGCTGTCGTATTTGAAAAGAGCAAGTACTAAACGGTTTCTCATGGAAGTACTCCTTTAATAAACAAATTGTAGGCCTGCACCTATGTTGGTTTGTGGGTAAAACTGAACAAAGTCCTAAAAGTTTGTATTTCTTGTGATCTTCCAGCAATATTAGTGATTTGTAGCAGTGGAAAAGACATGTTTAGGCTGGTAGTTACTATCTACTACTACCATGTGGTACGGTCACATTTGGACAAGAAATCCAGTCCAAGTCCAGAGTGCATTTGCACTCAGCCAGACAGTCATTTCAAACAAGCCCAATGTGTCCTGTGCAATTCACCTGATTGCTGCCTTTCAGTAGGTACTTGGGAGCATGCTCTGAAAGTAGTCATTACAGGTGAAGGCATGCGTGCACCCACTCACACACACACTTCTCTGTGTGTGTAACTGTTTTCCTGTGCATCCACTTGCTATTTTACTCAAGACATTCCAGTGTTGGTGTTCTCCTGTTCATGTGTTGTTTATTATTTTATCATTTGTATTTATCGATTTTGTCATGAACGTGCATCCTCTGGATGTTTTACATGTCATGTATTCCCTCTTTCCCCTGTTGTGTGTGTGTGTGTGTATGTGTGTGTGTGTGTGTGTGTGTGTATGTGTGTGTGTGTGTGTGTGTGTGTGTGTGTGTGTGTGTGTGTGTGTGTGTCTGGTGCGGGCCCAGATTCTGTGGTAGCGTCGGGTCCTGCGGATGTGGTGTCGCGCGGTGGGCTGGACACGTTGGAGGAGGAGGAGGAGGAGAGGCGCCGTTTCTTCGCCCGCCTTGAGGGTGGCGCCAATTCCACCATCGACTACTCCCGACTCAACCGCGAGCTGGAGTCCACAGGCTCCACTCACACCACCCTGCCCAGGTACACACACACTCACATACACACACTTCTCATATACATAGTTATTTAGAAAGACATGAAGTTTATCGTACTGCCTGTGATGTTTGCTATGTCTTCTGTCTGCACTGTGAATGTGTGGCACTTTTTGGCAAATGTCATTGTTGTATATCAGACATCATTCTGTGTTGCCAAGTGTACCTTTATCGTGCAGTGCCTTGGTCCTGGAGGAACACTGACTTCATTTCATTGATTTATGTTTATTCATTGTTTACATGGTCCTTGCTGGCTAGCAGTGCCTGCTTCACTTTGGGTGCTAATGCATACATGAAGCCACAGGATGGCATTTTCTTTGTCAGCGAGCGATCTTGAACTCTGCATTGTGTACTTTCCTGTGCACATGTATTCTTAAAACCTTTTCACTAGAATGGAGCAAAACCTTGTTCATGTGCATTGGTGGCCATGTGTGTCTAAGTGTATTTGTGTGTGTGTCTGTGTGTGTATGGCAGAGAGAGACTTGAGTGGACTGACGTACTGTGTCCTTGTGTGTGTGTGTGCGTGTGCTGAGATTCTCTGAATGATGTGCACTTAGGTGTGGGTTGTGCGTGTGTGCGTGCGTGTGTGCGTGTGTGTGTGTGTGTGTGTGCGTGCATGCTGGGCTTGTCTGCTTGAGGTGCACTTAGGTAAGGGTTGTGTGTGTGACTCATCTCTCTCTGACACCCCCTCTGCAGGAGAACAGCCCCCCCTGAGGGCGTGAATGAAGCGGGGAGCAAACCGCCCGAACCCCAGAAAGTTTCTCCAGGTGATGGACACACACACATTTTCTCTCTCACATTCTCACACATACACCCACAGACATGCTGTTGTTCTCTCATTCTCTCAACACACACACACATATATACACACACACAAACAGTGACACGTACAATATCCTTTCGTCCCTCTCCACTTATCTTTTGTTCTCTGCATTCTTATGCGATTGGTGATTCACCATCCTGTTTTTCGCTCTGAAACACTGAAGCAGCCTAGTTTGTGTGCTTTCTGTTTGAGGAGTCTCCCAATAAGAGGAACGTAGCATAACTAGAGATATAATCTGAAAGATTACTTGCATTACACCTTACATTTTGACAGATGTCCCCAGCTAAAGCTAAAACACTGCCTCTACTTAATAGCAGTGAAATATAATTTCTGCATTATAAAGACAGGCTTGTGCAAAATGTGAACTGTAATTCTTTATCTTGTTTTGCTACTGTAATTCAAGATACAGACAAAATTCAAGAACAGAATGGACATTAAAGAGCCAGTCTTAATTAACTTCTGAGTTTTGCTCAGCCTTGATCCAAGACCAGAATGTGGTTTGAAGCTTCTCCTCTGTCTCTGGCACCTTTTCTGCTGAGTGTTTGACTCTATTGCGCCAGAGATGTGTGTCTCAGGGCCCGTCCACGCGACTGCATTTTCAGGTCAAAACGGTAAATTTTGTTTGCGTTTTGGCCTTTTGTCCACACGGCTCCCGCGTTTTGGGTGGCCCAAAACGATACTTTTTGAAAACGGATTCCAGAGTGAAAAAGTCGTGTGGACAAGCAAAACGCAACTTTGAAAATGATGATGTCATCGCCCCTTCACCTTGCGCTGCACATCTCATAACTTCAAACTTTTACAAACTGGTTGCTGTCAAATAAATTGTGATTTGATTAGCTTGCAGTGTAGGCTGGCTATTATGCTATTGTTTCTATCCTTTGCCATTAAACTGGCTGTATGGCTAGTAGGCTATAACAAATACTTCTTGTAGGCTTTCATTATTCTTAATTAATTAAAGAGCACCTGTCACTGCTTCCAGCTTCCCTCAGTAACAACACGCATTACTGAAATCAACATATGGCATGTTTTAAGCAAATAATTACGCAGTTGTCTCAAGTTTATTTGCAGCTCTTTCTATTTTTTTCATTTTCTGCTCCGTATCACTTAAGTAGGTCAATTTAACGACGTGACATCTCACAACAGCGTCAAACTTTTACAAACAGGTTGTTGTGGGATACTTTGGAGTATAAATCGTCTGCAGTGTAGGCTGGGTGTAATGCAACCGTTTCTACCTTTTGACATTGAACTACAGGATGTTTTTTTGTGTACATCGCTAGTCCATTCCAACAAACACTTTACGTATGTTATGCTTATTAAGTAGGTCAACTGTCGCTGCATCCGACCCATCTAAACGAGAACAAACATTGCTAAAAATCAACATACCTTACATGTTTAAATAGAATCATTGCGCTTCTGTTCATGCCTCTCAAGCTGGGATACCACACGTTCTGCAATGAACGCAATGAAAATGTTCCCGTCTGGATGTAAATATTTACTGCTCCATTGTCGTGTGGACGCGACTTTTTTTTTCATCCCGCAAAAAAAAAAATCCAGTAGCGTTGCCGTGTGGAATGGGCCTCACTCTCCTGTGCCAGAGATATGTGTCTCACTCTCCTGCCTCACTCCCCTGGGTGGGGCATCTGTGTGTGACTGATCTCTCATTCCTCTCTCGATCTTCGTCAGTCCTCTTTGACTCCCCTCTGCAGGAGTCTGTGTCTCTGCTGTTTGACTGTCCTCAGAGATACGCGTGAGAGACAACCGTCTCTCCTGTTTGACTCCCGTGTGCCTCACTGCTGTTCGACTCCCCTGTGCAGGGACCTGTGTCTGACTGCCCCCTGTCAGAGATATGCGTCTCTCCTTTATGCCTGTCCTGTGCAGGGACCTGTGTCTGACTGCCCCCTGTCAGAGATATGCGTCTCTCCTTTATGCCTGTCCTGTGCAGGGACCTGTGTCTGACTGCCCCCTGTCAGAGATATGCGTCTCTCCTTTATGCCTGTCCTGTGCAGGGACCTGTGTCTGACTGCCCCCTGTCAGAGATATGCGTCTCTCCTTTATGCCTGTCCTGTGCAGGGACCTGTGTCTGACTGCCCCCTGTCAGAGATATGTGTCTCTCCTTTATGCCTGTCCTGTGCAGGAACTGTGTCTGACTGCCCCCTGTCAGAGATATGCGTCTCTCCTTTATGCCTGTCCTGTGCAGGGACCTGTGTCTGACTGCCCCCTGTCAGAGATATGCGTCTCTCCTGTGTGCCTGTTATGTGCAGGGACCTGTGTTTGCTGAGTGTCTAACTCTCCTGTGCAGGGCATATATGCCTGACTGCTGTTTGACTTCCTTAGGAGGCTCTGGAGACTACAGCGAGGACTTTGACGAGGACGAGGCCAGCGATGGCGAGAAGTCACCAGAGCTGGTAGATGCACAAACACACAGACACACACGCACGCGCACACACACACACACACACACACACACACACACACACTCACATGGACAAACACGTGCGTGCCCAAATCCTGCTAACAAATGCCAACGCCTCTCCACTAATGACGGCAGTGGCAGATGACCTATCTATCCTTTTTTATCAGCTCTGTTTTTATTTGATGGCTAATCATTTGCATTGGGAAGAATTTATTTTGCTAAGAAATCCTTGATTAGGTATTAATAGCAAGGGATTCATAATGATAATGCGTTTCACTGCCTCTTTGTCTGAACCTGAGTAAGCCTGAACCTGAGTGAACCTGACAAATCAAAACGCATTGCTCACCAAAATAAAATAAAAAAAAAAAACAGCAGAGACCAGTGTGTGGTGATATCTTAATCACTACATGCACATGGTAGGATCGGATTGGATTGGGATTGGATTGGGTGTTGCTACCCAAGGGGTGGTCTGTCCCAAAATCCAAGTGCACATGGAGTTTGTGTAATCGGATAATGGTCAGAGATCTGTCTGTTTCCGCTACGCTAGGTGGCGATGTATTCCTTTCAACAAGTGGTCTTAGAACTACTTCTGGTTGACGGCTGCTAAAAAGAAAATACACAAACTATCTGGCGGCATACAAACAAAGATGGCGTCCGAGGAGGTTGACGGAGCAGCATTTGCATACATGCTGTGCATTCTCCTTTGTTTGAAAGTCCGTATGAACGAACAAACAGCGATTTTGGTTTCCTTGATACGACACGAACTGTGCCGTCGGCATTTGATATTACAAGCAGTGCATTCCAGTGCATGCGCAGTACGCGAATCCGATCCGATGCCGTGCACAAGGCGACACCAAGCGGATTAACATCGGCTTAAAGGGCGTGTTGCAGGTTAACCACCACTGTCAATTAGTAGGTACTTAAATACCATTTAAAAATGTCTCTAAAATCTGTTTGTGGCCATTTATTGTCCTTTTTGTTTTTTAACGCAATTTGGTGATGACGTCACATTGGGGACTTGAGAAGGTAGCCTCAGCAGAGAGGGGTTCTAATCTATACGATCTTTGCTAGAACTACGACTAGCTAGGATGAGGAAGAGGTTGCAAGAACTATAAATAGTATTTATGTTGGCCCGCAGCCAACATACAGGTTTAAACCTGTTAGACGTGAGTGTCTAAAAGACTGAGTAATTTCCAAAAACTAATGGTCATCAAAGCCAATTAAATTCGTGGTCAGAGAATGAGTGAAAAGTTGGTGAAGCCTCCTGGTGAGTTGCTATCATGTAGCAACGCAGCAATGAACGCTGGACCTAGTGTACGATAAGCAGTGCATACAATAAAATGTTTTACTGAGTGAGTAACTAGTTTTCTTTATATCTAGTGACAGTGGTTATGTCGTTAGTTCAGATAAGTGCCGGTATACTCTACTTGGGAGATCCGATTAGTTGTCTCATTGTCATTTCACTGCATGCGTCACGAAAGTGACTCTATGTATGTGACCAATAAAGTATCCTTGTATCCTTGTATCACTTTGCAATGACAGCCTATTAGCACCAACATCTTCATCTAGAGTTTAGCTAAATGTTGCAAACCTTGCCGCCGCCAATTGGCTGTTCATTTCTTCACAATGTTTCTTCAGTATGATTAATTTCGTAAGGCATGGCAAGTTTATTTATATACCACATGTTTCATACACTCCACTATCATCAACACCTCTTACCGACAACGAGTGAATAAGTGTCCGTGTTGCTGTGTTTCGCACAGGTGTTTGTGTGGGCGGTGCTGCCCTATGGAAACTGCTGTGGAACGCTTGTGTTGTAGGAAAGTGAGTTCGTTTTGGTCGCTGGTCGAGTCATGGACCCTGTGCCCTGTTAGATTTGTGTTTTTCCAGCCAGCATAAACTCAATAGTTGACCATTTAATATGAATCCTACCAACCCACCTGCCTATAAAAATGTGTATCTAGCTATCTGGCTAACTAACTACTACTATATGCTATCTATATGCTATTTTGATGGGTATCCTCCTATCACCCTCCCTCTCTCTATATAAATATGTATCTGTCTATCTAGGCTATCTGTCTATCTGTATATCTATATACATATATGTGACCGGCCACAGCAAAACCGGCCACAAGTCGGCCGAGACACATTTTGAGTTATTCACAGATTCTGAAAGTGTAGGTTCTAAACTTTCCAATGATGCCTTACACATGGAAATCGGATAATATATGAAGAAGTTGTGGCCATTTGAAAGCATGCACATCTTAAAACACAAAGCTGAGAAAACCTCTCCTAAAGATTAAGTAGTTCTCACCTCTGGGCGCTGAATGTTGCTCATTTGCATGACATCAAGATAAGCCCTCCCCCGTACAACCTACAGACTGTCACTGTGGTGTGTGCCTTCAGGGCAGACGTTTTCAGGTCAAAACGGTAAAGTTTGTTTGCGTTTTGGCCTTTCCTCCACACTTTTTGAGAACGGGTTCCAAAGTGAGAAAGTCTGACAACGCCGCCGTTTCATTTTCGTGTAGACAGGCAAAACGCAACCTTTTGAAAAAAGAAGACGTCGTCGCCCCTTCACCTTGCGCTGCACATCTCATAACATTCAACAACTTCAAACTTTTACAAACTGGTTGTCGAATAAATTGTGATTTGATTAGCTTGCAATGTAGGCTGGCTGTTGTGCAATTGTTTCTACTGCCACTAAACTGGCTGTATGGCTAGTAAGCTATAACAAGGACGTCTTGTTGGCTTTCATTACTCTTTAATTATTTAAAAAGCAACTGTCGCTGCTTCCAACTCCCCCCAGTAACAACACGCATTGCTAAAATCAAAATGTTTCATATAATGAGTCACCTGACTTTGGATGTACTCTGTTCCCCAGATTAATTTGATTGCTTCACTTGACTGGGGCTTTTAGCAGCTACTCTAGGTGGCTTTAAGCATTGCTTAAATTCACTGTGATGCTAATGGTTTAGCAATTCAAGCATTATTCAAATTAACCGCCCATCGAAACTATGTTGTAATGAGAGGTTTCGGCTTTCGGTTTCGGTAAAGTTTACAATTAAACAAGTGTTGCCTACCAACTAAATGTCTCCCTTTCATGCAAAAATAATATAACCACGCGAAAGTTGAATTAGTACTTAAACATGTCCTAAAGTATGCATTGTCAAAGTGTTGTAGTTTAGAGTTAATTTACTCACCCCATAAGAAAGAGAAACGTGTGCCTGCAAACATCAGTGCCTCCAATAGAATACGTAGTCCGGGGACACTTTCTTTTTGTCGGGGTTTTTTTTTTGCTGGATGTAGTCATCTCAGAGGTAACTACTGTATGCCTGTTTGCCTCGAGATGTCCAATTATTCTCATATCCTGCCACTCTCTTTCGGCAGCTAGTGAATCCGCTCGCATTCTGTACATAAGCTCCAGAGAAAGTTTCTGGCTACAAGAACGTGTCATAAGGACAGAGTTCTCAATCCTTCTTACGTAGCATTTACAGTCAAATGCTTGCAGTTTGCCTGGTCCATCTCCATTCATTCAATAATGACATCACATGCATTTATGCAGCTTAAGTAGCCACGAGGTTTGCTTCCAGCACACAGCTGATTGGCGGAAAACAAACAAAAGAGCACTGTAATCTTCACGTGAATGGCCAGTATCGTCAGTATGGTAATTATGGTAATTCACACACGCCCCAAGGAAGACGAGTTTCTCTCCTAAAAACTAGCCAACTTTAGAGACAAAATGTATGCTTTTAAAGCAACTAATACTGTTATCTGCAACATGGAATGGCTTCTTCATGATCTCAACTCTCACATTTAGCAAAAAAACGCAAAATCACAAATTTTGAAAAAAAAACTTCAAACGCGATTTTCTCCTTTTCGCTCTGGCCGACTTGTGACCGGTTTTGCTGTGGCCGGTCACATATGTATATGGATGTATCTATGTATCTATCTACTAGGGCTGTCAACATTGCTCAAAAATGATTTTCGAATATTCGCTCCAAATAAAACACGAATATTTGAACTATTCGAACAACAGGTTGCACATTTTGTCAATGACGCGCATTACGTCAATAACAGGACAAATAATACAAAGAGACATAACTACTTGTATAGGTAGTTTATTTAAACATATTTAAGAATGCATTACCTACACAACACAAGTAAATCAAAAAAATATTTGCCAAGACCGCACGCTCACTCTCACTCGCACACGCTCTTTCTCTCTCGCCCGCACCCTCACGCTCTCTGCGCACGTTTTTTTAAAACCTGGAATGCTTCGAGCGAGCTGTAGTGAGGTAGGCCTAAACATGACACTTTTCCCTGACATGAAACTTTAAATAAAGAAACCGGTGCAAGCCCGACGTGCATGAAACTGTAACGTTAAATAAAACGAGGCACAAAATTCCGACAAATGTGACAACAAAGAACTTTTACCCTGAGGTTCATAAAAAATAAAGCGCTATTAAAAACGAAAAGGCTACTTACATTCTTGGTACTTGTATAAAAAAGAAAAACTGTCACCGTCGGGTCTTATTGGCCTGAAGACCTACAGGTTATTTGCCAAAAACACAAAATAGTCCACATTTGAAGGAGCCAGCGCCGATCTCTTTTTATTTACTATATTCCCAGCGGAGGAAAAGACAAGTATTTATTTTGCCTTCGACATTCCAAAGCGCAAGTGCACGTTTTTTTCACATTCGAATATTAACTTTCACCTTCGAATTCCTTTTTTAAAAAACTATTCGAATATATATTCGAATTTCGAATATTCGTTGACAGCCCTACTATCTACTGCTGCTAAACACGCTGGTTTGTCTCTTGTTCTCGTCTGTCTCTATGGCTTTCGGTCTGTCATCTACAGGTCGTCTCCCCAACGTGACGTCACGGAATGTTTTGAGGGGCTGCATATTGCAGCACTTTTTTGTATTATAATCCGTTTTGTGATACCCATCAAAATCAAATACAATGGATAACAGCTTAAATGTGTATTACCAACAAGAAAGTGGTGTAAATTTGTTATTTATTGAACCCTGCAACACGCCCGTTAAACCAGGGGTTGCAATCGGATTCGCGAAACCAATCCCAATACGATCTTTAGCCTCTGCACATGAATTCGATACGATCCCAATCCCTTTCCAATCAGATTCAACTCGTCCATGTGCACGCAGTGAATGAAAGATTTTATTCACAGTGGTTCCTCGCTATATTGCGCTTTACCTTTCGCGGCCTCGCTGTTTCGCTGATTTTTTTAGTGCATGCAATCTCCTGTACATTACAGAATGCGCTCAGCTTGTAAAATTTACATAAATCTTCCACCGCTAGCTGTGTGACCCTGAAGTGCTGTATGTTTGCAAGTGTGAACTTTGCCTGTCTGAGAAAAGTGTATAAGTGTAGTGAGGGGTTTTACAGCCTTAAAACATCTATAATAATTGTAAAAAATAAAGCTGACTACTTCGCGGATTTCGCTTATCGCGGGTTATTTTTAGAACGTAACTGCCGCGAATAACGAGGGACCACTGTATACTTTTTGCTGCATGTCGTCAGTGCCTGGGCCTCTACAAACTATCATCTATATTCGTCTATATATTAGGGTATTAGTGTATTTTATCTTTTGGCTGATGTACTCTACCAGTGCACTAGGTTTATGAAGCACTCCTAATTGATACTGATATACACTAGTTTTTATGAAAGCCCACTGACTGATGTTCACTGTTAAAGCACTAGTTTTGTGAAACCCTACTGACTGATGTACGCTATTGAAGCACTAGTTTTATAAAACATCAGTAATTGATATTGATGTACATGACTGGTGAGTGGTGCACTAGTTTTGTGAAAGCCCACTGGGTGATAGTGATGGCAGTATGTCGAGGTCTGATCACAAAGTGCATCAGGGGAGACTGTTTCTGCTGTGCGCTTGAGGTGGGTGGAGGGGAGAGTAGCAGTTATGTCTGGGTGGAAGAGAGTAGAGCAGTGATGGCTGTGTTCATCTGTCCTCTGGGGTGGGTGGAGGAGCAGTGGTGGCTGGATGGAGGTGACTGAATGTGTGGTGACTCTCTGCTGTGCTCTTGGGGTGGAGGGAGTAGAGGTTGAATTGATGTGCTTGTCATCATGTGGTCAACCCCCCCCCCCCCCCTCTCTCTCTCTCTCTCTTAGACTTCAGCCAGGCCTGGCATGCTCGCTAAAGGTACTGTGCCTACTTTTTCGCTTTCACTCTTAACATTTGTGTAAATGTGTTAGTGTGTCAGCTTCGGAAAGATGGTTTATGTTGATTTTGTCTTGTCAGTACTATTGGTGTGTGTATGTATAGTGGGGAGGGGGTTTGTGTGTGTGTTTTAAACTTTAGAGAGACATGTTTTACATATAGTATTTGTGTGTTTTCAGTGTTTGGTGGGAAGGGGCTATCTATGTGTGTGTGTCTAAATCGCTATCTCGTTGTCCTCAGTGTCACTCCATGACTCGCTGAACTCTGGCGATGAAGCGGCGGCTCCTGCAGAAGATTCTGGGAGCAGCCGTGAGGAGGAGAAGGAGGAAGACAAGCAGGAGATGGAGGAGGAGGAAGAAGGCCATGCTGCTGAAGCCCCAGCAGGTCAGACATGTCTAAGTGTCCTCATCACCTCAAAGCAGAGTCGATATAGCATCTGACTCCGCCGTCTGTCAACTTGTCTCTGCCTTTTTCAACTTCTATTTAATGTTATTATTGACCATTTGTGTTATTTGTTTCTCTCTCCTACTCTCTGCCCACCCACACCCCTCCCAATCTCACACACACACACACACACACACACACACACATACATACAGGTCAGTCGTATGGGCAGAGTGGGGCGAGTGAGGTGGAGGCCTTGCAGGAGGCCTACAGGCAGCTCAGCTGCCTGGAGGAGTCTGAGGTCAGGGAGCAAAGGTCATCAGTGGCAATAGGAGGGGTCACTGGGCACACCCTCTCCCCATCAGTCCCCTTGACCTCCACACTCAAACCTGTCTCAACCACAGAATCAGGTGAGACACGCACACGCACACACACATGCACACAAACACCTATCAGTGCTCTAGACTTCAATAAAACCAACATACGGTTATACCACATGCATAGACCAATATTAGTTTAGAAATATATTTGCTAAAATCTTTGAATCAATAAAAAATTAGGTTGGTGGGTAGGTTACTGTCAATCAAACAAAAATCACACACACACAAAAAAGAAAACCAACAACAATAAAAAACAAAAAAGTTAGTCCGGCTGGAACTTTCTTCTGCCTACTGTTTACAGTCAGTTCATTAAAAGTATAGCGTGTTACTGCTCGACACACCTGAACTGACACTGGAGCCAAAGATAGAGTGAGTTGCTACACTGTTTGGTGGCGCTGCAAAATGTCTTTATGTATTTATTTTTGTACCACTCTGGATGACAGTAGCCTGCCTACATCTCTTTTTGTCTGTCCAAAATTCTGGACAGATAATGATTAGTGTGAGATCTGCTGAAACCACAAAACTTCTTTTTTTTATTAAATTCGCTCAACGGCGAAGATGGTTTTAAAGATAATATGGGTGGTTTAAGTGGGGGAAATATCCCACTCGCTCTCATTATAAACTCGTAGTTGGCAAGTCGGCACAGAAGACAGTGGTATAGTTGGGTCCAATTGCGGCAAACTAAGATGATTTTTAGGATAACACTACCCACACCAGCGCTGCCCAACATATACATAAACACACACACATAGCACTACATTCACACACACATACACACACCCCTACACAAATACACACATTCACACTACACACTACACTACACAACACTACACACACCCGCACTGCTGGATACCTATTATCTGACCAACCCACACACACATTCACACATACATACACACACCCATACACAAATACACACATAACACTGCACATACCAGCACTGCCCAAATTCTTTTACCTGACAAGCCCGCACATACACCACCCGCACTACATTCACGCACACATACACACACCCCTACACAAATACACGCATTCACACATAACACTACACACACCAGCACTGCCCGATACCTATTATCTGACCAACCCACACATACATTCCCACATACATACACACCTTTACACAAATACACACATTCATACACACCCATACCCAAATACACAGGTGTACATTACATGTGATTGACTGTCCTGGGTTTCAGATCTGCCTACCGCTGAGGAGCTGATGCGCCCCATTGGTCCAGACTCTAGCTTCACCCGCGGCTTTTCCCTTCATCCTGTCAGGTACGAGCCTCCGTTACACTGGGCACAATTACTACTAGACACTCAGGGCTGTAGTGGAGGGTAAACGCAAGTAAACCCACCTCTCAAATTTCAGAGATAGCGTAACCTGTCAATTGAGTGCATTTACTACAATACGGTTAAATACAGTTAATGCAATTTCTTCACCAAATGCAACTTTTAACATTCCAAAATCACATTACATCTTTATATTTACAGTCTGTGCACCAAGTGGCCATTTACAATATCACTTGTATTGTTCAAACATGTGGTGAATAGTTGAATAGTCACGGTATGAAAATTTAACCTTACGGTTATTTTGGCTAAAATGATCACGGTTTTCGGTATTGTCGTGGTATTTTTAAAAAATGTGTTGAATATGTTTAGAAAGCATTGATAGTTCTACACAAACCGAAATAGTTTCAAAAATGTATTATATTTACAAAAATACAGACAAAGCCATATCAAAAGTGGGTTGAGCATGTAAATAGCTTATTTGTCAAGAACATTTACAGTAGTGTAGGTTTAAATTATACAAATCCAAACATTTAGGACATAAAGAACAATATGTAAACAAATCAAAGAAACACCACCTGTCTGTTCATATACTTGTTTTCTTCAAATAAAAGTAACAAGGATTGAGCAAGTTAACAGCTTATTTGTTAGGAACTTTTACAGTAGTGCAGGTTTGAATTAAACAAATGCAAACATTCACAACATAAAGAACAACATCTAAGCAAAATTTGTAAGCTGCGGTCAGTAGAGCTGTAATCGGGCCTTAAAATGATTCCAGCTTCGGGAAAGTTTATGTTACTCCAGCTTTGTGAAGGTTTATCATCAGTTTGTAGGCTACAAAGTGCCCCTGCGCGTCAACTTCAGCAGACTCGGATGAGACGCTGGAAAGGCTCACGGTGCCTACACTGTGGGCGCGGTAATCTGAGATTATATATATTTTTAATTAAAACTATAATTGTTATAGTCAACATTTCTATCAGGGTTTAACGCTACACCGATAACTCTGACATCCCTATCTGTGAATATCTTTAAAACTTCTGATGTTGTACAGTGTGCCAGCTTCACGGTGGTCGTCATATTCATAGTTTACCCACCCCATCTTTTTTTACCACTATACCCATTTAGCATGTACTTTAACCCAAAGGGACTTCCTAGAGGCTGGCATGAGGAACAGCAGTCGAACTACAGTACTATTGGAGATTTGGGGGAACGTGCTAAGCACTGGCTTTGTTTAAAATAAGGCAAGACCAAGGAGGACAGAGGGAGAAGTGCAGGGTAGGTGCAGCGTAGGATCCTATTAGGATTCAATGTACTCTCAAGACATTGTTTCTTTTAGGAGTTTTTTTAAGTACAAAGAAAAGACATATATCCTTGGTCCTAGAGCCCGCTCTGACTTTAGCCTAGCTAAGCACTGTGATTTAAGGTCAAGGCAGAAAGGAAGTAAGGCCTGCAGTGTTTGAAATCAAGATTTGGAGAACCAAATGGATGTGGTCAATTACGGTGACCTTTGCTGTTACATCTTCATTAAGAGAGGCCATTACACGCTAGAGACAAAAAACATCACACGGTGAGTGTAAGAATTGTCTGAAAGGCTTTTAACTGGATGTTGCTAAAAGCGTTGGCGTTATGACTGGAGTGCTTGAGCCCCCCCCCCCCTTACTGGATACCTTCATTTCCTTCGGGATCAATAAAGTCACTCTACTCTACTCTACTCTATGAATGATCAGAGGATGGGCTGGGGCACTCACACTGTGTGAGTGTCAGAACAGTGCAGGCTTTATAGGCTGCAGGCTAAGACCACTAGGACACTACAGATAATGAGCTGTAACGAGCACAGAATCCACTTTCTGTTATTCTGTTATTAAATACATTTATTAGATGCTTAAGTGCTGTTGGCTATTGTTAAATGGTATTAGGCACTTTTAAATGTCATCTCTGTAGAAAACAAATCCTCTTCTTAGTCCAGTGAGAAGCAGGTTTCTAGTCTTTCAAGAGTGTCCGTATAAATCATAATTTCTAAGCAGGTGTTGATGTGAACCAAATGCAAATTTCTCCACTTGGGCTTTGCACTCTAGGGATGCACTCCACAAATTAATCAGTGAGAAAAATTACTGGCTGCCAGGCTGTTGTTATGATACTTTGCTGGTTTTGACATTTAGTAAGGTGGGTTTTCTTAGTGGTAACTGTGCTCTGTTGGTTTTGTTTGCAAGGTAATTACAGTATATTTTGGTCGTTCGCTAACCGGGGGGTATGCTACAAACGTTAAACTGGCAGACCTGGTTTATTTAAGCCAGAGATTGTTGAAAACATGATAGCATTATAAATTGGGCTGGGTATCATCTAGGACATGGCGATTCGATACGATTTTCAATACAGGGCTCACGATACGATACGATTTTTGATACAATGCAATTCGATACCGATACCGATACATATTACTTTAAAATTATTACTCAATGTCATTCACTCAACAAAACCAGACAAATATTATTTTTATGTTCAATTTATTTAACAGGAAAATAAAGTGCAGTTTTTCAATGCTTTTTACTGAATATGTCACAGAAAAGGTGCCCAGTCTCACTAGGTACCTGTAGTCAACTTATAAAAACTATTTGTGCAAAGGAATACAATATGGGTAATTTACATTTGTACTGAACAAAGTACATTTACTACATTTTGGTTTAGAATCAATAGTGCATTTCTCTGTGCAGTAGCTACTGGGGGGGGGGGGGGGGGGGGGGTTATCGATATTAATAGCCAGAATATCAATATTATATCGTTTTTAAAAATATCGCTATATATCGCTGTATCGATTTTTTTTTTTTTTTTTTTTTTTTTTTTTTTTTTTTTTTTTTTTTTTTTAAAGCACAGCAGTAATTATAAAGACAATGAAGACCTGGGCTCTTTTCCCAACAGGTCTTCAGCTCTTAACAAGGGTTATCAATCAACCACCTTTGTGCTATACCCTACAAGGCAAAGTGTAGTAACTATGTGAACACTGGAACTGACAAAAATGTCTTTAAAGTTGCCATAATGCCCAGTCAAACATGCTGTTGGTATAATAGTGGTGATGCTTTTATGTACAATTTCTGAATAGGAAGACGCACAAGGTTTAGTCACATGACAAAAGAGGTTTTACAAAGTCAATTACCAGTTGAAACTTAGCTTTCATTAAGTATGTAGTTACTGCCTTCAGGCTTTGTAGGGCAATACTGTACCCACAGTTTGCCAGCTTCCACAGAGCCCTTTGTGACGTGCATGCTTGTGCTGCAGTGAGGTGGAGCAGAAGGTGGAGGAGATGGACGTGCAGGAGAGAAGTTGTGCAGGAGGAGCACTGGTGGAGGAGGAGAAGGAGGAGGAGGAGGAGGAGAGGCCCGTCTCTGCGGCGGTGCACAGCAGGAGCATCACTGAAGAGGTGCGCAGACTCATGCAGGAGCAGGGGGAGGAGCAGAAGACTCCCATGCAAGCCCCTGCTCACAGGTCCAAGGCCAGAAAACGACAGGTGAGGGGAGGAGAGAGGGTGATGTGATGAAGCGTATTTGGCAAAAGCATGGGGAGGAGAGACACATTGCATTTATATAGCGCTTTTCAAGACACCCAAAGCCCTTTACATTGAAGGCAGATCTCACTAATCACCACCATTGTGTAGCACGCACCTTGACTGATGCACGACACCAAACACTCTCCACACACCACCCAAAGCTGGAGAGTTAGGGAGTCACGTAAACCATCTAATAGTAAATTATGTTTACTATAGGTACATTTGGGCTGAATCCCATTCCTAATTTATACCCCTTCCCCTACCCCTATCCCTTGCCCCTTGCCCCCTGAAACTGAGCAACAATGGGTAGGGGTTGGAAGTCAACCCCTATGAATTGGGACACCACTTCAACAATGACATACGTCATCAGTAGTCTCTGCCAGTTTTTACGTAAGCAGACGCGACAAACTTTTGCCAGAAATCCAACATGCCGACTGCAGCTGTGGTGGTCTCTGTTGCGTGGGCTATTGTCATCTTTTTACGGTTGCATTCTGAACTAAACAATTTTTACTGTTTCTGCAGAATGGGCTTACAATGCTAGTCTTCGGGGCAGCAAGTACGAGTGAACCCGTCAGTTGCTTGTAAACTGTTAAAAATGCAATGAGCTAGCCAGCATTCGCGGTTCCCAAAAGAAAAAAGTAACACCGTCGCAGCAGAATGACATGCATACTATTTGAACGAACACAACCCCAGATTTTCCAAGGCTAAACCAATGATATTGCTTGCAATTACTTGGGTTACAATATCGAAATAACTGTGTTGCACCGACGCTCGCAATTCGTTCACAACTTCCATGCAATTCCATGCATCAACCGATCACTCAAGGTCACAAATAACGTTACACTACTTAATACAGTACTAGCGATTTTTTTGTCTGTATTTTATAAAGAAAATGACCATTACGCATTGGAACAATGTTAAACTTAAGACAATACAGTGGTTAACACAAATTTTCAACCGTAAATAATGGAGAAAATACTTTTGTGAACTAGTTTGGTCTCTGTACTTGTCGTTGCAGCCATCTTGCTGGTGATTCGCAAGGCATTCTGAGAAAATGCTCATACCCCTCTGTCTGGAGTGTGCCTCTGAAAAATCTTCGTTTGGAGGGGTATATAGCCCTACCACTTCCCCCTACCCCTCTGCCCTCAGGAGAAATGGGACACCCCTACCCCTACACGTGCACGTGCAAACTGGAGGGGTAGGGGAAAGGGGTAGGGCCAAGGGGTGTAATGGGATTCAGCCTTGGAGACTCAGTCAGCATAGTGATTGGAAATCAGAAACAAGGTTTTATTAACATTGATTCATTGATGGAGAAAGAGGCGTAGTTTGAGGCAAAGTTTAGCCAGCGTCACTGCCAGAAGGCCACGGCCTAGGGCTTTACCAGCAGGTCAACTCGCTATCCAGGACCTTTCCATGCTTCTCTTATGCCTGTTGCCATGTCTCTCTCTACACCACACCATACAACACACCACAAGAGATATCGTAAGCGTAAATGTCTTAGACAGAAAATGGGTGTACCCAGGGTTACCAGCTCTGAATAGCCGCATTTACATTGCGGAGCCGGGGCGGGCTGGGCCTTAAGGGGGCTCCCTCGGTGCTAATATCCCCAGGTCGCTAGCCCATGCCCTGAGACCGGTTGTGTCCACACTGCCCAGCTACTAGCCCCTCTGGGTTACACCCTCGTTTGCGAAAACCTCACTGATACAGCCCATTTTCAAGCAGGATAGGCGGGCAATTCAGTAGCTGAATAGTAGTAGAAGAAAGTAGAAGATGATTATATGACCAAGTATCAGACCAGCAACTACTGCCGATACCTCTGACTGCAAATACTTCTTTGGAGGATAATAGAAGCCATGGAACCTCTGCTGACGCAGATCGTTCTCCATGTTGTTCATGTTCCAATATATTTCTATATATTACTGTAGGCTATAAAGCAAAAATACAGTGTAGGGATAACCACTGTTACACGGCGCACCATACAAATAAATGTGTTGTTATAATAATTGATTGGTCTTAGTTGATCAGTCTCATATCAGTGTCATTAAAATTGGTCTTGAAGGTGAGTGAGGATCTTTCTTGGCAGTGGCTCTCAGACTATTGGTGCAATAACAGACAAGACACAGTTTATTTCAAAAGGTACAGTTTAGTAACTAACACTGCAGGTGTGAACTAATCCTAAAAGTAGTGATGTGTGTGTGTGTTTGTGTGTGTGTGTTTGTGTGTGTGTATGCAAGGCAATAAGGTGGTGTGTGTGTGTGAGCGAGAGAGGGAAAAGAGGAGGAGGGGTTGTGGCTCACAACCCCCCATTTGGTGTGTGAGGTAGGCCTTTTGCCAGATCACAGGAGAGCAGGGGATTTGCATGTGGCACATGATTAAATCGCTTTGAGACAATAGGCTAGGCTATTGTTAGCTAAAAATTCCTCCTGACCAGATATCTCTATGCAGGACATTAGATAAGGGTTAGTAAGGGGAAGAAAGAGAAAGCATGCATGATCTGTCTATCGAAGTAGCAAATAAAAGAACATAACAAATGGTAAGTTCAAAGTCTACATGAAAAAAATGTGCATGTTTACATCAGACATAAGTTTAAACACTTCCTTGTTGTGCTAAGCAACATTCTATTTCCAAGTTCCTTACGCAAATGTTGCTTCAGCGTGTCCTTCGTTTCGGGCGGTTGCTCCAGTCCTTCCTTGGGTGTTGGAGGATCCGTGGCAAAGTCCTCGCCGCTGTTCAGTCGGTGATCAGTGGTGATCCGATGAATGAAGAAGAGTCCTTCTGACTTCTGCTAGGAAAGTTTTCTCTCAGCTGTAGCTGGGAATAGAGTTCTCGTCGCACATTAGACATTTACTCCCTCAGCGAGTATAAGGGGAATCCGGTCAGCCTGTTATCGCAGCTATACAACTGGGGAAAGGGAATCCGATCGCCTTTCCAGTAACTTAACGTACTCGAGTTAAAGTACTTTCTGACCTTGTGCACAGGTCAACACTCTGTCTACTTAGCTGCGCATGTTGACGAGTTCCTTTTTGGTCTGCTTGGCCCGGTGGCCTGTAAGAGAGGGTCTGCTGCCACTTGCCTTGGATGCCTTTATATGAAGAGCTTTAGCCCGACAGGGGTTTTAAAGGGTGTGAGATGTGAAAAGGGTTTACCACCTGAGGTGTGGCTAAGGGAATCATTGGTAGTGTAGTCTCTGTGATTGTACCTACAACACCGTCCTTATGTTTTAATGGAACAAGACCGACGGCCACGGAGCGTCAAATGCATGCAAATGCATCTGACATTCTGATATTTCCACACAGTGCTGCCAACAAAACGTAGCCAAATGACACAATTTACCGCTACTTTAAGGTATAACAATGACAGAAACAGATCATTTTAATACTAATTAGATCAACAAATTGCTATTTTTATCAGCCAAATATGAGCTAGGTCATCTATATTGCATTGCTTTTGTTTACTGATGGCAACGGTTGCTAAAGGAAGAAAAGTCTTGTTTTAAACCAATGGTACCACTAACTTCAGCCCAAACGGTCAGAAATAGCAAATATATATGAATTTCATAGAAAACCATGTCTTTTTAGCCATAGTTTTTTTTTGCTTTTTGCGAATTTGCCGAGTTGTTCGCTGAATACCCAACTTGCTGTGCCGCTTCATGACTTCCTCGTTTCTGCAAACCTCGTCGTTTTTTTTTTTTTGTGTGTGATTCACGTCGTCTTCTGCCCAGACCATGGGGAGAGCACGGATATCTTCAGCTGACCAGAACTGGGATCCATCTTTTTCATATTCTTCAGTAACGACTAGAGTTGTGAACCTTCACCCATCTCACGATTCTATTTGATTACGATTATTAAGTTAGCGATTCGATTCAATATCTCGATGCATCACGATGCATCACAATTCTTCACATCACATTTCTATATTACTTCACATGGCTTTGATTTCATCAACAAACACAAGCAGTCAGATATTACCTTCCTCTTTTATTTAATAAAATTTATGAATTGTCAGAACATCCTACCTGCATATCAATGTAGAAGCATATTCTGACGGGGTAATAATAATCAATTATTGTGGATGCATACTCTGCCGAGGTAAATTTAACTGTCAAAGGGTCCTACTTGCACTTACCAGTGTGGAAGCATATTCTAATTTGATAATTAGAATTGTCAAAACATCATGCATGCATCTATGTTTTATTTCCGACGACATCAATATCTGTGTTTGAATGCACTTGCAGAAAAAAACATTAAAACAGCGAGCGTACAGTGACAAAAAATGAAACTGGAAGAGCACGGTAGGATTTTCTGACAAGGTAGCACAGACGGCAGATTTGTCTGTCATTTCTTCCTACGGTAGGACATTTCACAGAAGTAGGACAACTCCGCAGAACACCGTTGGTGTTAACAACTCTGGATGGAAACGGCTAACACGATTTCTTAAGCTGGTGGTCTTCGCAACATTTTTTTTTTTTATGGCGCCGTTGTGATGTATGCTATGCAACGACGAATGGGTCACGTAGACCAGGTTGCCATAGACAAAATGGGTTACCGGGTGCTATTTTTAATACTTATGGCCAAAAAAATTGAAAATACTGTAATGATCCGAGGCTTGCTTGACAGTTTCAGGAAACTTTATTGGGAACCGTTTCTACAACATAGTTGCTGTTTAGCCACAACCCACGCTTATTCCACAAAACACTACAGCACAACAGTGCAGCAACTTTTCTGTGTTTCTCTCCTCTCATCCCACGCACACACACACACACACACACACACACATGCGCGCACACACACACACTCCCTTACCTTAAAGGCACATACACATAAGAATATCAGCAGAACAGAGCACAATTAACACAGGTTATCACAATACATTATAATCGATTATAATCTGCTTTTGAAACGATTATTAATTGTTCACGTCTGCATCGCGATGCATCGATTATATGATTAATTTCAACACCACTAGTAACGACGGTAATACAGGTGCAGATAATACTCTGCCATCTTTGCTTTATTTTGCTTCCAAATGTTGACGCCGCCCCGACCTTGACACCGCCTCAAGCTCAGCTGTAGCCCCTGTAGGACTATCGTTTAGGTTGGGTCAGAAATCGTGGGCCACTAGCCCCAGGACAGCCCCTGTAGGCCCGTGTTAGCACCTGGCCCTGAACGTGTGAAGTCACTTAGCACCGGTACGCACGTGTTGGCTTGGCTTTGGCCCCGCAATGTAAACCCCGTTAATGAATATGCAATAGACAGTTGAATGACAGGGGGGTCTCTTTCTAATTCTATCAGAGAAGGTGCCAAACCAACGTCTGTATGTTAATTAAGACTTATTAAGACTTAATTAATTTATTAAGACTTAGATTCTTAAGACTTAATTAAAAACGTTATGCAATGTAACATGTATTCCAAATATATTGCCTAGATTATATGCAGTAATGTTGTAGGGAAACCATGTAAAACATACATGACCGTATGATGCTCAGGTATATGAGTGTTTCCTTCCACCACTGACGGCAGAGGTAGAGGAGTGATAAATGAAACTATATAAGGACATTTACACACACGCACACACACACAGATAGCTTAAGTCGTGTCACGTACAACCACTGGTTAGAATTCCTATCTGAGGCAGACCTCTAATTTGCAGTCGGTGGAGTGTGTGTGTCCGTGTGTGCGTGTGTAAGTGAGAAGTGTGTGTGTGTTTAAGAGAGAGAGAGTATTCAGACAGCCATAGGGGTGAAGGGTACCACAGTGACTGAGCTGGAGTGCCTGTCCTAATGAGGTCTGCTTTGTTCTGTGGAAATGAGAATGTGACATCAGGGGCCAGCGCCGACTACAATTCTGTCCATCTTTGCCAACTACAATACCATACATCTTCGCCGATTTCCTCTATGGCAGCAGCACTGTTGCAGCTATTGGCTAATATGTGGACTTGACAGCTGTGTAATTTAGTCTGACCGAAAAGTCTGCCTGTGAGGTTCCTAACAATGTGAGTGGTGAAGAAATTTACTCAAAAATATCTGTGGACTCAAAAGCTGTGTTTAGTCACAGATGTCTGTGGACCTGAAGGCAGTGTAATTTACTCAAAGATGTGTATGGACTCAAAAACTATCATTTACTTAATGGTGTGGAAACCAGAGGGAGCATGTAGACAGCATTTCTAGCTCGAAGTTAAGGCCACACTTAAGGCAGATAAAATCTTACCGGCTTTGAGTCAGACATATCTTGGCATATAACTGCTGCAGTCATACTGTTAAAATCTTACACCCTGGGGAGCCAGAATAACACAGCCTTTGGGCCTGGGCATATTTAAAAGTCAACAGGGAGATTACCTGTTTAATCCAGCCTTATTGGTTGACATGTCTATAACTAACTAATAAAGACATCAGCTAGATCAGTGGTTCTTTACTGGTGTGGCGTAGGGGACCCACAATTTCCCATCACCAGTAGGTCGCAACCCATAACTCACATAACTAGGTTAATATAATGTATAAAGAGCTCTTTTAAATGTGTTGGATGAAAGCATTTGGCTGCCCTAAATAGCTATTCCTCTGTAATTTTCAGCCTGCCTGGCGACCAACCATCTTCGCCCCCACTTCCTCGTCTTTACGCAAGGCTCAGACACCTCCCCCCGTCAAGCCTACCCTGGCTGAGACCAGGCCGTCCCATTCTGCGGCCAAGCTCTCTGGAGCGGGTTGGAGTGGGGCAGCGGTGAAATCCCCTTCCCCGCTGGTGCGGAGGAGGCAGACAAACCAGGAGCACCCCACCAGCAGGATCCCCACTCTGGCACAGGAGCACCCCACCAGCAGGATCCCCACTCTGGCACAGACACTCACTATCAGAGGTAGCACCTGAGGAATGGAGGATGTGGGAGAAATGAGCATATATTTGTGTGTGTGTCTGCGTCTGACTACAGTTACGTAGACAAATTAATTAATCGATGTGTTCTTGTTTTATTGCTTAGAGAAGCAATGTTATTGTTTAGGTTGTGAGTAGGCTATATCAGTACATTTTATCTACTAAGTGTGTAAATAGAGAAAATGTATGCCTTCCTCTCCAATTAAACTGCGCTTCAAGACAGTTTTTTGCTCATAACAAGCTAGTATAAAGTTTGTGGGTGTATGTATGACTCCTATCCTTTGCCTTTCTGTGTGTGTGTGTGTGTGTGTAATGTGTCTGTGTGTGTGTATGCAACATGTATGTGTGTATGTAACGTATGTGTGTGTGTGTGTTTGTGGGAGCAGCAGACTCTGAGCCTAGCCTGCATGTGAGCAGTGATCTGGTGGCGTCAGTGCAGTCGTTTGCAGCCTTCCTCCAGCAGCAGATGGAGGCCAGCATTAGCAGCTGCAACCCTGGAGGAAGCCTCAACATGGAGGCAACCCACACCAAAGGCCCTGCACAGGTACACCGACACTCAAGCCACTTCAAAGGTACCTCCACAAGTAAAGCCACACCAGAACCTTTTCATAGGTACCTGCGCAGGTAGATTCACACTAAGACTGTGTTCAACCAACTACACCAAATTGGTTGTACAGTATATGTCAGGAAGCCTACATCCATAGAGGATCTGTGGTTAGTTCTTCAAGATGTTTGGCGCAAGCTACCAGCCAAGTTCCTTCAAAAACTCTATGCAAGTATACCTAGAAGAATTGATGTTCTTTTGAAGGCAAAGGGTGGTCACACCAAATATTGATTTGATTTAGGTTTCTCTTTTGTTCAGTCACTGCATTTTGTTAAATAATTAACAGTTACATTTTTCAAGGCATTCCTAGTTGACAGCATTTTTTTCACATCTGCTTAAAACTTTTGCACATTACTGTATGTACGTGTGTGTAGGACTGGGGAGTAGGAATCAGATGAGTAACAAAGGATGAGATGCAGCAGATGACAGAAAGTAATGAACGGTGCTGGAATGGTTTAATTACAGAGCGCTTCAGAAATGCCAATTCTGGCATGTTTCTCAAAATAAGAATTAGAAAATAAGACCTGTCTACTCAGCCTCCAGTCAGTGTTACTTCAGCATGTTTCATGTGACCTTTGCTGATTAATCACCCATCACATTTAAATCCACTCTAACCATAACAAACTCCCATGAGTACCATTTGTACACACTTGTAGACTGTCATATTGGATACCGCACGTTTTGGTGTTAAGATGTTCTTGTGAGTGTGTGATGGCCATGTGAGTGTGTGTCTAACCTGACTGTGCAGCAGGTAGTTCTCCTGTTTGAGGGCCCTGATCTGGTTGCTGTGTTCCTCTTTGTGTGTGTGTGTGTGTGTGTGTGTGTGTTACCATGTTATGTGCTTTGTGCTTTTTTATGTCATTTTGTCCATTCATATCCACGACAGCATCTCTCCTCATGTCTTTTTGGGAGGGTAGGCTCCGGAGAAGGTGGTTGGGGGTGAAGATGGTGCTGGTGCAGGAGAGCGAGGGGTACCCCCCTCAGTGGCGCCCCCTACAGGCAGGAGCGAGCTGGAGCGGCTGAGACTGCAGCTGGAGCAGAGGGAGAGGGAGGCACAGCAAAGGGAGGAGGAGTACAGTCACCAGATCAGAGCCCTCAAACAGGAGAACTACCTTCTGCACAGCCAGGTTAGACACACACACACACACACACACACACACACACACACACACACACACACAAAGGAGTACGACCGCCAGGTCAGGGCCCTTAAACAGGAGAACTACCTGCTGCACAACCAGGTTAGACACACACACACACACACACAAAGGAGTACGACCGCCAGATCAGGGCCCTTAAACAGGAGAACTACCTGCTGCACAGCCAGGTTAGACACACACACACACACACACACACACACACACACACACACACACACACACACACACACACACACACACACACACACACAAGGAGTACGACCGCCAGGTCAGGGCCCTTAAACAGGAGAACTACCTGCTGCACAACCAGGTTAGACACACACACACACAGGAAGAGGAGCAGAGCTACCTCAAACATGCCCACTCATAATGCCTGCTACTTCAACATTATTGGGCACCGAACATGCTGAACTCATCATGAAGATGAGCTAAGGAAAGGGGTCCTTGTTACAGAAAATGGAAAATGCAGGCAAATAAAATGTTTTGTGAGTCATTGCTTATGTGTATATGCAAGGCAGGTCAATTAATTTGGTTAGCATCAGCTGCCTGTCTGTGTATCCTGAGGACTGGAGAAAACATTGTTCTTCCATCAGGGTTTGCTCATTAATTGCCTCTGAAGTGCTGACATTTGGGTTATTAAAATATGTGTTGCAGTGACATTAACTAGCTCAGTAAGTGTCTTTTGTAGCAGTATAAGTAAAAAAGGTAATTACCTTGGAATTACTCTAGAAAAACAGTCTATGGCTGGCATGTATTTTGAATCAAAATGTATATGTAAAATATAAAATACAAACATGACAACTGATTAACATTTCCAGGGCATTGATGTGTTGCATGACAGAATATGTTTCCGCATTAATTCTTTTGTTTCGCGAATGTTGTCTGCCATCTGTACCACTGTACGGGCTCATTCACACCAAGTTGAGCATGTACAGCGCGTATCCGTATACAATATGTTTGTATAGGGACAGAATACGCGCAGATCACGCTTGCGATGTGAATAGTCTAATTTGTTAGCATGCATTCTAAACGATTACGGACAGAAAACGGGCATGCGCTGAATACGCAGAGTGTTTGGTATGAATGAGCCCTAACTCTGGTTTCAGTGAGGGAAGTACAGCAAACGGGCCATGGAAAGAACATTTTAACCATAATTTCAACGAAAGCAACCAACACGGTTGAACTGAGGATGGTAGTCCTCTTGCAGCATAGTAGATAAAAGCTAACCAGTTAGTGTACCTTGTACTCAGTTAGTAGGACCTACTGGTTAGTGTTATTGTCAGATAGTGTTAGCCTAATTATTATTATAAGTTCAACTGACATCTGACTAACAGGTCTAAATAGTGCAAGAGTCAGAAACATTGCGGGTGTGGGTGGGGCGGGTCAAAAAAAATTAAACCGTACGTTTCTCACTCAGGAACTTTTAGAGATACCCTACTAGGGGCAATGGATTAATACATTTAGCATTATAGACTTACAACATGCTATGACAATGAATGCCATTCCTCCAGGTTTTGTGTTTTGTGTTGTGTTTTGTGCTGGAAACCCGTTGAAATACACTAAACGGTGGATCCCATCCTCTTTCTCCATGGTGCTTGCAAACAACTGTCATAAATGTAGTCGGGCTATATTTTTTGATTTTTCAAAAACGAGCTACCAGTTTGAAGTAGACTATCACGATTAGTATATGCTCTGCTCTACTTCATGTTAGACAACATTAAGTTCATTCAAATAGAGTTCTCAGATCTGACATCAGATGTTATGCACTTGTCTGTCTGTGTGTGCGTGCCTGTGTGTAGGAGAGACAGATGTTTCATACCATTTTTCACAATCAGTTCAATAAAGAACGGCATAAAATGGATCTTTCGGTTTCTTTGTTGTTGTTTGACACAATTAATCACAAAAAATTGTATTATCATCTTTGATGTAAATCTTGCGCATTGCATGTTTTTTTTGTTTTTTTTTTTTAATCTCGGATTGGGTCAGATTTAGGTCACTTCAAACATATTTTTGCGGGTTGGGCGGGGCGGTTTGGATCTCTTGACAGGTCGGGTTGGGGTGACCCGCGCAACACTATTGTTTGTGGTCCAACCAAAGCTGTAAGAAAAACATTTATATTGATGAATCATAAAACATGACATTCTAAATATTGAACTCTGGAAATGTAGAAATGATTGTATGATTGTATTATATTATAGCATGTCCATCAGCCTGTCAGTTCCACAATATTGATGTATACACTTGTCCAGTATACGACCATCCGATTCATGTGGGGCTGCAGACCTACCAGAGAGGTGCCATTTCTCCATTAACTATCGACTCTCCAGTATAAGAGGCCACACAGCTGCCATCTCCTGTGATCACTATGGTTGTCAACAGGCTTGGATGCTGGGCCGTTCTAACAGGTTATGTGCAGGGACCGCAGTATTGTCCCAGTCCTAATAGGTATGGAGCAGGGACCGCAGTGTTGTCCCAGTTCTAAAAGGCATGGAGCAGGGACCACAGTGTTGTTCCAGTAGCCTGGCTGTAGACAGGAAGTTCTCGGAGGCAGGATCAATGGGCATCTTTCAAATGCCTCTGTGTGCTAGTAGATAGAGATACAACCATGCATAGCATTCATTTTTCATTGGTGCTCGATCTTGAGTAAAGGAACAGCTGAGAATAGGCAGATTGGCCAGACTGACTTGAACGCAAAATTCAGTTTAGTGTAGGGCTGCACAATATATCAAAAATACCATGATATTTCAACATACAGTATCGTAATACACATATCGCAAAACATGGCTTTACACCTATGAAGATATTTGGGAAATCAAATGCATGGGTGATATTTCTTCGGTGCCACACCGGAATTCCGGTTTACGGTTATGACAGAAACAGTGGCGTGGTGCAAAAGAAGGATATGCAACATGCAGCGCATACAGAGACTGACAAATGACAGATAAATGCCTGTTTGTTTATTACCTCCGGCAAGGAGGTTATGTTTTCACACCTTTTGTTTGTTTGTCTGTCATCAACTTAACTCCAAAAGTTATGGATGGATTTTAACTAGATGTACCGCATAGCGGTACATGGTATGACCGCCGCAGTATATTGAAATGTGTGAACTGTTGGTATGATGAGTGTGTGGTAGAGGAGTGTTGTGAGGTGAGAATTTGTGTGGAAATGATTTCCTGGAAGTGGGCATGGATGTGGGTTTTGAATGAATGACATAGTGTGTAGGAGTGATTTGTGAAGGCAAGGAATAGGCAAAATGAGATTTTGTACAATTACAGTGCCCCCTATGGACAAAATTGTATGGCACGTGCTGTGGTTTTAGAGGTCTTTGTGCTGATCGTGCATGACTTATTTTGTGCAGTTCCCACCTTCTCGGTCCAAGATATTGGCAACTCAAAATCCCAATTTTTGCATTTACCCTTATCACCAGGCGGCGCTATGCTTCAGGTGAGTGTTTATGGGCTGGGTCGATACACCTCTGTCACATCGACATACTAACACAAAATCGTTGTCTTGGGCAAAATCGTTGAGTTATTTAACAAAAACTGCTTTTCAACACCTAGCTTCGGCGATAAACATCGCCCCCTATGACGAAATGTCACAAAATTTAGTACACATGAAAAGAAAGCTGCTTAGAGATGGCATGTCAACTTTGACCAAATTTCAGCAATTAAAAGCCAAGATATGGACTTTTGAAGAATTTAAGCTACCTGTTAAATGTTCATTGATGTGTAACTTCGGAACGGTTTATCTCAAGATAAATCCTTTGATAACTTTTCGTCAGCATTGTCTGTAGATGACATATACCAAATTTGATGAGATTCACATGAACGGCTTATGACGAGTTCGTTCAGATTTGTTTTCGCAATGTTAAAATTTCACGGAAATTGTTCTCGTTGGAACTGGGTGTCGACCAATGTTTTTAATGCGTGAGGATCAATAGATTTCACGATAAAAAAATTGTTGTACACGTAAGCATTCTCTACATAATAAGCGAAGTGACATTTTTTACAATTACAGCGCCCCCTATTGACCAAATTTTATGTGCTGTGGTGTTAGAGGTCTTTGTGGTGATCGTGCATGACGTAAACTCAAAATCCCAATTTTTGCATTTACCCATATCACTAGGTGGCGCTATGCTTTAAGTGAGCGTTTATGGGCTGGGTCGATACGTCTCTGTAACACCAACATATCACAAAAATGTCATGTTGTTGGGTGAAACGTTCATTGAGTTATTCAGCAAAAACTTTTGCCGGTCTCCCCCTCTTTAACGGACACTGGCACAGCGGGGGGGTGGCCCTGAGGGACCAAAAGGCGTCATTCGCTCACAAACTTCTAGGGCTACATGCCTACAAACATTCATGTCCCCTCGAGTTTCAGTGTCCCGGGAATCGTTGACGAAAAACCACTGCGTTGGTCGATGGTTAGGCTACTAATCAATTTCTAGTTACTTTTGAGTATCGCCACCTACCGACCTGTATGGCTGTAATATCCGTAGTCTCAGTATGCAAGCAATACGTATGCAGGTAAATTACTAGTTTAAAGCAGGGATGGATTTTTTAACAGGCCTAGTCCCAAGAGCTCTAGTGCTTTACACAAAGATTCTGTAACTGTAATGGTTTGCATTGGGTTTGTTCATCTCATGTCTGAATAATGTCCATTTATATCCACAAAAGTCATCAGCATCTTTAATTTAACAGACTTAATCAAAATGTTCTCCCAGGGGAGCACACCCTTGGATCCCACTTGACAATTACGTTGATCAGGGCATATATCTTGGGCTAGGGGCCCATTTACCTCCAAGGGAAAATATCAGGCTCAGGATTTATTTTTACTATCACCCATGCCAATGCAAATGATATCCCACCCCATAGGCTGCGCACTGGCTACGGCCTAGTGGTGAAGATTAAGTAGAAAGATATTAAAACTATATTTAAATAGTTGTTTATTTATCTCAAAACATATCGTAATTGCAACATTCAGCGTTGTTACCGCATAACGCACATTTTTCAAATATTGTGCACCCCTAGTGGGTCACAGGCAGTCTTTGTGTGTGTTCCCACTACGATGAATCAGCAAACCACCCCTACCATATAGATTCTCTGTGTACTCAAAAAAAAAATTCACTGAAAGAGACAAATTTTAAGTGGTCAAGCAAGGCTGCAGTAGCATTTAAACCACTGCAGGTGGTTCTGTGATGGCCAACGGTAGAGATTTTGGGTTATACCTTCTACCGCGATAGTTCATTGCGTCACCACAACAAGGAAGAAAGAAAAATAGCTGTGAACACGTGGAATAGAAGGAGCTCAAAAAAAGACCGACTCAACTTCTGTAATCTGGTCATGGTTTGGCTACAAGGTGTCGGATACTGAACAGGAAAACATAATCTGCAGAATTGACGTTATTCTGACACGCTTATTTTCAAAATTGCTCATCTTCCGCGGTTGTAACATTACTTACGGTCGGTTTGCTACAGCAAGTCAGCTACGTTGGAAAACCTTGTAAACAAAGTTCCAGTGCACAGAAGCTGTGAGAGAAGGGCAAAGGGGAGGGGGCGCGGGGGACAGCACCTCTGAGTCTCTCAAATGCAATACACAAGTGGGCAATACTCTACAATTAGTGAGCGAAGTCAGTCACACATAAGCTTCCTTCCCAATAACGCACATTTTATTCCCAACATTATATTTACAAGTTTATAATTCCTGCACATTTTTTAATTGTGTGAAAGGCTAATAAAACAGGGCAATACAAAACGAGTAGGTGGTCACCAAAGTGAATTAGTCTTAACTCCTGGTCGGCAGTGACAGAGTGTTCGGGGATGGGAAAAACAGTATGTTGACTGTCGAGTTACAAACAGAAGGAGATGGACAGAAAAAGGTCAAAGCCATTAGAAGTGTAGAAACGAGCAAAAGATGAAGGTATGCAACTGTTCTCTGCATGGTCACGTTATCCATGCTATGAATGAAGGGCTAATGTTAATCATGGTATAACTCTTACGTTTGTTAGCCTTCTAGTTATGATGCTACGATTGCAACAATAATTCGGTCTTAGCTCAACAAACACAAGATCTAATTTCACCATAAGATTTGGCTTTGCAACAAAACGGTTTCAAGTTTAGGAGGGGGTCTCGCCCGGGGAGTAATTCAATGTAGAACAGCCACTGCTTTAGGTAATGCTTAATGAGGAGCCTGTCGTGCTGTTTCATAGACAGCTACACCTGCACTTGACTGACCCATCTGCGCCGACAGCAAGTCACTGACGACCCAGCTCTGTCCATTTGGCAAAGCGCACGGATTCACTGCACTCTCCCAACATCATAATTTCCTCTGCTATCATTCTCACGTATACCAATATACCAAAGTATACCGTGATATATACCGTCTACCGTCTATGGTTCAACTTATACCGTGATATAAATTTTAGGCTATACCGCCCACCCCTATAGACCACTGTGAACAACTTGAGAATTGTGTAACGTTATCCATTATATACGATAGATATTTATTTATTTTATTTACCCCCATCCCCCCCCCCCCCCCGTCTCTCTCGCTCTCTCTTTCTTCCTCTCTCTCCTTCTCTATAGCTCCGACAGGCTGAGGAGGAGAGTCAGAGAGGAGTGGGAAGTCCAGGCCAGAGAGGTGACCCCGTGTCTGAGGAGAAGCTTCATCAGCTGGAGAAAAACGTGAGGGAGCAGGAGAATCTGCTACAGGGCTACCAGCAGGTGAATGTACACACACACACACACACACAGGGCTACCAACAGGTGATGGGGCACAGCTACCAGCACTCTTCAGCTTTAACCATGTTCTCACACACACACACTTGCCTTAAAACAATGAAGCATAGCATGACCATCCTTAAAACAGTCTACATTTTCCACCAGTTTTCACCATCATGTCCTGTACTCTGAACCTTCCTCATTAATAATAAATCGCAAACCCAGTAAGTGTGGGGAAGTGTGAGAACACATGAAATTTGAACTTGTACCCTGATATGGATATAATACAAATGATACATGTTATACACGCCCATTTTGCTTGCAGTCAGGGCCCATGCTTCTGGGTCCTGAAGCATAAGGCTGGGAACATTTTGTATAGGAAGGCCATTTTGATTGTGCTGAAAAAGATACCACACTTTCTCTTGGAGTGTGTAGAGAAGGGGAGGAGAAATCACCCCACCTGCCTTCAGACCTGGGTCTCCTGGATACCAAACATGCACTCTGACCGCATGCATCCATGTACTTCACCTTCATCTTGTTAATTTTAGTTTGCAAGCTTGATTGTTTCATTCCTGTTTTTCTTTTTTGTTCTTTTTATTTATTCTTATCAGTCTCTAGTAGGGCTGTAACGGTACACCAACTCAGGATTCGGTTTGTATCACGATTTTTGACCCACGTTCGATACACCCCACGATTTTTTTTTATTTTATTGAAAAGGCATTTTGTTTAAACAACATTTAACAATTGAAGAACAATTGAATAATATGAAGTATAGCAAAAATGAACAAATAAATATTTGACTAGTTTAAAAAAAAAATACTGTTAAATAAATGGAATTCAACTCAATTGAGGAAAGGATTTATAAGACCATGTCCTAATTCCCATAATACAAAGTAGCTTCAGGACAAAAATAATCAACCAGAGTATGTGCACACTATGAACACATATAATATAAAGTATTAAATTAATTAAATTAATTAAATATTCTGATATTTTGTTTTCACAGCTGGCAACGGTGTCAGTTATCATTTTGTTTTATATTTTAACGGCATTTAATCTTAGTAGCATTTTTTGCCGCTAGCGAAAGCGGTCCTATTGGAGTTGCCGCGAAATTTCCCCCCTTTTTTTTTTTTTTTATTTTATTTTATTTTTTTTCACCGATTTTTCGTCAACGATTCCCGGGACACTGAAACTCGGGGGGACATGAATGTTTGTAGGCGTGTAGCCCTAGAAGTTTGTGAGCGAATAACGCCTTTTGGCCCCCAAGGGCCACCCCCCCCCTGCTGTGACAGTGTCCGTTAAAGAGGGGGAGACCGGCAAATGTTTTTGCTGAATAACTCAATGAACGTTTCACCCAACAACATAAAATTTTTGTTATATGTCGGTGTTACAGAGACGTATCGACCCAGCCTATAAACGCTCACTTGAAGCATAGCGCCACCTAGTGATATGGGTAAATGCAAAAATTGGGATTTTGAGTTGCCAATTGGGAATGGGCATGTGACTTCACGCAGGAGAAGGAACCGCCCACCTAGTGGCCAAGTTTTCCCTTGTTCGGTGTTAACCTGTTAACTGGTTCAGTGAAAGAACTTTTTTTACTCTGCTAAATTATTTTTATTTATGGTCTGGACAAAGACTACCCCCCCGCTTCATGACGTATACTGCAACATAATGCAATGTTTCTTAAAATCTAACGATCTAAAAACATGGGCCCATATTATCTGCCATAGGCTGTATGTAAGAGAATGTAGCCTATGCTATCTAAGGCTTCTACACCTAATGTTTTTGAACAGCACCGAACACAATATAAAACATTGTAACATTTTCATGTGGGAACTTGGCTGACCCAGAGGTAAAATGTAATGGCATCATATTTCTCAGGACCAGCACACAAAATAACTGAATTAACACCCAATAACGATAACACAAGAAATGATGTTGCGATGGAAGTTAGAGCCCATGTTCAGGACGATTCACAGCCTCATGATGGAAAAAGGACTCCATTGTAGATTGGCTTGCTATCACATGTGGTAGGACGGTGCATTGAGTAAGTGCGCTTTGCCAAATGGAGTGATGGTTGTGGCTGTTACCGCAGACGGGTAAGTCAAGTGCAGGTGTCAGGCGCTGAAAGCTGGGATGCAGGCATGCACTTGCATCCCTAATTTTGACCAAAAATATCACGACAACAAATCCACCATTCCACTAACACTTTTGATGCTGTTTTGTGCTATTAATTAAATACGGACTACCCGCAAAATGAATGAGTAGGTGAAGTGCGAACTTTACTTTGCCCCGCGGTGTCCAGGCGGAAAATGTGACTATGCATTGGTTAGTGATTTTGCGAATGCATAGCCTATGTTGTTTTGTCTAGGACTCATGACAAGTTACTTAAAACATTTTGAATGCAGCCTAGAATGAGCATTCTGTATCAGAGAGAGGCGTGCACACAAAATAAAAATAAAAAACTTCTCAAGAAATGGACGACAGAGAAAATGTTTTGCCTAAAGTTAGGTAATGTTTTTAAAGTCAGGAGGAGAGGAAGAGAGGATATTTTATCCAGGCACACAGGTTGGTTATCACATTCCAGTTGTCAGGTTATGCTTTCTGAAGCATACCAATAATTCTAAACTGTCTGTCTCTCCACTCACGCAAAATAACGGACGAGAACACTGCACTCAACAGCATGCGTTTTTGTATGCAACTGCTTAAAAGTTGTAATTTTATCCACACAATTTTGCACATTTCTCCCGGGGAGAAACCCCCAAACACTGACTAGGTAAAGTCGTTCTTGCATCCCCACTTTAATTGCATTCACGCGCCGATGGCAGGTGAATGTATGAGACGCTGCAGGCAGTTTGTTTGTTTTTTTTTGCCGTAGGACCTATAGCATCGCAATCAACACTGCCTAGGTGAAAATACTGCCATATCGACAGGGCAAGCAAATGGACAACAGATTATTGTTTTATTGCTTTTACTGTTTGTATGTGTGTGCTCAGACACACATTTTCACCCACACTGACAGCTGTCAAAAGGCAGCCTATGGGAGATGTCAACATTAAGCCGTATCCCTTGAAGTCTTAGGGCTCATTCACTCCAAACTCTCTGCGTATTCAGCGCGTGGCCGTATTCTGAGCGTATTCATTTAGAATGCACGTTGGCAGATGAGACCATTCCCACCGCAACCGTGTTCTGAGCATATTCTGAGCGTATTCTATCACCATAGAAACATATAGTACGGACAGAATACGGCCACGCGCTGAATACGGAGAGTGTTTGGTGTGAATGAGCCCTTATTAGGAAATGGCTTAGCTTATCCAGAAACAATTATCAATCATCATGTCTTATGTCTAACCTCTCAAAAAATCAAAACCGAAATTCCAATATTTTGGAGGCAAAGGTAGAGTGGGCATGCATACAGATTTCCACGAGAGGTTTGGTGCTCATTGTCTTGTATGTATTTCATAAGGATCCATATCGCCGATCAAACTGTTTTTTTTTTTTTTTTTTTTTTTTTTTTCAGATCGCGTACAGCATGAGGTTGTCCCAGTACAAGCCATGGCGTTCTTTTGCACAAATATTTAGCATTCTAAACAAAACTGAACTGTACTAAACTGCAAATCAGCCTACTGTCTCACTCCCTTGTGTTGGTAAGCTGTTCCTCTGGCTTACGAAAATGGCGGCACGCATTGATTTCGCCCCATAATGCACTGCGCAGCCCACCTCCATGCCCACTCCCTATATCTTGGACCAAGAAGGTGGAAACTGCGCAAAATATGTCATGCACGATCACCACAAAGACCTCTAAAACCACGTGCCATACAATTTTGTCCATAGGGGGCGCTGTAATTGTACAAAATGTCATTTTGCCTATTATCTAGAGAATGCTAATGTTTGCAACCAATTTTTTTTTTTTATCGTGAAATCTACACGTCAATGAACATTTAACACGTAGCTTAAATTCTTTAGAAGTCCATATCTTGGCTTTTAATTGCTGAAATTTGGTCAAAGGTGACATGCCATCTCTAAACAGCTTTCTTTTCATGTGTACAAAATTTTGTGACATTTCGTCATAGGGGGAGATGTTTATCGCCGAAGCTAGGTGTTGAAAAGCAGTTTTTGTTAAATAACTCGGCAACAATTTTGCCCAAGACAACGATTTTGTGTTAGTATGCTGGTGTTACAGAGGCGTATCGACCCAGCCCATAAACACTCACTTGAAGCATAGCGCCACCTAGTGATATGGGTAAATGCAAAAATTGGGATTTTGAGTTGCCAATATCTTGGACCGAGAAGGTGGGAACTGCACAAAATACGTCATGGACGATCAGCACAAAGACCTCTAAAACCACAGCACGTGCCATACAATTTGGTCCATAGGGGGCGCTGTAATTGTACAAAATCTCATTTTGCCTATTGCTTGCCTTCACAAATCACTCCTACACACTACACAAACACACACAATGTCATTCATTCAAATCCCACATCCATGCCCACTTCCAGGAAATCATTTCCACAGAAATTCTCACCTCACAACACTGCTCTACCACACACTCATCATACCAACAGTTTCCACATGTCAATATACTGCTGCGGTAATACCATTTACCGCTATGCGGTACATCTAGTTTTCATAATTTTCATAATTCATATTTCATATTTCATAATTTTTGCATGAATGATGAAACGGGACAAAATATGCTAATGCAATAAGGCAGGTTCCTCACAACTACTATGCATCAACATAGTAACGCTTTGTTTTAAATGTAGATGTGTAAAGAGATGTAATTTTTACGTAAGCCAATAAGGCCATAATCAAACTAATTAAAAGCATGGCCTATACTTTTTGAAATAAGTGGATCGGGAAGGAGATGGGGTACATTATTTTAATAATAGCTTGAGGTCCGAGTTGCGCTTGGGTTGATTGAAAACGTCGGACCAGTGCAGGTGTTTTGTAAGTGTACCCATATTGACATGTATGCGCGGATGTTGATCTCGCTCTCTCTCACTCTCTGTGCGTGTGAGCGAGAATGACAGAATCGCGTTGGGAAAAAAAACGGAATCAATTTGTGATGCTCGGTTTTCATTCTGTTGTACTGTGCCACAGAATGGTCTATGTATGGGAAACACTGAAGAGACCAGCAGAGATGTCATCCTTAGATTCACTGCATTCAATGCATTCAGTGCTGCCACGAAAGCCCAGTTCGTTCAGGCAGAGAAACTGTACTACTTGCCCTATATGCTCTTGATAGCGATTGTTTTACACCTGTGTTTGTCCTAATATGAGATCTTGTGATACAATTGTGATAACAAATGAACAATGATAAGCTTTAATGAAAAAGTTGTACTCCTCTACTACTCTCAAGACAAGTCAGGACTACATGAAATAGCCATTATTTGCTGCCTGTCGCAATCCGTCTCATTTACGTTGTTGTGTGAGTTAAATGACTGAAAGGTCGTCACACACACAGTTGGAGGATTCTTGCAGGTAGGCAAAAAAAAAATATCTAAGTTTTGTGGTTTAGCCCCAGTTATTTTAAAATAGGCGACTAATGTAAAACAAAAACTAGATGTACCGCATAGCGTTAAATGGTATGACCGCCGCAGTGTATTGAAATATGGGAACTGTTGGTATGATGAGTGTGTGGTAGAGCAGTGGTGTGAGAGTTTGTGTGAACATGATTTCCTAGAAGTGGGCATGGATGTGGGTTTTGAATGAATGACATTGTGTGTGTTTGCATAGTGTGTATAGTGTTTGCATTGCATAGTTTGCCCCCCCCCCCCCCCCCCCCCTCTCTCTCTGTGAAATGCCTGATGAGTAAATATGTCTAAGGATCCAACACTCTGCTCTTCATAAATTACCTCTCATCCAACAGAGACGTATCTAGATGAGGACAAGGATAAAATGGTGTGTGTGATGTGTGTATGATACCTGGGCCAGAGTGCCAGGCTAATTGTGTGTGTGCTGTGAACATGATGGGTGGTGGGCCACAGTGTCAGGCTAGTTGTCTGTGTGCTCTGTGTGTATGATGTGCGTTCAAGAGTGCTAGGTTAGTTGTGTGTGTGCTTTGAATATGATGTGTGGGCCAGAGTGCTAGGCTAATTGCCTTGTTTCAGGGGTCTTCCCAGAATAGGTATGTAAGCTGTTTTGTGGTCCTCACTGCTCTCCTGCAGTAAGGAACGGGAGCGTCTCAACTGCCTTCAAATAGGAGCAATTTTAATAATCAAAACAAAACTGCATTAACCCAATGGGCCCGACGCCGCGAAGTGCAGGCAAATTTACACCTATTCTAGCGATATGGCACTCATACCAAACGAAACAGCAGAACCAGGGCTTTACAGCGTGACCCCTAAAGAAGAGAAATGGCAATATACCAAATATCAGCTCATTCGGACCGTTTTTCACGAATCTAGAGAGTTTTGAAAATTTCACCGTTTTTGCATCGATTAGTGACTATGAAACAGAAAATTGGCTGAATTTTGCAAACCCATCACTCGATTTCCATAAATTTGGTTTCATTATTTTGGTTTTATAAGAGAAAAATCAAATAACACGATGACCTTTCAAGGTCGTTGGATTTTCAAGGTCATTTGATGTGATCTTGACCTTTGACGTAATTTTTCAGACAATGAGTATCGATCGATTAGAGATTAGAGATGCTTAAGCCATACTAGATTCTGCACCAAGTTGTCTAGCAGCCAAGTACTATAGAATACCACAGGTCGTGATCTCAGTTATAGTCACTTTCCTCAAACTGGTGAACATTGCCACAAATGGCTGGATTCAAAAATGTCTGAAAGGCTGTTTTATGCTGTACTAATGAATTTTGGTTGAAGTGGTAATCAAATGCAATTGTGTCAAAGCAATGCAATACATATATTCTCACTCTCACATACATACATAGTTTGCACTCATATACATACATTTTTAACACTGACATACATATATTCTCCTCTCACATACATACATTCTCCTTTCACATAATATGTTCATTTTTTACACTCACATACATACATGCTCTTCACACACACATACATTCTCATTTCACACACATACATATTTTGCATTCACATACATACATTCTCCTCTCACATACATACATTCTCCTCTCACATACATACATTCTTCTCTCACATGCATACATTCTCCTCTCACATACATACATTCTTCTCTCACTCTTACCACCACCCTCCCCCTACCACCACCCTCCCCTACCACCACCCTCCCCCTCCCCTTACCACCACCCTCCCCTAACACCACCCTCCCCCTATCACCACCCTCCCCCCTTCCCCTAACACCACCCTCCCCAGTATTAAGTATTAAGCTAAAAAAAATCCTAATGTCATCTTCATTGGCACTTACCAACAAAAAAAATATCCAGTAGATCTCTTACAAAGTATTTCCTGATATGAATGTCACTTCCCTCATTATAAATGTCACTTCCTGCCTAACTACTATGCTACTAACTACTACCACCATATATAGTTGGAATGAATCGTATTTGAGGAGAATGTATGCATGTGCGAGGAGAATGTATGCATGTGCGAGGAGAATGTATGTATGTGAGAGAAGAATGTATGTATGTGAGAGGAGAATGTATGCATGTGCGAGGAGAATGTATGCATGTGAGAGGAGAATGTATGTATGGGCGAGGAGAATGTGTGTATGTGAGAGGAGAATGTATGTATGTGAGAGGAGAATGTATGCATGTGAGAGTGAGAATGTATGTATGGGCGAGGAGAATGTGTGTATGTGAGAGGAGAATGTACATGTATGTATGTGAGAGGAGAATGTATGCATGTGAGAGTGAGAATATATGTATGTGTGAAGGCCAGAATGAATAATGTCTTGAACGGCCCCTCATAGTTTGTCTCTAATATTCGATGGTTGGTGGAGTTTTGAAAAAGTAGACATGGCATTGAGACACGTAAATATGATTGGCAATAACTGTAAATAAAGTGATAAATTGGGCCAAAATGGCAGCTGAAAAAACTCTTCATTGCAGCTAGACACTATATTATTTTCAGGATTATTTTCATGATTTGCAATAGTATTTTGGCAATGTATGCCAAGGCCTTTTATGTTCAAGGCCTGTTGTATGTGATATAATTGCATTAATCCTTAAGTGCTACTCTGACATGCAATAATTAAAAGACTGTAGGCTCACATTAGACCTGTATCACCTGTACTGATTTTATGATTCTGGTAAGTAATGTATCTCTCACACAAATATATTTGTTTGGTAATATACAACAGAGCTGCAAATGCTGTTGTATTTGAAATATTTACAGTGACCTTGACCTATAAGAATAATGTAATTATAAATGGCCCTTTATAACCTAGAAATATGGAAATGCAAATTTAATTACAATGTCTGCCACATTTAGATGATGAAGTACCCCTGTTTTTAATCCCATACATGGACATTTTGCATAACAGAGGTTTCAAACTGAAAATGCCTCCACATCGATGATGGCGAATGCTGTCAGGAGCAAACCCTGAAAGTTTCATGCATCTTGTGCACAATTCTTATGCATATGGGGCCTTAACAGCTCAACTATGTTGGTAGAGTGGGTTACACATCTGTTTAATATTGTAGATACTACTGGGTGGGAGAGTGGGCTTGCATTGCTTTTTAATAATATAGATATTACTGGGTGTATGCGTGGGTCGAGTGAGTGAATGTTCATGGAAACACTAAAAGCTTAAAAATTAAAAGCAAAAATAAACCTATGTGACCTGAGTTAACGTATGTATCTGTGTATGTGTGTGTGTTTGTTTTCCACAGGAAAATGAGAAGCTGTATGTGCAGGTGAAGGCTCTGAAGGCCCAGAATAAGCGGAGTGAGGAGGCCATGTTCACGGAGAACCAGAGACTCCTCCACGAGCTGGCTATCACCAGGTGAGATACGCCAGCATCTGGGTCACACACACTCATATTCATGTTTGACTATTTCCCACACACACACTCTTATTTATGTTTGAGTATTTCACACACACTCTCATATTCATGTATTCATGTTGGAGTGTTTCATGCACTAGTCTTAGTTTATACTAAGTAGACTAGAAAGGTCTACGTCTTGTTGTATATGGTTTAAACAAGGACTGAAATGCAAAGACAGTCTCACAGACTCTACTGTAGAAAGAGGATCCATGATGCACCAAAATAACCTGGTTATCAATAGGCCCAATTTGACCACAGTCCACAAACAAACAAATAAGGTAACGCTATGGGTGCCAGTGAGGTTCAGTCAAATAACTGAGAGAGTCAATTTCAGCAGCCTGCTGATGGCTAACTGAGCTCATTTATTTTCCTCATCAGCTTGCAGCTGGTGTGCGGCGGGACCCTTTCCCATATGCACAGTACAATAGATGGGTAGACAGATGGTATACATCATTGATCTGCAAAAGGACTTTGCAGCAGGCATTTAGCACGTAGTGCCAAAGCTAAACAGAGTAATGCACACAGCTTGCTACATGCAGCTAGATCATCAATAGTGTGATATGATGATAATTTCAACGATATAGTCATATGAGGAGGTACTGTCACTGTGTACAATAGATGACAAGGCACAAGCCTAGAGTAACTCCATGTAAATAATGAACTAATGAATATGAAGAGGCTGTTCTTTTTACTATGAACAGTGCTTGCATTATGCTATTTTATTACTATAAAAGCTATGGGGGGCATAGCATTTTCCATGCAAAGCTATAGATGCTGGCTAGCATGAAACAGTCAGTAGCAAGTTTTGTAGAGATTTTCTTCATTTGAGCTGTTAGACCTTTTTTTGCAGTGTGATGCATAACACCCTTTTGTGTTTTTGTTGGCAGGGATAAGCTGAGCAGGAACAGCATGCAAAGGACTGTGGGATTTGTAGGCACATGTGAGCAAGACTACAGTGTGGCAGAGCTCCTGACACAGGTCAAAGGCCTTGAGGTGGGTGGATGTGTATGTCTAGAGGGCTTATCTGTGTCTTTGGTGTTGGATGTGTGTAGAGGGTGTATGTGTGTCTTTGGTGGTTGGAAGTGTGTGTGTGTAGAGGGCGTGTCTGTGTCTTTGGTATGTGTAGAGGGTGTATCTTGGTGGGTGGAAGTGTGTGTGTAGAGGGGCATATGTATCTTTGGTGGTGTATGTGTGTCTTTGGTGGGTGGAAGTGTGTGTGTGTGTGTAGAGAGCGTATCTGTGTCTTTGGTGGGTGTAGAGGGCATATCTGTGTCTTTGGTGTTGGATGTGTGTAGAGGGTGTATGTGTGTCTTTGGTGGGGAGATGTGTGTGTAAAGGCGCATCTGTGTCTTTGGTGGGTGATTGTGTAGAGGGCGTATCTGTGTCTTTGGTGGGTGGATGTCTGTAGTAGAGGGTGTACTGTACTTGTGTGTTTGATGGGTGGAAATGTAGAGGGTGTATCTGTGTTTTTGGTGTATGTGGAAGGTGTATCTTTGGTGGGCAGTGGAAGTAGTGGAGTCTTTGGTGCTGCAGTTCGGTGTGATGTGGGGTTTTGATGTCCTCTCTATGCAAGGCACTTTTCAGAAAGATGAAAGTATGAAGTATTTGGAATGTATGCAGTTGATAAAGCTTTGATATGCGTGTGTGTGTTTGTGTGTGTGTGTGCAGAGGACAGAAGCCAGACTTCTAGAGGAGGCTCGCATACTGCGGCAAGAGAAGCAGGCCTTGCAGGTGGACCTGGAGATAGTGAAGAAAGAACGAGACCTGGCCAAAACCCAGACACTTCACACTTCAGGTGAGACAGAAAACGTTTGTGTGTGTGTGAGAGAGAGAGATATATAGATGTTGTCGATTCAGTTTGCTTGTTTTCACGCGTGAGTCTCGTGGCGTGAAACAGGATTCACGCAGCCTTTTCTTTAATGACCTGTAATGTACACAAACACCCACCAGGTGGCACTTGGGAGCTCTGCTTTTAAAACACAATGCTTCGGAGAACACCGTTACAATGCACAAGGCAAGTTAAGGCGACACTGAGAAGTGTTGATTTCATGTTGGCAGCTGCACATTTAAGCACTGCGAAACTCCATAAAAAGTATCCTCAAACGACACAGGGCAATGCTATAGGCCTCCCCGTCATTTGTTTGTTTCAATTAATTTGACAAGGAGTTATTTAATCCAGAGCATCACGGTGGGCAATTGAAATGTTACCAGCCAAATACAAGACATACAGAGAATGTAGAATTTAGTTCGCTTGAGTAAAAACAATTCAGATTTATGTAATTGTTGTGTTAAACCATGACTTTTTTTACACATAGTTTTTTTTATACTTCTTGCGATTTTGCTGGGTTGTTCACTGAATGCCCAACTTAGAGAGTTGCTGTAGTTATCAGTAGTGTGACTGGTAGAGTGGTCGTGCAGAAGGGAGTTTAGTAAATACATGTCCATTTAGGAGGATTGCTTATTCTATTGCAAAGTGCAGGCAAATTTACACCTATTCTTCTCTGTTGAATTACTTTGGAACGGTACATCGTAGCGATATGGCACTCATACCAAACGAAACAGCAGAACCAGGGCTTTACAACGTGACCCCTCGCTTACTTAACTGGCCAAAAGGTCTCATATTAGTGCTTTGCATAGGCATTACTCGCTATATCGCTATTTCAGCCCAGCAAAGACAAATTAAAGGCTACTCCACAGCAGGGGGGCTGGTGGTGACAAGAACAAACAAAAGAAGAAAGTTTTTTTCTGTGGGTGTGTGTGTGCGTGTGTTGGGGAATGGACGGGTGGGGGTGGGTGAGTGTGTTATGAAGCTGTCAGTTGATGAGGACATCAGACAAGTAGTAGTTTCACACACACATGCATGTTCGCACGCGCACACACACACACACACACAAAGCCACAAAGCCATGACACTTATTTACTCCAAGACTTTTGGTGAGTTGAACAAGGCGAGGTGTGATATGACATCGTGGTGGTGGCACAGGCGATTATAGCCTAATTCAGAGGTTTCCACTTTTCAGACCGCGACCCCCAGTTTTAGGCTGCTGACGACCTGCGACCCACCACCGCAACCATTGTCGCGCAAGCGTTCTTGATCTCTATCGCTCTCTCTCTCTCTCTCCCTCCCCTACTTTAATAATGTGGATGTTTTACGCGTTTTTGTGTAAAACATCCACATTAGCAACAACAAAGCAACAGCAACAACAAAACTGAACACAATCTCTGAGCTAGTGTATTTTATTACCTAACTTACGAGCGAAAACAAGCAACAACTGAGCATGTAAGGACATATTACGAACAAGCAAGTAACATGGAACAGTTATAAAATTATGTATGCAGAAAAAACTCAATGTGATGGATGAGCGCTGTGCGCGAACCAAAGCAGGTCCACATATGTTTAATTATTGAGATGGCCACCCGTAGTTCATCTTCCACGTTAAGCCGAGACCTGTATTTATTCTTAATGTAAGTCAGCGCGGAGAAAGTCTTTTCACATAAATACGTTTAGCCAAATGGCATAAGGACATTCAAAGCGGCCCTCGGCAGTTTAGAGCAGAGACATACCACAGAGACATATGTAGTCCGTTCGGTTTTTCAAGTATACACGACAAATATGCCAGTCTTGTCACCCAGTCATCTATCTATCATTGTTGAAATTATACGATTAAATTTATTAATTAAATTACTGTTAAACTTTGAAGTCATGGCATTTTTTAACAAAGAAAACGAGATGAGGTGAATTTGCTTTTTAAATGTTTTGACAGCTGTATTGTCACTATCTCTGCACATCGATTTAATTTCAGTGCGTTTGAACCACAGGATTACGCAATAATGGCACGTTTACAGTCAACTAAATACTGCAAGTTTTGCCGTGGGTGGGTCAACCTTCGAAGTAAGGTCTTTACTGCTGTGCCAACTTCTGTGTTCCTATGCTGCCCCTAGCGGCTGCAGTAGTACTGACATTTCACGAACTTTGTAAGTGAAACGAGCATTCTGAACCGGCAACAACTATATGGGAGGGACAGAGGGAGGAATGCAGAAGTGCACTAGAGAGAAAATGGTATGAGTGTATTGGTACATATGTGACCGGCCACAGCAAAACCGGCCACAACTCGTCCGAGAGGCATTTTGAGTTATGAAAGTGTTTTCTAAGCTTTCCAATGATGTCTTGCACATGGAAATCTGATAATATTTGAAGAATTGGTGGCCATTTTAAAGCATGCACACCTTAAAACACAAAACTGAGAAAACTCCTCTTAAAGTTTGCCTCACTCTCGCCGAATGGTGGCCATTAGCATGACATTAAGATAAGCCCTCCCCCCCACAGACTGTCACTGACGTGTGGTATTATGACTGAGATGCTAATGATTTAGCAACTAGCGCTGCAGTAGCTACCAGCTGTATTGCTGTATCAAAGCTGCAGTTTTTACAACAGTATTACTGTTGTATACTGCAGTAAAGATTTAGTCATTACCACCAGTCAATTCGGGCATTATTCAAATTAATCGCCCATCGCAAATCGAAACTGATGCCAACAAACTCCTAGTCTGTCTGTACAGCGAGCTAGCAAGCTAACGAACTAGCTCATTTAAGTCAATAGTATTAACTATGACAACACCAATGTGCTAAACGCTAACTTCACTCACCTTGAATTTAACACACTGCTGTAACCTTATACCTTTATATTAATTTGACCATTTGAGCTAATATCAGTAACAGTATCTAGGTGGGTGTTGGTGAATAAAGTGACAGCTTTCAATTTAAACCATTACGTTAGCGTAGTTCGCTAGCGTTAGCGCGCTAACAACAACATAGTAAGTGTTACTGCCTGACCTGAAGTAAAGCTACATTTCTCAAAATCCAAACAGTAACAACTTAGACTATTAGGCTTAAAATAATCACAAACAGTTGCGGATTATGACACGTGGTTCCAAAAATCATCAACAACTCCAGAAAGACGTAAGGACCAATTTATTAGTTAAACTCCACACGCGTCCCATTCGAATTTCAATGAAACGAGTCTTGACTCTGCTGTGCATAAAGGGGGACTTCCCCCTCCCCTCCGTCAACACTCTCTCTTAGTACTTTACTCTCTTTCGGCAGCTAGATGATCCGATTGCATTCTGTACACTCTGGAGAAAGTTTTTGACTATGTGAACATCCCAAGGAGAGAGTTCTCCCTTTTTCTCATGTAGCATTTACAGTCAAAGTTACACAGCTTAAGTAGCCACGAGGTTTGCTTCTAGCACACAGCTGATTGGCGGAAACACAAACAAAAGAGCACTGTAATCGTCATGTGAATGGCCAGTATCGCCAGTATGGTAATATACCCACGCCCCAAGAAAGACAAGATTCTTTCCTGAAAACTTGCCAATTTCAAAGACAAAATGCATGTTTTTAAAGCAACCGATACTGTTATCTGAAACGTGGAATAGCTTCTTCATGATCTCAACTCTCACATTTTGCAAAAAAACAAAAATCACAAATTTTGGAAAAAAACACATCTAACGTGATTTTCTCCGTTTCGCTCTGGCCGACATGAGACCGGTTTTGCTGTGGCCGGTCACATATGTGTGTGTGTGTGTCCGTGTAACAGGTGACCTGGGCTTTGAGCTGAATGTGCAGGAGAAGAGGCATGAGGAGGAGGTGTTCTCCCTGAAGAGGCGTCTGCAGTGGTATGCCGAGAACCAGGAGCTGCTGGACCGAGACGCTGGCCAGCTGAGAGCCGCTGACGCTGAGATCAAGAGCCTCAATGAACAGGTGAGACCACAACCTTACTGGGCAGGTGAGATTACAGTCCTGCTGGCCAGGTGAGACTACCACCTCAATGAGCAGGTGAGGGCACAACCTTACTGGGCAGGTGAGAACACAACTTCACTTAGCAGATGAAAACACAATGTAGTTGTGATGGTGAGAGCCCAGCATAATTCCAGATGTGAGCACAACCTTACTGGGCAGGTAAGACCTTACTGGGCAGGTCAAACAACACAACCTTATTGTGCAGGTGGGACCACAATCTTACTGGGTAGGTGAAGACCACACAGCCTTACTTGGCAGGTCAAACGACACAACCTTCCTGTACAGGTCAAACAACACAACCTTACTGGGCAGGTGAGACCACAACCTTACTGGACAGCTGAGACCACAACCAAAAGTGTATGAGTCTAATGAAACAATCCAGACTGCCAATATAATATGTAAATGCATTTTACTGTCCTTCAAATGCAAAGAGCAGTAACTGCGGGAACATTGAAACTGAGGAAAATGCCTTCAAAGTGGTCATACTGCCCAGTCAAACATGTTGAAGGTATAAGAGTGGTGAAGCTTTTATATGCCTTCTTAAGAAGATGCAAGACAGTCAAAGACAGACTAAAGTCAGTTTTGACACAATATGTAGTTATTGCCTTTTGGCTTTGTAGGGCAGTATATGGCTCTTTAAAATGATGGAGTCCTGCATCACTCTGTCAAGGCTTATTCCACAAAAATGGCTGCCCTGCTGAACATTATCCCATATCTAATATGGTAGACATATCAGAATCAGAATCAGAATCAGCTTTATTGGCCAAGTATACTTACATATACAAGGAATTTGACTCCGGCAGATGTTAGCTCTCTATACACATAACACAGAACGTAATACAATACAATAAATACAATACAATACAATACAATAGACTAAACAAGTATGTGTACTTGTATTGCACAGTAGGAACAACAATATACAATATACATACAGGCACCCAATATGGGTAATAATGTACAAGTAGGCACATGGTGTCACAGTGGGTTAAAGAACCGGTATGACAATATACCAATAAGGCGAATAGGGGGGGGGGGGGGGCACAAAAAGAGTCTTGAGTTGCTGGGCAGGGGACACCTAGGCAAGTCTTTGCTTGTGTCATGTGCAAGAGAAGCGCTGGGGGGGGGGGGGAATACAAGGGCATAACAGTAAGCATATACACATATGTGCATGTATGTATGTATGCATGTGTAGTTCAGCTGTTCAGTAGGGTGATGGCAGTGGGGAAGAAGCTGTTTTTGTGTCTGGTAGTTTTGGTGCGCAGGGATCTGTAGCGTCTACCAGAGGGAAGGAGGTCGAAGAGGGTGTGTGCAGGGTGAGAGGGGTCTTTGATTATGTTCTCTGCCCGCTTCCTGGTCCTCCCAATGTACAAGTCCTGGAGGGAGGGCAGGGGGGCACCGATGATTTTTTCAGCAGTCCGAATTGTGCGCTGTAGTCTGTGTTTGTCGTGTTGTGTGGCTGCTCCAAACCAGACTGTGATGGACGAGCAGAGGATGGATTCTACTACAGCTGTGTAGAAGGTCACCAACAGTTCTTGTGGTAGGCCATGCTTCCGCAGCTGGCGTAGGAAGTACATCCTCTGCTGGGCCTTTTTGAGGATGGCGTTGATGTTGGACTCCCACTTCAGGTCCTGAGAGATGATGGATCCCAGAAACTTGAAAGAGTCCACATTTGATACTGGGCTGTGTTTACAAAGAACACAAAGTACTTGTGCATGTAGGAAGAGCACCTTAGGGAGAAACTATAGCTATTACACCTACCCCTACACTATCTATAATCAAGTAAATAGTTCAGGCTGTTAGTCCCTACTCCCAGGTGTAACACGCACAACTGGCCGCTGACTACAGCTATTCACGCAACCTCATGTGAGCTGTACAGGACAGAGCAGCTGAGGGGATGGCCAACTGGAGCCGTACAGACAGATGCTCAACAAGGGTTAACCTGAACCAGCCGGCTACCGTTACAGTGACTGGGGCTGCTGGGGCCGTTTACATGATCCACTCAGCAGCACCTACCTATCGCTTTCCCCCATGGCTTTCACCATGCCAACAACACTATCTATAATGAAGTAAATAGTTCAGGCTGTTAGTCCCTACTCCCAGGTGTAACACGCACAACTGGCCGCTGACTACAGCTATTCACGCAACCTCATGTGAGCTGTACAGGACAGAGCAGCTGAGGGGATGGCCAACTGGAGCCGTACAGACAGATGCTCAACAAGGGTTAACCTGAACCAGCCGGCTACCGTTACAGTGACTGGGGCTGCTGGGGCCGTTTACATGATCCACTCAGCAGCACCTACCTATCGCTTTCCCCCATGGCTTTCACCATGCCAACAACATGCATCTCATCCAGGACCACTGGCAAGCCTTTGCAGTTTCCTCCAACATTTCCTTAACAATTAAAATAACTAGATAAATACATAAAAATACAAGACACTTGCACATGTGGGGAGAGCACCCATTGTACCACACTTCAGGCTTTCCTAACTACAGCCATTACAATTATCCATACACTATGTGGGACACATCCTCAGCAGTGTACCTCAGGATCCACGGGTGTTTCGGGCCTTTATTCACTGTACACCCTCCCCTGAGGCGGCCCCACTAAAGGTGATCAATCCTTTAGCGTGTGTCCACAGTTTAGCTACCTGCTACCCAAATTTCCAAAATGTACTTCCACAATTCACTTACACCACCGTTTACTGTCAAAATGTACTACTTCCTGCTCATTATCAACTATTTGCACCAACGCATAAAAATAAATAAATTAATTAAAAAAAATAAATAAAAAAAAAATAATAAAAAAAATCTCATCTCCTACACCGCCCCCGCCCGACTCCCAAAGTTCTACTTACAAAATTAACCACAACCACAATTTACTTCCAAAATTACCTGCTTACTTACTAATTAGGACTTGTTATCGAATATTTGCACTTTACCACCATTTTACCACAGATACTATCACTTTGCAGTCATTAACGCATACGCCATTACACAAACGACACTGCCAATGCTAGTTCTAAAGACGATTCTACCCATTGACTTACCATTCGATGTATCCACCTCTTGAATCTAATGGTGTCTAATGCTCAGCTATCCCGTGTTCCATACACCGCAAAACCCCGGGAAACTTGGCCACTCTGTATCCCAATACACCGCACGATCCCAGAGAGCCTGCTTCTAAGCTGCCCATGTGTGTGATGGCTGCCATTTATAAGCCTCTTTCTTCTTCTGTGTTTCTATTGACCCACTAAACGCACTACTGCCATCTGCTGGTCTGGGGTGCCCATCCTTATCTGCACAAACAGCCCTAGGTTGCACTAATCTCCACCTCCTCGGTAGCACTGGCTAAGGCACTCGACCCACACCTGGAGGGCCCGGGTTCGAATCCCTCCACCGCCCCATTCAAACATGGCAACCCTACTGCTTACCCCAGGCAGAGACCGCCCTTCTCATCCAGATCCAATTACTAGTCCTAGCTGCTTCCTCTGACATCTCCCTAACAGTTTTACGTAGATTCTTACCACCAACCCCAAGCTCCCCTAGCAATGAAATGACTGACCTCCCTACAAACCCTCTACAACCCACTTCTACTGGAAATACTCTTGCCTTCCATCCTTTCTGCTCTGCTTCCAATCTCAACTCTTCATACTTAAGCTTTTTCCTCTCATATGCTTCCTTTAGGGAGCTTTCCCATGGGACAGTGAGTTCAATAAAATACACTACCTGTTGGCTGGTCGACCAATAGACTATGTCTGGCCTCAAGTTAGTGGTAACTATTTCTTGAGGGACCACCAACTTTCCACCCACATCTACCAGCATCTGCCAGTCCTTTGCTTCCTGTGTAGTACTCCTTGACTTTACGGCTCTCTTACTTTTCTCACCCTCCCGCACAAACTGGATACCTTTTTTATGACTACCTTCTGCATTTACCTGCTGCCTCTTCATCTCAATTCCTGCTGCTAAGCATTTTAATACTTGGTTGTGACGCCACGTATAGCGACCCTGTGCCAAGCTAACTTTACAGCCAGATAGTATATGTCTCAATGTGGCTACACCTGAACAGAGTGTGCATGACGGATCCCCATCTGTCCAGATTCTCAGGTTATCTGGCGATGGGAGCACGTCGTACGTCGCTCCCAATAAAAACTTTAGCCTGTTAGACTCCATACTCCACAAATCCTTCCAAGTAACCTGTTTTCTCTCTACTCCCTCCCAATTCAACCACTGGCCCTGCTTTGCTAGTGACACAGCTTTTACCTGTCTACTAGCTTCTTCTTGCCTGCGTATCTGCTCTACAACCAATCTCCTTTTCTCTTTCTGATCTGCCTTTCTCCACATTGGCTTCCCTGATGTACGCCCCAAGCCTCCCCGCCCAATCTGGACATTTCCCATTATCTCTCCATGTCTAAGGGCTGCCTCTGCCTCCTGCACTGCTACCTTTGGTTTCCACTTTCTCCCTTTGCTCGGGTTAGGAGCCAGATCACTGACTATCCTGTCCTTGCTCCCTGTTAACAACAGCTCTGTCCTAACCTTAGCACACTTAAATTCTTCTACCAGACTATTTATTGGCAGCTGCAGTATGCCCTTCCCATACAGAGCTACACTGCTTAGGCACCGTGGAACCCCTAACCACTTTTTAACGTATGAATTAACCACCCTTTCTAGCTTCTCTACTTTTGATAATGGTACTTCATACACTGACATGGGCCACATTACTCTAGGGAACAGTCCAAATTGCATACACCACAATTTCAGCTTTCCTGGTAGCCCTGACCTGTCAATTTTTTCCAATCCCTCCACCACGTCTTTTCTAAGCTGCTCTACCTGCTCTCGATCACTCAGGTCTGCATTATACCACCTCCCCAGGCTTTTCACTGGTCTCACCCTGATGGATGGGATTTCCTCACCTTCCACCGTGAACTTCTGCTCTACCACTTTTCCCTTGGTGACTGAGATACTCCTTGACTTACTAGGCTTTATCCTCATCCTCGCCCACCTGAGATTTGTATTTATCCTTTCTAACAACCTTTTTGTACATGGCACCGTTGTTGTTAACAGAGTCATGTCATCCATGAAAGCTCTAATTGGCGGGAGACGCAGTCCCTCCCGACGCCTTTCCCCTCCCACCACCCACTTAGAAGCTCTTATTACCATTTCCATTGCCATTGTAAAAGCAAGTGGTGAGATCGTACACCCCGCCATAATGCCTACTTCTAGCTTCTGCCAGTCTGATACAAACTCCCCTGTACCTATACACAATCTAATATCTTTAAAGTATTCCTTCATTATATTCACAATCTCAACTGGCACTCTAAAGTATTCACAAGCACTCCAAATCAGACTATGCGGCACCGAGCCAAAGGCATTTGCTAGGTCCAAAAAAACTACATGAAGCTCCCTACCCTCTTGCTTTGCTGTCTGAATTTGGTGCCAAATTACACTAGTGTGCTCAATGCATCCAGAAAAACCTGGGATTCCTGCCTTCTGCACTGTTGTGTCAATTAACCCATTCTTTTCCAAATACTGCACAAGTCTCTTAGCCACTATACTGAAGAAGATTTTCCCCTCCACATTAAGCAAGGAGATCATTCTAAACTGGTCTATTCTAACAGACTCTTTTTCTTTTGGAATCAACACACCCCCTGCCCTGCACCATGCTGTTGGAATGCTCTGCTTATGCCACACAACCTTAAACAACTTCCACAGAAACCTAAGAACCCCTGGGGCATTCTTATATACCCGATATGGCACCCCATTAGGCCCTGGAGCTGATGACGCCTTAGCTTTTCTCACCACCGCCTCTACCTCTTTCCACCTAGGTGGCACAACATCCATCTGACTTTCTATCTCCCCCAAAGGTGGCATGTCAGGCGGAAAACCTAATCCTCCCTCCCTCCCTGGATCTGAATGAGTTTTCCTCAAGTACTCCTCTACTTCCTCTTTTGAGGTTCTCAATATCCCTCCCTTTTCCTGGTTAAACAACCCTTTCGTAAACTTAAAGGGGTCCTTATAAAACAGTGTTCTTACCCGCTCCTTCTCTTTTCTCTTCCTTCTAAGATTCTCAGCTCTCCTAAGAGTTGCTAACCTACATCGTAACTCTTCCTGCAGGGCATCTATACCTTCTTTCTCCTCAATTGTGGCCCTTTTCCACTGTTTTCTTAGCTGCCTCCTTCTTAACACCAATTCATGAATGTCTTTCTGGCGTCTCGACTGATAATGTTGTGCTGGCTCCCTTTTCCTTCTATCACTACTTCCAAACCTATCTAAGCCATAACTATAGATCACTTCCCCCATCCGTTCCAACTTTGCCATGGCTGTCCCTTTTAATCCTTCTAACACCATTGCCAAGTCTGGGATATTGTGAGGGGGTGCAGCAGTGATGGATGCTTCCTGAAGTCCACAACCATCTCGACAGTCTTTAGTGCGTTGAGTTCTAGATTGTGTTGGCTGCACCAGAGCACCAGCTTGTCAACCTCCTGTCTGTATGCAGACTCATCACCATCCTGGATAAGCCCAATGACAGTGGTATCGTCTGCAAATTTCAGGAGCTTGACCGCTGGGTCATTGGAGGTGCAGTCGTTTGTGTACAGAGAGAAGAGCAGCGGTGAGAGGACACAGCCTTGGGGAGCACCAGTGCTGATAGTCCGTGTACCGGATGTGACACCTCCGAGCCACACATGTTGGCTCCTGTTGGTCAGGAAGCTGGAGATCCACTGACAGATGGCAGGAGACACAGTTAGCTGGGAGAGTTTGGTGGTGAGGATATCTGGGATAATGGTGTTGAACGCCGAGCTGAAGTCCACAAACAGAATCCTGGCGTAGGCCCTTGGTTGGTCAAGGTGTTGCAGGATGAAGTGCAGTCCCATATTCACTGCATCGTCCACTGACCTATTTGCCCTGTAGGCAAACTGCATGGGGTCAAGCCGGGAGCCTGTGATCTTTTTGAGGTGGGACAACACAAGGCGTTCGAAGGACTTCATGACAACTGAGGTCAGGGCCACAGGTCTATAGTCATTTAGTCCGGAGATGGAGGGTTTCTTGGGGACTGGGATGATGGTAGAGCTTTTGAAGCATGAGGGAACTTCGCATAGCTCCAGTGATCTGTTGAAGATCTGGGTAAAAATTGGTGCCAGCTGGATGGCACAGGCCCTGAGACAGGAGGGTGTTACTCCATCTGGACCTGGAGCCTTCTGGACATTTTGCCTCTCAAAGAGGCGACGGACGTCCTCCTCGCAAATGATGAGTGTGGATTGGGGGGCGGGTGGTGGATTGGGGGGGTGAAGCCAGGTGGGTGGAGGGGTCTGCAGTTGATCCGGCGGGGGGAGGGGTGTGAATGCCTCCTTCTCAAATCTGCAGTAGAAATACACCTGTATTCCATGAAGTCAGTCCCCTCTGAACTTAACAGTATGTTTCTTTGGAGTGCATTTAGAAAATGTGTCCAGCCCTCTATATCTTTGTTCACATGCACACATGTACCATGTCTTCTTTTACGGTCATTCTGTTTCTTCTGTCTGACTAAATGGCAAGGTCAGAACAAAGGACATCTACTTGAGGTTACACTTTATTGTACTGTCCCATTTACATCAATCAGGTACAGTGTAGCGAAGTGTAGAACAATATAACATGATGTTCTTACACTGTACCATTGGGTTAGGGTTAGTGTTGGATATGTACAGTGTTAGTACATAATATTACATGTTACATGTAGATACACTAAAAAATGAACCTTAACTTGGATGTGGGAGCAATATTTGTGTGATGAAATTGCCCTGCTTTTATGTTTGGAATTAGATAGACATATGGATGCCTGTGTGTGTGTGATGAAACTGAGAGTAATGGACAAGTCACCTTTCCGTAGCTGTGTTTTTCATCCTTCACTCAAGACGAAACTGGGCGAAATGGACAGGCAGATGAGATTAGACATTCTCTGTGTGTCTCTGTGACACTGCCAGGACAGGAGTTGGTTGTCATTGTCAGAGCTGTCAAGGCGCTTCCAGATCAGATCTCACACACACCCACACCCACACACACACACACACACACACACACACACACACACACACACACACACACACAAATTTCGCAGCTTCTCTTTGTTGTTTACAGACATCATTTTGTGGCTCACACAGGCTTTCATTTTCACATTCTCATACATGCATAAAGTTCACAAATCAATGCAGAAGCCTGAAATTTATGATGTTGCTTGGCAATAGTCGTATACACACATCCAACAAAAAAATGGATCAGAGACTTTTAACAGTGGCTTCAGCCAGAGAGATAAGAAGGGAGAGACAGAGAAAGAAAGAGAGAGGGGGAAAGATCAGCTACAGTTAAATGGCCACATCATTAAGAATAGCATTAGGTGTGCACGCACATCCAAGCCATCAGGTGCTGGAACAGAGACGTATGAAGTTGAGTGAAAAAATCACTGCACACTGATTCTGCTCCCAGTATTTATTACACACAACGTTTCGACCAGTGCGGCCTTCGTCAGGTGTGAATGTGTCTGTGTCAGTGAGAGTTTTTAAAGACTACATCATCAAGGAAGTGGCGGGCATCAGCTGATACAACAATGCACCCATACGCACTCCCAAGACAATCAAAAAAATATTCACAATAGAATCACAACACAGACAAGTACACATAAGAAAAAGCAAGAAAATAATCATACCCAGTACAGATCAACAAAAAAAAAAAAAAAAAAAAAAAAAATGTATACCATACAAACACCTGTCACCAAAATGTAGACTTACAAAGTTCCCCGTCTAATGAACATGTACAGAGAAAGGGCTCAAAAAACACAATCATCTCATACCCTTTATCAAAGTCAACACCACTTATAAAAAAGGTTTAATGTCGAACTCTTCATTCAGTCCGGCAGGGGACAGGGTATTGAGTGCGTAAATATAGTACGTCTCACGTTGTAGGAGTACGCGATCGTGGTTGCCCCCTCTAGGCGGCCTCTTAACTTTTTCGATACCGGTGTACCTAAGAGTACAGACACTGTGTCCTGCAGCTAAAAAATGAGCCGCTACAGGATTACGTATGTCCCCGCATCTAATATTGCTACGATGCTCTGATATGCGGGTGCGTAGAGGTCTATTAGTCTTTCCGACATATGCAAGTCCGCATGGACACTTAATCAGATAAACTACAAATTGTGTGCTGCAGGTAATCACCCCTTGAATTTTCAAACTCTTACCACTGTGGGGATGTGTGTATGTTGTGTTTTTTTTGTGTGTACCCACACTGTTCACAATTCCCACATTTGTAGTTACCATCCGGTATATGAAAAGGATTTTGTTTGTTCACGGGTGTGTAAGATCTCACCCAATTTATCCCTCAAGTTAGGCGCGCGTCTAAATACCATAGATGGGGGGTCTGTGAAGATGTGTTTTAATTTGGGGTCTGTTTTCACGACATGCCAATGTTTTTGTATTATCTGTCTAAATGTGGAACCCAAAGGGGGAATATCTGGTGATGCATAGAGTGGAATTCCGCCTACGTCTTGTGCCGGCTTTTGGAACCAAACACTCATCCTGTGTGACGTCCGTGAACCGGCTACTAGCGGCTTCTATCCACTGTTGTTCATAACCCCGTTCACAAAATATGTGGGTCAAATCTGTGGCCTGTGCTGCATATGACTCGTCCGAACTGCAGATTCTCCTAGCGCGATGAAATTGGCTGATGGGGAGACTTTTTATGAGGTGTCTAGGGTGATAACTATTACTTCGAAGGATAGTATTTCTGTCAGTTGGCTTTTGAAATAAATCAGTATGCAGGGTATTATCTTCCTTTGTGACATGAAAAGAAAACATGTCACTATTTTAAGAGGTTTTTATGTGCTCATAGCAAATCATGAAGTATTGTCCTCTGAAGTATTGTCCTCTGAATCAATCAGCGTCATATACATAAAAGTAAGTGGTGTCAGAAAACTGAAGATGGTGAATGTGAAACTTGAGACAAATCCTGAGACAATGTATCCTATACAGTTCAAGTGGCTGTGCTAGACTCTCACAGCGTTAAAAGAATAATAACGATGATTAATGAGGAAAAGGTTCAAACACAATGCTTGCCTCCACATCTTTACTGCTTGGCCCCCAGTTCCACTTGCCAAGGCAGTCTTATAGGAGATGCCAACTGGGTCTCATGTCAAATGGTTTAATTAAATGTGAGGTGCACAGACACACACACACACACACACACACACGAACACACATACAACCCTCTCCTTTCCTCAATTCCTCTTAGATTTTTCACATTTACTGAGCGAATATCAAGGTTCACGGAAGAATAAGAATAATATCATGTGCTACATGCAGCTGTGTGTGTATGTGGGATGTGCTCTGTTCTCCAGTGGTAGTCACTGATGTGAGTTGGCCTGCGTGTGTGTGTGTGTGTGTGTGTGTGTGTGTGTGTGTGTGTGTGTGTGTTTGGGGCAGGTGCAGAGTCTGAAGGCTCAGGTAGACAGTAAGGCGTGCCAGCAGGCAAGGAGGGCAAAGGAGAGGGCTGCAGATGCCAAAAGGATCCTGGACCTGGAGCGGCAGGTAAACCCCCTTTTGCCCTTTGCTTGACACCATTTTACAGAAATATTCACACATACAGTATCACACAGCTGTGTGTGTGTTTGTGTGTTCGTGCATGTGTAGCAAAGACTATTATTTAGATCTTACTAAAATATGACATTTCACATGACATTTGTCATTTGAATAATGTGATGAAACAGCCTTGTTTATGCATATCTTAGGTGTGTATGAGGTTTTGTTTTTGTTTCTTCCCTTGTTTAGGATGTTTTGCCATGTATTCATTGCATTTTGCCCTCGGGTCCCCTGCCATCATTTAGTCCACACAGAGATCTATGCATGCAGTCCCAGTAATTGGGTGAATTATTAGCAGTCACCCAGTTCTTAGGCTAGGGGTCCTTTTTGACACCTTGTCATTTTACTGAATAGTGAGTAATATTTTTTCCAATGGCTGTCGTGGCTATTTAGTGATGCAGACAGAGTCCTTGGGTATTACTTGAGTGAGCAGGACCCAGGATCAGGAGGGAGGGCTAGGGCATTTCTCTCCCCGCCTGGGGAGAATATTACACACTGACCTGCTTTTTAGATGAAAAGAACTTCAAAATGATGTAAAATTGCATTGCAATGTTTTCGCAGCTGTGGTGTTGTTTGGGTTAGCATGGCCATGGTTGTGTGTGTGTGTGTGTGTGTGTGTGTGTGTGTGTGTGTGCTCTGGCTGTGTAGAATCTGCAGTGTGTGCATAGTGAGATAACAGACTATAGAGCAGGGGTGTCCAAACTTTTATGCCAGAGGGGCCGGATTTGGCGAGGTGAACATGTGTAGGGCCCTATGAAATCCGTTTTATTTTTTCTCAAATTCCGTTTTATTTTTTCTCAAATTCCGTTTTTTCGGATTTATTTTTGCCATTTCGGATTTTTAAAACTTCTAACTAATTTTCACCTTTAAAAAGTCAAGGACAGACACAAAAATCTTTTTTTCATTATTTATTTCATCTGTTTACTGAACAGCGCCACACTCAGGGCTAAATAAAACAAAAACTGAAATAGCCAAAAATAGTCAAAATTTCTCAAACTCAAAATTGAAATTTCCTGAACGTAAATCTCATTTTTGTATTGCCTTGGAATTTTATTGTCAGTTGCTCTGGCATATTTACAATCCTTTGCATACATCGGCATTAAAGTACATGATGACAAGGCACTTGGTGTTCAGCTCCGTGAGAGACTCTCTCTTGTCAGTGAGAAGTGTCTTGTACTTGCTGAAACTCCTCTCACAGTCCACAGAACTGACTGGGAAATAGATGTAGGACATGGCAATATTTCCTATGCATGGAAATCGTTGGCTTGTACCTTTCCAGTAGTCAGCAGGGTTCAGGGAAGCTGAGAGGCTTTCATTCCTCACACAGTGATGGTATGTGGCCCACTCCTCACTGAGCTCAGGAGATGGGCTCTTGAACCCCCACAGTGTGCCATAGGCTTCAATCTGCCTCTCCATAGCAGGAGCCTGCCTGGGATCAAACACTCTGACCAACTGGTAAATCTGTCTGGCAGGATGAACATCCCAGTGCTTTGAAAATTTTTCAAATGCAGTGTGAAATCCATCATGAAGGTGATCCAGTACATCTCTCTTATTTGACATTCTCATTTGGCTCAGCAGCTCATCAGTTTTGGTCCCAAAGCCATGGGTTTTAGCTGTCCCATTAACTAAATAGGAACCAAGATCTTCCATGATATTGTAAGCAGACACTGCTACTGGAGTGTGGGTGCCCTCAAGCACTCTCAGAGCTGTAACCAGTCTCCCACACGCTTCAGAGATGAACGTCAGCTTCAACTGAAGGGCCTCTTGCTTTACATCTGTGTCCATCAGCTCAAGGATGTTTTTTACAGCCTGAGCAGAGGACTTCTCTGCTGCAAAGAACTCCTTGTACAGGTGGACATGTTCGTTGTGGTACTGCACTGATTCAAACCAGCTATTCCACCTTGTGCTAACTGGCTCAGGGGCTACCTTTGGCCGTACTGCCTCCTTTATTGTCAAAAAGTGGACCCATCTTCTCTTTCTTGCAGGCTTTTTGAAGAAGGCAGACTTAACCCACATCACTAGAGCTGTAACCTCACTGAAGTATTTGTAGTGTTGCCAGGTCTCTCCCACTAAATTGATGATGTGGCATAAGCAGGTGGCATGCACACTGTTGGGCATTACTCCCCTCAGCACTTCTCTGAAGGCTTTCAGACAGTATGCTGCATTATCAGTAACAACTGCTAGAATGTCATTTAAGTCCACCTGGTTGTTGTGAAGAGACTGCAGTATTGCCTGGGAAACTGTTGAGTAATTGCAACTGTCCATGAAGATCACATCAGTCAAGTAGTACTTGCCTTCAGTGCCTGTTGAATTAAACAGAAAAGAGTAAAGAAAAATGAGTTAGAATTATATTTATAATACATAGTAGTAAACCAGAATTTTGGAAGTGAGATGCATAGATCTGGAAAATAAATAGGTTGTATAATAATAATAATAATAATAATAATAATAATAATCTTTACTTCTATATCACAATTCATACAAGATGCAGCTGAAAGTGCTTCACAGTTTGGCAAGAACACAAGACATAATTTCTTGCAGTCCAGAACACAAGCAGCTGAATAGGTTTAAATGCATGCAATACATTCTTAGTGGCAAAATTTGATCAAATTCGACAGATACATACCTATAACAATGTTGAGGACACTGCAGTCCCGGTTGTCAGTGGTTTCATCGATGACCACGAAAAGTTTCTTGCCACGGATCTCTTGCAGTACTTTTTGCATGTGTTGTTCAAAGACTCGCGGGAGGTGGATCTGTCTCAAACTGCTCACGTTTTCAGGGAGCGCGCCTCCCTGCTTGCAATGTTTTACAAGAAAAGGGCGCATCTTTTTCATTTTTTCCAATGGTATGTCTGCTTCGGCACACATTGCGACAAAATCTTCCACAAACTCACGTCTGGCATCATACGATTTGGTTGCTGATTCTAGTGTAACCTGGAGAGAGCTGGCTCCGGTTGTTCTGCTAGCAACCTTGTTTCTTATATGCACTTTCGATTTGATGTGGTCGTTGCATGTGTCTTTACGGGTCCAATCAATAGTGTGCTGACAAAACAACAGAAGAGTTGTTGGCCAGACGCATAGTAGTCGTTAGGGTATTGTTCGGCACGATATTGTGCAGTTAGTTGTGTATTTCTCAACTTTTTTGACGGTGTTGACTTGTCGGCTGCGCGTTTCATGTTCGCATCGCTATGATCCTGCAATCAACCTCGCGTGGCAGGAACATGAATATTTGTGATATGGTTACTAGGCAACGTAGCACTCAACTCAGGCAGGCTCATCATTGGCAGTCGATTGAAATGGGGTTTTATATTTTTTAAACTAAGAAATGCTGACGGAAAGAATGGATTTTTAATGGTATCGCAAAATATAGGCAAATTCCGTGCAATTCCGCGTTTATAACAAAATTCCGTTTTCATGTCTAGATTCCGTGATTCCGTCCGTGTTTTCCGCATCGCGGAAATCATAGGGCCCTACATGTGTGAGGGCTAACCGTTATAATGACACGATAATAACACAATAATAATAATAATAATAATAATAATAATAATAATAATAATAATATGCAAATGAAATATTTAATGAATATTTTATTACAATGGCATACTTTTTATGTCTTCACATGTGTTTTTACCAAAATTACTGTGCATTTTATATTTGAAGACCAGTAATAAAATCAGTTATCTTATTCAGAAGTACAAAGCACTGAGGGTTTTGATCACAATCACACACACACACACACAAATCACTGTTTTTAGAATTTATTTAGGCTACCCCAGAAAACAAATAACTTTCCTGCACTAATGTGATGGGTGGTACTGATATTTAGATTGCAGCAAAAAGGCCAGGTCTGGCTCAAAGACAGTGGTTTTGATGTGCAAGATGTCACTTGGTCTTGTCCTCACACGGTTCTTGTTAAAGTTCATAAATGACAATGTCTTCTCGCACAGGTATGTCGAGCCAAATAAGCTCATGATTTTTTTTAGCAAATGTTCGAGTCTTGGAACCTGCCTTTATCCAGCTGGCGGTAAAAGTTGACAAGAGCTGCTGCCCCATCTGCAGGTATTTTGGAGCGTCATCAGCGAAGCTCTTTGCTCACTTTCACTATCCACTCCCCTAAAAAAATCAGTAACTGAGCGATGCCTGTTGCGTCCGTGCTTTGTCGCAGGCTAACGAAAAAAAAAAATCAAACTCTACACCCTTTGTCTCTGTCTCTTAATATCGGACGAAATGTTTTTAGTTCTCAAGCCACAGTGTTACGAGACAGGCAAACATTGGCAAAGTCTTGCGTCTTCTCAGGACAAATGTTCTCAGCCATTTTCATCACGCAGTCTTTAACAAATTTACCATCAGTACCATCAGGTTTGCAGTGCCCTGCAATCAATGTTGCCACCTCGTAGCTCGCTTTTGTGGCATTTTCATTTGACTCACGAGTTGTTGTGAAAACGCTGCTGTGCCATTAAAACACAGTTGCTTTCATTTTTTCCACCGTTCATTCCTCGCTAGCTTGTCGTAGTTAGCAGCATGTCTCGCCTGGTAGTGACTCTTGAGATTAAACTCCTTGAAACCAGCCACATCTCTTTGCATATTAGGCAGACACAGTTATTTCGTATGTCAGTGAAAAAATATAAAAATTTCCACTTGGACGCGGCGGCCCTCGTCAATTTTTCTCTTTTTATTTATAGTCGCCTACTATCTGCGTGGCCAAGCAATTATAATAAAAGACGCACCTGCATTCCTCAACAGTAGGCTACTTATCGCTGTTAATGCTGCTAATAGCAAGGTTGCTATAGACGTAATTTAGCCATTCACAATTATCGAAGCATCGAACATGCAGTTTTTAGAATGTTTTGGGGGACGGCATATTATTGATTTTATGAGGGAGGCTGCGGGCCGGTGGAAATGAGCCCGCGGGCCAGACTTTGGACATGCCTGCTATAGAGTAATTAAAGCAGCACTATGCAACTTTTTGAAGTTATGTAATAATCTTTACAAGCCAGTAGACTGCTTAAATAAGTCATTACTAGGTGAATGAAGACTTTCTCGACCGCCCCCGCTCTGTGGACAAGAATATCATGCTTGCAATATCTTGCTGTCTGTCCCAGCACCCTCAGACTCACAAAGTCTGGAATATCACGACAACCAGGATCATGTTAAATTCAAAAGAAATTCTACTTGCTCTGATCAGCTGAGTTGAAAACACATGCACATGGTGAGGGAAAGGGAAAACAGTCCATTTTTACTAGAGTGTCCATTTACTTGGAGACACTAGGGAGAGCTCCGTTGAGAAAAAGCCAGATAAAGCACTCAACGTTGCATCGTGCTGCTTTAAGGAATGTCTCGCTGTGGGTATGGGTGCACTGGCAGCGTAGAATCTGCTGTGTGGTCACAATGACACTAATAATCAGCCTCTAGCACGCTTCAGCGGACAAATTATGTCCACAAACAAACCAATCACACAGAGCTGTGTGCACCGCTGTTCGGGTGAGCTGGATGGCTCTACTTCTCTAGGCTAAAGTAAAAATCATGTTGCAGCTCGGAGCTTTGTTCTGGTGCCTGAGGCTGCGCTGCTGTCTGCCTGCATATACAGTGCTGTGGAAAAGTATTTTCCCCCCTTCCTGATTTCTCACTTTTTTTGCATGTGTATCACACTTAACTGTTTCAGATCATCAAACACATTTTATTAAACAAAAATAACCCAATTAAACATAAAACACAGTTTTGAGGTAACTGTGATTAATCATATTATTGTGAAAAGCTGAGTTCAATTTCATAGCCACACCCAGGCCTGATTGCTGTCAGACCTTTCAAATCAAGAGATCACTTAAATCACTATTCTGACCTCTTGCTACACACCGGCGTGAGATAGCTTAGTAGGGGGAAATTCTTACAGAGATTTCGACAGCTCTGTCCGTTGATTAAGGAGTTTCTTCTTGTCACTAAACATGTGGAACACAAGCAGTCGAAGACAATCAGTGACTTGCCATTTGTAACTGATCTTACTAACATTTTAGCTGTCAACATTTTATGGAGTTGTGTGTGTATTTCTTTTGATTTATAAGTTGAATGAGAGAAGCAGTCTCGTGGCAGTAATGCCGGCACGCCTCTGAGTGCAAGGTTTATTGTTTGCTCCTTTTGTACTCATTCCTCTCAGTTGATATGCAGCCAGCGAGGTATGTGTGTTTATTATGTTTCATTTATTCGATTTATTTAGTCTTTTGTTTGTGTGATTGAATTGTCTAGTTATTGTGTTAATTTGCTGCTTTTAAACAGTTCAACGGTTCCATCAGTAATTATTGAAGAACTTGTCTTGCGTGTTTCCTGGAGGGGAGTGATAGTCGAACTCGGAGCTGAAGTCAACATCAGCCTGTGGACTAACGCCTGCAACACGGACGATTCGTTTGCTGGCAAGTTGAAGTTGTTTCTGGGATTGAAGCAAACTTTTCAGACTTTTCGCCACGTCCTTTGCTGAAGCCAGCGACTTGGACTCGTTGTCAAGGGTGACTTTGTGCACGGAACGAATTTGGATCTAACGTTATGACTGTTGAAGTAGTTGGACATCTCCGTGATTGTGGACAAACGGCATGAAATAGATAAGCGCTAATAACGTTTTTTCCTCTCTCTTTCTTTGTCTTTGCTAAGACTTTAATCAATTAATGAACCTGTATAATGTGTGTTTGTGATTAGCCTTGAAGTTTACTCGTCACATTTTAAGGAGGACATTTTTATGAACATTAATGGCCTAAGGCGAAACCTGAAAAGGGGGACTTGGATAAATGCAAACGAATTGAAAGGAAGTCACCAGTTTGTTGAATTTAAAGTTTGTTTGCATTTTCGTGATGTTATGCCCAATGTTTCTTAGTATTTAGCCTAAGACCATTATTTATTGCATGGGCCTTAGCCTTACCATGTTATGTTAAACAAAGGTCTATTAATTGTTGAAGGATTGCGTCATTCAGTTAAACTGAGTCCTTTCAGTCATTTGCCTTGTATTCTAACTTAGCTCATATAGTCATGTCTCAAGGTGGTAATGATAAAGACCTACTAGAGTCACAGCATTCAGAGAAATTAGCCGAGCCACAAAAGATCAGTGAGCTTGATGCTGAGCAACAGCAGACTGATAATTTAAGTGTGGAATATCATCGAAGTGAGCCTCGTAGAAGTGTCAGATCACACAAATTAACAGAGAAGGGCAAAGAACTACACATGGATAAGTTAAAGTCACTGCTACTCCATTTTAATGATGTCTATGAATGTTGGAAAGTTATGGCTAAAGTGGCAAAAAGATCTGTGCAGCAAAACCATCCAGGTGACATTCTTCAAGATCATATAATCCGCATTGAAAAGGAATTGACGGAACTTAATGATCTCTATGATGCCTATAAGACAGTTGATGTTCCAACTCATGACATGCGTTGTAAATTGGATAAAAGCACCTCAATTACTAAGGTTATGGTGAAGAATGTTAAATCTCGGATTGAGGGAGCTGATTATGAGTTGCTTTGGCCTGATGCTGGCTCTGTATTTGCATCTTCAGCCTCGACCATCTCTCTTCCTGTTAATAGGAGCTGTGGAGCTAATTCCATCTGTTCCAATGAGTCACTAGCAAAAAGACAAGAAGCTGCTGCAGAGTACGCATGTACAAGAGCTGTGCTTGAGATCATGAGTGAACAAGAACTTAGGCAAAAGGAACTGGAAACACTTCAAGCTCAAGATAAGCAGATAGTTGCAGACCAGGAAGCGGCAGCATTAGCTCGGCGCCTCCAAGAAGAGAGGGAGGAAGTCGAACGAAAAATTAAAAGACAAAATCAAGAGGCTACCCTGTTGAAAAGGCAACAAGAAGAGAATGCCGCAAGAAGACAGTCTGTTGAAAACTTAAAGAGAGAGCTGGATCATTTGGAAAGACTGAAGAAATTGAACGCTGCTAAGGCAAAGCTGCAAGTGTACGAAGAAGTCAATATCGACATGGACCAAAGTCTTGTATCTCAGAAGCCCGATGACCCCATGATGGTGCAAGCAGTAAAACAAGCAGATGACGTATGCAACGTGCAACCAAAGGATTTGCCATCAAGGGGAAGCATTTTAAGTGACACTCAAGATATCGTCAGGGTTCTGGCTGAGGCTATATCAGCAAATAGCCTTCCGGTTCCAGAACCATCAATTTTTTGTGGTGACCCACTTAAATTCAATCACTGGAAGTTATCCTTTCAAACTTTAATTGAGAGAAAGAATATTCCAGATACAGAGAAGATTTTCTTCCTTGAGAAATATGTCGGGGGCACAGCAAAAGAGGCCTTAGAAGGTCATTTCCTGCTCGAGTCCGAAGATTCTTACAGTTCCGCTTGGAATCTGCTTGATGACCGGTACGGTCAGCCATTTGTCATCGCCAAGGCCTTCCGAGATAAATTATATGCTTGGCCCTGTATAGCCACTAGAGACAGCATTGCATTAAGAAAATATGTAGACTTCCTGCGTAGTTGTGAATGTGCCATGTCCCGTAATAAGAACTTGCATACTCTCAACGATCCAGTAGAGAATCAAAAACTTGTTCTCAAGCTGCCTGAATGTTTAAGCCAGAGGTGGAACAGGAAGGCTACACTTTACCAACTAGAGCATGGAAATTTTCCAAACTTCAGTTATTTTGTAACGTTCTTGTCTATGGAGGCTAGCATTGCTTGCAATCCAATAACTTCCTACCAAGCTATATATATGGGCAGGCGAGCCAGAGAAGTTCAAACCCAAGAATCAAGGTGCATCTGCCTCCAAAACTCTAACTGTTGATGCCAAAAGCTTCAGCACAAGCATTAACGACAAATGGGTTACTTGCATGTTTTGTAAGAAATCGGCACATAGCCTCCAGAAGTGTTACAAATTTCTTGAGCAACCAGTCACTGAGAGAGTGAAATTCGTTCAACCTGAGCAGCTGTGTTTTGGCTGCCTGAATCCGGGCCATCAGTCAAGAAGTTGCAAGAGACGCTTGATCTGTGATTCCTGTTCCAGGCGGCATCCCAGTTGTCTTCATGAGGACCGTTCAGATCAGGAATCTAAGCAGAACCAGTTGACTGTCAAGAAAGTTCCATATCCCAAGACATCACTACAGAAATTATTTCCAACAGGATTTTAAAGGATGGCAGCAGCCCTCGAACTTCAGCAATAGTTCCAGTCATTTTGTCAAGTGACTCAGGGATGGAAATTCTTGTTTATGCTTTGTTGGATTCGCAAGGCATGGCCACATCTGGAGCATCTGGCAAAGCATATTGCTCCACAAAAACAATGTGAAATTGGCTTGCTGATAGGCTACAATTGTCCACAGGCTCTAATGCCCAGGGAGGTTGTCTGTGGAGAAGAAAGTCAACCATTTCCACAGAGGACCGACCTAGGCTGGAGCATTGTGAGTTATGGTGACCCAGGTGAACACTATGGCGATGTGTTTGGTGTAAGTCATCATATCATTGTAAGGCCAGTAATTCCTCAGCTTAAGGCGCCAGGTCAGCTTAAAGGTGAAGTCCATGTTGTGTTTAGGACTCAGATTAAAGAAACAATTGCTACGGATGATGTCATGAAGATGCTTGAGTCAGATTTTAATGAGCGGGTAGAAGAGGATTTTTTCTTTCAAGATGATGCCTTGTTCTTGACAAAGTTAAAGAGTGGAATTAAACATAAATCAGATGGTCACCTTGAAATGCCCTTACCCTTTAAAGGCGAGAGGCCAAATCTGCCTAACAACAAGTCTTGTGCAGACCAGCGCTTGATGTGCCTGAAGAAGAGGCTCAAAAGGGATAGCGGCTATTTTTCTGACTATGTCAACTTTATGACTGATCTTATCCGCCGAGGTGACGCAGAGAAAGTCCCAGAACAACAAGTTAATAATTATCCTGCCTGGTATATACCCCATCATGGTGTGTATCACCCTCAAAAACCAGGAAAAATCCGTATCGTCTTTGACTGTTCAGCAAAGTTTCAGAATGTGTCCTTAAATGATCATCTTCTCACAGCTCCAGAGCTCACTAATACCTTAGTGGGAGTTCTTTGTCGGTTCCGTAAGGGCCCAATTGCAATTATGTGTGACGTGGAACGAATGTTTCACCAATTTCATGTAAGACCTGAAGATCAAGACTACCTGAGGTTCTTATGGTGTGAGAATGGTGATTTGGACTCCCCGCCAACATCGTTTAGAATGAAAGTCCACTTATTTGGAGCAGCTTCCTCACCTGGCTGTGCCAATTTTGGTCTTCAACATCTGGCCTCTATGGGCAAGGAGAAGTTTAACCAAGATACCATCAAGTTCATTCAAAGAAACTTTTATGTTGATGACGGGCTGGCAAGCGTTTCTTCTGAAAAAGAAGCAATTCGACTCATTGAGGAAGCAAGAGCGCTCTGCGGTACTGGCACCCTTCGCCTACATAAGTTTATCTCTAATAGCAAGAAGGTCTTGAGAACAATTCCAGAAGAGGAGTGTGCTCAAAGTGTCAGAGATCTGGACCTTGGAGAGCCTCTAATGGAAAGAGTTCTTGGAGTCCAACGGTGTGTGTTTTCTGATGACTTTCAGTTCAGAATCACTGTTAAAGAACGTCCAATGACCAGAAGGGGGGTGTTGGCAATAGTTGCTTCCATTTATGATCCTTTGGGGTTCGTAGCACCCTTTATCCTCCGTGGCAAACAAATTCTGCAACAGCTTTGTCAAGAGAGAGCAGGCTGGGATGAGCCACTCCCAGACCGGCTTAGATATCAGTGGGAGCAGTGGTTACAAGATCTTCCGAATTTGTCTAAAGTAAGGACGACGAGGTGCTATCTACCACCAAGCTTTGCAGACGTGAGGAATTATGAGCTCCACCACTTCTCCGATGCAAGTGTCACAGGTTATGGGGTGTGCTCTTACCTTCGAGCCATCAACACTAGTTGAGACGTCCATTGCTCATTTGTTATGGGAAAGGCTCGTGTCGCCCCTACCAAGGTCACAACAATACCCCGCCTTGAGTTATCTGCAGCCGTAGTGGCAGCTAGAACAAGTGTTTTGCTTAGGAATGAACTTGAACTAGATGGCCTGCAGGAATACTTCTGGACTGACTCGAGAGTGGTCCTGGGATATATAAATAATGACGCTAGACGTTTTCATGTGTTTGTGGCAAATCGAATTCAAAGAATAAAGTCCCTCACTGATTCAGAGCAATGGCTCTTCGTGCATTCAGAGGATAATCCTGCGGACCATGCATCGAGAGGCCTAACAGCAGATCAGCTCATTTCCTCCAATTGGTTTACCGGCCCAGACGTCTTATGGAGGAACCAGCTACCTGTAGGAGATGATAAGGTGGGAGAAGTCAGTGGGGGTGATCCAGAACTCAAAGTTGTCCAGGTGTTCAACACCAAGGCAAGGGAAGAAAGGACATTGTTAGACCGCTTGACAAAGTTCTCTGATTGGAAGAGGGCCATTAAGGCTGTTGCATGTCTTAAGCGTTATGTAAAAAAATGTAGGGGCCATAAGTTCAACCCAAGCCATGCCACAAGCATTGAGGAAAGACGAGAAGCAGAGATGTTTATCATTAAATTGGTTCAGAATGACACATTCAGTACTGAAATGGAAAGTATAAAAAAGAACAGAGAAGTCAAATCCAAAGACCGAGCTAATAAGCTGCACCAATTAAGTGCATTTATAGATGAACATGGCGTCCTTAGAGTTGGCGGACGGTTAGCAAGATCTGCTCTCCATCCTCACATTAAGTACCCTGCCATTATCCCAAAGGGTAGTCATGTGTCCTTTTTGCTCATCAAATACTATCATGAAAAGATACATCATCAAGGGAGAGGAATAACTGTTAATGAATTGCGTGCCAATGGAATCTGGGTCATAGGATGTAGCAGTGCCGTTGCATCACATATTTTCAAGTGTACCACCTGCAGGAAGTATAGAAGATGTACGCAAGACCCAAAAATGGCAGATCTGCCAATTGAAAGAATGGAAACAACGGCCCCGTTTACTTACTCTGGCCTAGATTGTTTTGGTCCGTTTTATGTGAAGGATGCAAGAAAGGAGTTGAAGAAGTATGGCCTTCTCTTTACATGCATGTGTTCCAGGGCTGTACATATTGAATTGCTGGATGATCTGACTTCAGATGCTTTTATTAATGCTCTCCGTACATTCATTGCAATACGTGGGAAAGTGCGACAGTTAACCCCTTCATGCAGATGGCAAAATATGACAATTTCCGCCTATATTTCATATTTCATATTTACAGTAAAATAACTCTGGTTCTACATATGCCAGTGTCATCATTTATGAACCAATTGAAAGAATACATATGGGCCATCAAGTTCAAAGAGCCAAAGTGTTTTATTGAGATCATTATGAATTCAATATTACAGTTGGCACATCAATAAAATTCATAAAAAATCATAAAACGCCTATAATTGTTTTGGTATTTGTAGTGTAAAACTGTGTATGAGTGGCAGAGGACCACAAAATTACATAACATGACACACCAACATGTTGGTAACATGTGTAAAAAATTTGAAGGCATTAGGCAAAATTTTACAAGAGCTACAAAAGAATACCCATTACATGATATAGGCGTTCCCAAGTGGCTACCCAAGCTCTCCAAACCTACCCAAATGCAAAAACAGGCATATCACTGAAAATCAAGTATGGTTACATTTACATTTACATTTTGTCCTATATAAAACATTTTTTTGTTGAATTGAGTAGCAAAGCTGCATTTTCTTGAAAGATGTATAGCAAGGGTCTATACCGTCTCTGTGCATACAATAGGCTACTATTGATACATTATATACATTATATACAGGATATCCATCGCTGAGAGATGGGGTGTCATTGTCCCCGTCATCAAATAAAAGCTCCATGACTTTTTGCGTGTCGTAAAAGCGCTGCATAGTTCCTCGTTTTTTAAATTTCGCGCTAGCGGCCACAATCCTTTGTGCGCAACTGCAGTACGGCCGTGACGCACAACAACACCGGCTAGGAAGCATGCGGTTACGCATTGACCAATCACATTTGCATTTCGCTCTAAGGTGGGCAAACCCCTGACCTCGTCAAACACATATGTCAATACTATTGGATAAAAGAGATGTCAATCACTTTTAGACCTGATAGTTTGAGGTACTGAAGATATAGGCAACGTTGTGCAAAACCGGAAGTATGTTCAGCGTGTAGATCTCGCAGGAGAAAACATCAACAAATACAAAGAATAATGAAATCTAGTGAACAAATCTGATACGTTCTGACAGAGAACAAGTTACGGTTACCTTATCCAGCCACACTTTTGAGAAATAAAAGATTTTTATTATCACAACGATGTCGAAGTCAGCGTGGCTTATTTCAATAGGGAAATATGCACGTTCATCACCTGAGCGGTAAGCAAGCTTATAAAACATTAAATTGCAAATTGACCGTCTTCACGCTTTAACAGTTTAATTTTATTGGTGTAAATGAATTTTAGATGTAGTAAACTATGTTTTTAGAGCGGCCTATCATGTTTAAATCGGATGTTAGTTTGACGAGGTAAGACCGCTGTTTACATTGCAATGAACATGTGCGTGTTATTGTTTTATGGTTTTCTAGTGAACCTTGGCAGCTACAGACCTGGGGTTTTCTGTGTTTGTAGTACTAATTGTATATATTGGCTGTGTAGATCGATTTCCTTGCTAAAATACGCCGTTTACAATAAAATATGTTAATTAAGTTTATATGTCTATCTCGGGAGCGGCGGCGATCCCGCAAGGGGGCGCTGCTGTCAGAAAGGGTTAAGATGTGATCAGCGGACCAACTTTGAACACTTAAATGATCCAACAAGTTTTGAACCGCTCACGCCAAATCACATCTTAATGATGAAATCTTCTATCGTGTCGCCCCCTCCTGGTCAGTTTGTGAGTCAGGATCTGTACCTGCGTAAGAGATGGAAGAAGGAATATCTTCTCAATCTTCAACAGAGACAAAGGTGGCAAAAGGATAAACGGAATGCAAGAGTTAATGACATAGTCATACTTCAAGAAGATGATTCACCTCGAAATCAATGGAGATTGGCAATGGTGGCTGAAGTTTACCCTAGCTCTGACGGAAAAGTTCGAAAGGTCAAGCTATTGATGAGTGATTCAACCTTGGACCATTCAGGGAAGCGTACTTCCAAGCCTGTGTATCTTGACCGACCCGTTCAAAAGACTGTTCTGCTGCTTGAGGCCCAATAAATGTTGCATTTGCATATAAGATTTTAAACGGTTAGAAGTACTAATGTGGGTTGAATTAAATCATTATATGATTTGGTGGGAGTTTAGCTGTCAACATTTTATGGAGTTGTGTGTGTGTTTCTTTTGATTTATAAGTTGAATGAGAGAAGCCGTCTCGTGGCAGTAATGCCGGCACGCCGCTGAGTGCAAGGTTTATTGTTTGCTCCTTTTGTACTCATTCCTCTCAGTTGATATGCAGCCAGCGAGGTATGTGTGTTTATTATGTTTCATTTATTCGATTTATTTAGTCCTTTGTTTGTGTGATTGAATTGTCTAGTTATTGTGTTAATTTCCTGCTTTTAAACAGTTTGACGGTGGATTGATGAATTAAAGGAAGAAAATAAATCCATCAGTATTATTGAAGAACTTGTCTTGCGTGTTTCCTGGAGGGGAGTGATAAACATATTGAACAAACTTAATTTGGAACTACAAGGAAAAGACAAAAGTGTGGTCGACATGATAGGCTCAGTTAATGCATTCAAACGAAAAATGAAAGTGCTGTCCTCAAAGTTGCAGCGCTATGATTTGGGAAACTTCTGAAACCTCGCATCAGAGCTGGAGAAAGAAGGGAGGGCATGTGCGCAAAATGACAGCGTGCGCTACCCACAGCAGCTACTGTCTGGACTATGCAACCCTGTCTGACTCCCTCCAGTGCAGGTCATCATCAGATTAAGATGGTAATAGATAATTACAAATGTATTAGAATTGTGCTGTAAAGGTTCATTACAAAATAATACAAATGTATTAAAGTTGTGCTGTAAAGGTTTATGCATGGATGCATATATTTTATTATGCTGCATATGTAATGCAACATGTATAGTAATGTGCAAAAGACTTAGGCAGGTGTGAAAAAATGCTGTGAACTAGGAATGCCTTCAAAAATGGAAGTATTAATCATTTATGTTGATCAATTAACAAAATGCAGTGGCTGAACAAAAGAGAAACATAAATCAAATCAATATTTCGTGTGACCACCCTTTGCCTTTAAAAGAGTTCAATTCTTTTAGGTCTACTTGCATTGAGTTTTTGAAGGAACTTGGCTGGCAGCTTGCACCAAACATCTTGAAAAACTACCATGTTCTACCTAGAAGAATTGATGCACGGTTGAAGGCTAAGGGTGGTCACACCAAACATTGATTTGATTTAGGTTTGTCTTTTGTTGATTGATGAACAGAAATAACACTTCCATTTTTGAAGGTATTCCTTGTTGACAGCATTTTTTGTCTCATCTGTCTAAAACTTTTGCATATTACTGTGCATATGTATATATATATATATATATATATATATATATATATATATATATATATATATATATATATATATATATATATATATATATATATATATATATGTGTGTGTGTGTGTGTCTGTGTGTGTATGTATGTGTGTGTGTGTGTGTGCTGTATATACAGTACAGTACACACACTACACATTGGTATTGGTATGCAACACAAGCCATACACTACACACTCCATACAGATCCCAATACCTCCACCCACATTCACTGCCTACAGCACAACACTCCATACAGATAAAATTCCTTCTTTTAAATACACGTCACACTCTACACATATATTTAGCAGCCTTAGGTTCTAAGTCATATTCAAATGTGAACTGAAGCAGATGCCTAGCCTGAAAGGTGTGAGGGGGTGGGGTGGGCTAGCTAAGTCAGTGATTCCCATGCTTAAGTATTGTCTCTCGCTTGTGTGCAGGAGTGAGTAGGAGACAGGATTTTATTTAATGGGTCTGTGGGTTTGGCTTGCATAGCGTGCTAAAATAAAAAAAAACATCGAGCTTCACCATTCCTTTGTGTGCATGTGTGTGTGCCTACCTATGTGTGTCTGCATGGATATACAATTATGTGTGTTATCTGCATGTGTTTGTGTTTGCACACTGTGTCAGGTGAGAGAGATGGAGGAGATTCTGAGGCGTCGTCACCCCAACTCCCTCCCAGCCCTGATGTATGCGGCGGCAGGAGCAGTGGAGGAGGAGGTGGAGAAGGAGGAGGTGGGGGGAGGTGGCGTGGCAGAGAGGGCCCAGATGCCAGGCAGATCAGGCAGGTCCGCGTCGGCTCCCCCCCACAGCACCATCCTGCTGCAGCGCCGCGTCAAGCGCCTGGAGGCGGAGCTGGAGGGCCGTGACGAAGACGCCAAACGCAGCCTCCGTGCCCTCGAGCAGCAGTTTCACACGGTCAAGGTGAGGAACACACAACAGATGGACAGTACATGGATAGCCTCCTGCAGCCTTTAGAAAATCAATACAATGAAGTCCCCATTCCCCAGTAGTCAAGCTGTGGTTATGAAGCGCCCCTTACCCTGTAGGTGATTTGTGGTTATGAAGCCCCCTTGTCCTGTAGTTCAGCTGTTTATGAAGCCCCCCTTACCCTGTAGTTGATTTCTGGAGGAAACACACCACTATAGAGCTAAAACCGGTTTTAGGCAGATGCCTGTATATTTATCTTTTTTAGCCAGACTGTGTATATTTTGAGGCAGTGTTGTTGCTTAGAAGAGGAGCGAAAAAGAAATAGAAAGTGCTGGTAATTAACACTAAATAACTTGTTTGTACAGCTCAGAAAATTCATGACAAAAAGCTGAAATTTTAACTCAATCAAATGTGGTTATTTTAGTCCATAAACAGTAATGGGAGAGGACAAGGTAATGTCAGCTATTAACTGACTGCTGATGGAGCTTAGCTGCAATTTTAGGGGCATGCTCATTTTTCCTTTTAGTATTGTGCCTGCCACATTTGCCACAGTGAAAATAACAGTTTGACGTGTAAAACTGGCAGGAAGAAACTGGTGTTTTGGGCCAAAGCTTCAAATTCATACCTGGATATGTGTGCGTGTGTGTTACGTACATTACCTTCTTGTTCAGATATTTTTGATCCAGAAATTTGCATGAATTTATGTATTTATCTGTGGGATGTTGTTGTGGCTGTTAGAACCCTGCAATGTTTATGATTCTGTTGACGTGGTAAGAAGGTGAAACATTTGCACACTATCAGACCTGTTGTGACACTGCTGAGATCATACTGATGAGCCAATCTGAAAATGGTGCCTTAGTGATGGAGGATTTTCAGTGTGTCTGTTGTTTTGATAAAGTGCCCTATATAGGCTGTCACAAATGAGGACTTCAGTTTGGAGGTTTAAGATGTGTCTGTAGTGTGTATGGTTACAGGATAAATTGACACTGAGGTCTTAAAATCAATTGAGAAGGTCTTTAAAAAGGTTGCACACAGTATTGAATATAGCCTAATAATTCCTGCATACCCCCTCCTTCGGAAAGGGTGTCTAAAGTCAGTACAGTAGTGAGACTTGTAAATGAAACACTGTTTGAGCATACCAACATGATGAAGAGGCTTTAAACAGGGTTCCCGCGGGGTCTTAAAAAGACTTGAAGTAAAAAGTACTTAAAATTACGTGAAAAAAAACTACAAATCCCATTGCGTGGTCTAACCATCATAGTATTCGCTGCACCTAGGCAGCGGTCCAGTTTGTAGTAGGGATGCAAATTAATGATTAATTAATTAATCATTAGTTGACTGACTTTGTCGATCGATTAACGATTAATTGATAAGCGGTGATTTATCCCTGAATTTCAGTGTTTCAATATAAGAAGAGTCTATAATAATATAAGCTAAACATAGTTGAAATACTGAATTCAAAAAAATGTATATTCCTTAATGAAGGATTTATTTTACCATTAGGAACACAGTGCAGACAAATGCATTTATGTTCTATAACAAAATACATTCTTTATAGAAATGATGGCTACTTTAACATGAAACTAAATTGTGGACTGGCCCATTTGTTGCATTTGAAATTTTGCCTCTGAGGTCGTCTTTTAGCGTTGTGACGCTGCATTTGGACTGTCTAACGTGATTTTGCTAAGCAAGGCTTAACAGAACTTTGGAATAGCTAGCTTGACAACCAAAGGCATGGAACTAACGACTAGGTCATGGCCATAGGAATGGTGCATATGCTGTCAGTAATGCCCTCTGCTCTCCTATCATCACATGCTCGCCTTCTCAACAGTGCTGTGATTGTAGGTTTTTTTGATGCACTCGTTCCATGAAGCACAGCTGCATGCACGCTGTTGAGGTGGTAACTCAGTGAAGTAGTTGAACTGTTGTATCTAAACGTAGCACCACGCAGAGTACATTTGGCTTCTTTTCGCTTTGACCGCTTCATGTTTTTTGAGCTGGGTCTCTCGCTTTAGCATTTCACGTTGGCTCATCGGCGCCCGATATTAGCGATTAACTGACAGTTAATTTATTTATTCGACCAAATCCTTATTGACAATTAGTTGATACTCGATTTATTGTTTGCATCCCTAGTTTGTAGACTACCTTCCTGCCGAATTTGTGCATCTTAGCTTTAGCATCACAATCATAATACCACACCTTGGTGGGGCGGGCTCATCTTAATGTCATGCAAATGGACACCATTCTGCCCCACAGCCCTAGAGTGAGGCAGTCTTCCAGAAGGCTTTTCTCAGTTTTGTGTTTTAAGATGTGCATGCTTTCAAATGGCCACAAATATTATCAGATTTCCATGTGTAAGCCACAATTGGAAAGCCTAGAAACTACACTCTGAAACTTAGAAACTACACTTTTCTGTGAATAACTCAAAATGCCTCATGGATGACCTGTGTCTGGTTTTGTCACAGTCGGTTTCTAGTGATGCGTCGTGTTGGTCTTTTTCCTATAATTTTTCCTATAATGGTCTTAAAAAAATCTTAAAAAGGTCTTAAATTTAACTTACTGCAACCTGCAAAAACCCTGATTAAAATGCTTTGGAGCTGGCACTCTACCTTTTGTGTAGTTTTTACAGTGACTGGGTTTTATTTTTTCAGTTCACCTTGTAGCTCTGCTTTAATACACCTGATGAAAGCTAAAAAACAACACTATTCTTAAATTATTCTTAAATAATCTTGCCCTGTGTGTGTGTGCGCGTGTGTGTGTGTGTGTGTGTGTGTGCGTGCGTGCGTGCATGCCTAGTTTAAGTATGACAAAAGCTTTAAATTGCACTTGCTCATAAATAACCTTGCACAGTATATGTATGTGTGTTTACCTAGTTAGAGTAGAGTAGAAGTCTTTATTGTCACTATACAAAGTGAAGCGAGATGTTGTTTGGAGCAGCCAACAGATGAACGAGAAGACACAGTATATAACAATAATAATTGAAATAGATAAAAATAACTAGGTAGAGTTAAAATATAGGTTTAATTTACAGCAATATATACAAGGAATATTATAAAATAATATGAAAAACAATATGTACATTTAACACTATCAAGCTATAGATAAATAAATGAGGTGCAGAATATGCCAGCAGCAAAAGTGGAGTGCGTGCCAATGTAATTGCACGATAGTCACATTGCACTGGGCCCGGTATAGTCCCTGGCAGCAGGGATTCAAGTACTCAGAGATTTAGAGTCAGTGTGCCTTAAGGAAGTAAGTTTAAGTATGAGGAAAACTATAAAGTGTACTTATTTATGATTAACCTTGCCATTTGTGTGTGTGTGTGCGGGCATGTCTGCGTGTGTGGGTGTCTAGTTTAAGTATGAAGAGCGGATAGTTGAACTGCAGAGGCAGCTGTCTGAGACATGCCAATCACCACGGAAGACTGGACGACAACAGGAAGGAGGGGAGGAAGAGGAGGAGGGGGGGGCAGCCTGTGCTCGATCCCCTCAGAAGGAGGCGCAGGGGCAGAAGGAGGCGCAGCAGGGGGAGAAGGAGACCCAGCAGGGGCAGGAGACCCAGCAGGAGCGGGAGAGTGCTCTGCAGGCGGAGGTGGCTGGTCTGCGGGAGCAGCTATGTCGGCTTCAGCAGGGGGCGCCCCAGCGTAGCCCGGGGGCATCCACCCAGCGGCACCTGCGGCAGGCGGAGGAGGCCCAACAGCAGCGCGTGGAGCGCCTCACGGCCGAGCTGGCCGCCAAGAGCCGCAGCCTGCAGGAGCTCGGTCGCACCGTGGAACGCTTGCAGCGCGAGCGCCGCACCATGCTGTCGGGCCACTGGGCCGGGGTCAAAGGGCACGAGGCCAGGGGGAAGAGCGCTGAGGGAACGACCACCATCACTGGTGCAGCGGCAACCAAGGGCACCATGACGAGCCTCGAGAGCTTTCCAGCCACGCAGGACGAGAAGGCGTACCAGCCCGCGGAGTTTGCGGGCTCCCACATCTCGGAGGTGCTGGCAGAGAGCAAGGGGCTGCAGGAGCGGCTGGAGGTGCTGGAGAAGGAGATGCAGCGGGAGAGGGAGGAGCTACAGCAGGCCGCCACACACGCCCAGGCTGAGCTGCAGAGGTAATGCATGCACAGACACACGCACACACACTCACGCCCAGGCTGAGCTGCAGAAGTAACACACACACACTCTCAGGCTGAGATCAAGAGGTAGGACACGCGCGCGCACACACACACACCCACACCTACACTCACAAACACGCTCAGAATAATCTCCAATTGTTAGACACACACACATGCATACACACTGTCATGACCTGGCTCAAAGAGCATGACAAAATTGGCAGGGGCATAGAGCTGAAACAATTAATCGATTAAGTCGAATAATTTGATTAGAAAAAATGGTCGATTCATTTTTTCCCAAATCGATGCGTTGTTTAATTCGCTGTATTGAATTACTATGTTCAATTCGCTTGTGTTTCACACAGACCTCGTGAAGCAGGCCATTTGTAATGGACAATGTCTGCTAACTTTAGCCTAGTAACTACCAGCCTACACGTCTTTTCCATTGCTACACATAGGCTAATATTGCTGGAAACTCACAAAAAATACAAACACCGACCAAATACATTTAGGATTTTGTTTAGTTTTATCCACAAGCCAACATAGGTTCAAGCCTGCAGTTCATTTATTAAGCTAACTTATTTTGCCATATCCCATCATCCTATTATCACTCATAACATCTTACACAACTGAAAACACAGTAAATATACACGCTAACCCGAACCTTTTAGGATTTATCCAGTTTAATTCCCAAATCAAGATGTAAACCGGCATTTCAGTCATGTTTCACTCCTCTGACATGCAAGGTTTTCCGAACTGTGGCATTTGCTACCTAATTTAGCTAAACATGTCTTCTCCACAAATTGCCTAATATTGCTGGAAGCTCACAAGAAATACAAACATTGACCAAAAACTTTTCAGGATCTTGTTCAGTTTTGTCCACAACCACAAACCAACATAGGTGCAAGCCTACAATTTGTTTATTAAGATAGCTTATTTTGCCTTATCACATCGTCCTATCATCACTCATAACGTCTTATACAGCTGAAAACACAGTAAATATACACATTGACTCTGACCTTTTCGGATTTATCCAGTTTAATTCTCAAATCAAGATGTAAACCTGTAATTCAGTCATATTTTACTCCTCTGACATGCAAGTTTTTCTGAACTGTTAAACTGTGGCATTTAACACCTCCGACGAGGAGAAGATTGGTGTGTGTGTGTGTGTGTTCAGTGCGAATAAAAGCCAATTGGTTGTTTACTTTCAGACTTGTCCTTTTTATCATTTTGCGAAGATATATTTTTTATTAGATTACTCGATAAATCGGTAAAAAATATATAGATTATTCGATTACAAAAATAATCGATAGCTGTAGCCCTACAGTGGCATGTCTCTTCCCATCTGCGTCGCTAGTCAAACAAATAAAGCATGATGACAACTGACATGGACGCGACTCAGGGGTGTGAGGCGAGCAAATCGTTACTAGGGCCTTTGAACAGCAAGTTAATTTATTAAAAAAACGCAGATGGGACTATCAACAAGAATGCGGTGATTTGTAGCTTTTGTAAAGAAGAATTTTCCTATCACCGAAGCTGCTCCAGCCTAACTTATCATTTGAACGCTAAACATGTCCGAAGAAGTTCCATTGTTACCGGTGATAGTGCTACCGTGAGCTCACTTCGCCAAACCACGCTTGCAGAGTTTCGGAAACGAATGAGCAAAGCCACCACAGACAAACTGACAAACTCAATCAAAAAGTAGGTTGACAAGGACGGGCCGGGGCCTCTAGCCCACTACAAAGCTGAGCCGTGCATTTGAATACATGAGTGTTCACTGGAGTGGTGGCCAGCTCACGCAGGAGCCTATGGACAGCTGTCCTCCCTTGCTCGCAAATACCTGCTACTCCCGCAATGTCTGTGCCATGTAAGAGACTCTTTTCACTTGCAGGTAACATCATACAAAAGAAGAGGGCAGCCTTACACAGACAATGTAAACACGCTTGTCTGTCTGAGCAACTGGCTCAAGGAGACATAAAGTTGTCTGTTGTCAGATCCTGTAACGTTAGCTTAGGGTGAGTTTTGATTTGTTGTTACTGTATCCCCAGATCCTCTTTTGGGTTTGAGTTGTTATGCCCCAGATACTGTATCTTTTCATTTTTGGTCTGCTTAAGTGCCCATGTGGGACTCAGCCCATTTCTGAATTTTATGTATTTAGCTTTATTTGTATTGCATTGTTGAACTAGATGTACCGCATAGCGGTACATGGTATGACCGCCGCAGTATATTGAAATGTGGGAACTGTTGTATGATGAGTGTGTGGTAGAGCAGTGTTGTGAGGTGAGAATTTGTGTGGAAATGATTTCCTGGAAGTGGGCATGGATGTGGGTTTTGAATGAATGACATTGTGTGTGTTTGTGTAGTGTGTAGGAGTGATTTGTGAAGGCAAGGAATAGGCAAAATGAGATTTTGTAGAATTACAGCGCCCCCTATGGACCAAATTGTATGGCACGTGCTGTGGTTTTAGAGGTCTTTGTGCTGATCGTGCATGACGTATTTTGTGCAGTTCCCACCTTCTCGGTCCAAGATATTGGCAGTTCAACTAGCAGTTTGTGGTTGGCAGTTTAACTAAATTTGAGCAATTAAAAGCCAAGATATGGACTTTTGAAGAATTTTAAGCTAGGTGTTAAATGTTCATTGACGTGTAACTTCAAAATGGTTTATCTCAAGATAAATCCTTTGATAACTTTTTGTCAGCATTGTCTGTGGATGACATATACCAAATTTGGTGAGATTTACATGAACGGCCTATGACGAGTTCGTTCAGATTCGTTTTGAGTTGCCAATATCTTGGAACGAGAAGGTGGGAACTGCACCAAATACGTCACGCACGATCAGCACAAAGACCTCTAAAACCACAGCACGTGCCATATAGTTTCGTCCATATGGGGGCGGTGTAATTGCACAAAATGTCATCTAGAGAATGCTAATGTTTACAACCAATTTTTTTTATTGTGAAATCTATTGACCCTCACGCATAAAAAACAGTGGTTGATGCCCACAAAAATTTATCGAAGGATTTATCTTGAGATAAATCCTTTCGAAGTTACACGTCAATGAACATTTAACACGTAGCTTAAAATTCTTCAAAAGTCCATATCTTGGCTTTTAATTGCTCAAATTTGGTCAAAGTTGACATGCCATCTCTACACAGATTTCTGTTCATGTGTACTAAATTTTGTGACATTTCGTCATAGGGGGCGATGTTTATCGGCGAAGCTAGGTACCAAAAAACAGTTTTTGTTAAATAACTCGTCAACAATTTTGCCCAAGAGAACGATTTTCTGTTAGTATGTCGGTGTTACAGTGGCGTATGGACCCAGCCCATAAACACTTACTTTAAGCATAGTGCCACCTAGTGATAAGGGTAAATGCAAAAATTGAGATTTTGAGTTGCCAATATCTTGGAACGAGAAGGTGGGAACTGCACGAAATACGTCACGCACGATCAGCACAAAGACCTCTAAAACCACAGCACGTGCCATACAATTTCGTCCATAGGGGGCGCTGTAATTGCACAAAATGTCATTTTCCCTATTATCTAGAGAATGCTAATGTTTATAACCAATTTTTTTTTATTGTGAAATCTATTGACGCTCACGCATTGAAAACAGTGGTCGACGCCCACTTCCAACGAAAACAATTTCCGTAAATTTTTAATATTGCGAAAACAAATCTGAATGAACTCGTCATAGGCCGTTCATGTGAATCTCACCAAATTTCGTATATGTCATCTACAGACAATGCTGACAAAAAGTTATCAAAGGATTTATCTTGATATAAATTGTTTCGAAGTTACACGTCAATGAACATTTAACACGTAGCTTAAAATTCTTCAAAAGTCCCTATCTTGGCTTTTAATTGCTCAAATTTGGTCAATGTTGACATGTCATCTCTAAACAGCTTTCTGTTCATGTGTACTAAATTTTGTGACTTTTCGTCAAAGGGGGCGATGTTTATCGCCGAAGCAAGGTGTCAAAAAACAGTTTTTGTTAAATAATTCATCAACAATTTTGCCCAAGACAACGGTTTTGCGTTAGTATGTCGGTGTTACAGAGGCGTCTCGACCCAGCCCATAAACACTCTCTTGAAGCATAGCGCCACCTAGTGATATGGGTAAATGCAAAAATTGGGATTTTGAATTGCCAATATCTTGGACTAAGAAAGTAGGAACTGCATAAAATATGTCATGCACAATCAACACAAAGACCTCTAAAAGCACAGCACATGCCATAAAATTGGGCCCATAGGGGCCGCTGTAATTGTAATTTTGCTTATTCCTTTCACAAATCACTCCTACACACTATACAAACACACACAATGTCATTCATTTAAAACCTACATCCATGCCCACTTCCAGGAAATCATTTTCACACAAATTCTCACCTCACAACATTGCTCTACCACACTCTTATCATACCAACATTTCCCACATTTCAATACACTGCGGCGGTCATACCATGTGCGGTACATCTAGTTTGCACCAGACTTGGAGCGTGGACGTGGACCCACACAATCCACTATTAGGTACTCGAATGGCTGACTGACAGCAGGTATAGGATATAATGGAGCTGGCTTAAGAACTTGATTTGGTTTATCAGTCAACTGGCAAGTGTGACACGTCTTAACACAGGCAGAGACATCTTTCAAACTAGGCCAAAAGAAATGCCTCAAAACCCAGTCATACGTCTTTTGAGCACCAGAGTGTCCAGACTCATCATGAGCAACCTTTAAGACAGACTGCCGAAATTTAGATGGCAAAACAAGCTGATAAACAGGATCCCCAACTGGAACATCTGTATGCCACACCCATTTTCTCAGCAACAGTGAATCCTGAAGAAAATAGCCACAGGCACTGTCCCTCATCCCGCTCTGAGGTCAGACCACCACAAGCCAATGAGTGAATGATCAGCCTGCTGCTCAGCAATCATCTCACTGCGGGTAACGGATATTAGCCTGGCTATCGCGACTTGTCAATGCTCTGCGAGCATTGGTCTGGCCAAGCTGTGTTGTAAACCCATTTCTCAGAAGGCGGGCTTAACCCGCCTCTTTCAAATGCCTCTGTTTCCTACTGGACGAAGCTTCAATCAATCACACCCCTCTGCCCTCTGACGTATACCCAGCAAAAGAACCTGCTTGATCCAAACAAAAAGTAGTAGTAGCCTGTAGTCATATAGAAATGGCGTTAAATGATTTTTGTCGGACTTGTGAGGTGAACATGAGAGTGGCTGGTGTTGGTCATTTAATATTGATATTCGAAAAACGAATCAGTGCGATCAAAGGCGAAATGACCACAACAACAGCGTTCTCGCAAAGCCCAATCGACTTGGCTACCAGCGGGGCTAACTGCTAAATGAAACTTTTACCGAAGCCGGTCGGTAGCATTGCGAAAACGTCCTTTCCCGCAACAAATGCTTCAAGGGCTGCCCTTTGCTGTATTTTCAGAGAGAACTTCCCTTTGAATTCGTCCAAAACAGCAGCTACAGCTGCATTGAAATCTTGCGTTTGCTCCACGTTCGCCATGTTGACAGTGACTGAGATAGATTTCCGGTTTCCAAACTACCGCGTCATTGCCATTTTGAAATGCTCGATTTTCATTGGCCCCATATTTCTGCCGGAGCAGAAATGGTTTAGATAGGCAGCTTGGCCAGACTGACTTGCTCGCGAAATGAAAATGCAGCGTCATAGGCAACAATGGCAAAAAACATTGTTCAAACATTGTTCTTACCAACCTGAGAAACTGACTAAGACTTCATATGTGCCATGGCACGAGTCACTACACAGGCTGGAAAATTGTCTGGAAAGTTTTGTTCAAACTCACCATGCAATGGCGGCACTGAGTCAACAACAAGGTGCAGAGCAACATTAGGCCAAACCCGAGCACCTCCCAGACCATTACCAAGAATCACAGAGATTCCTTCAATCGGCAGGGCCGAGCGCAGAGCAAGTGCAGCCTCACCTTGAAATAAATCGCAGTCAAGCATTATCTCATGCAGTGGCACACTGAGCACATTTACGTTCATTCCCTGAACTGGCACTGAAACGCCCCTGTGTCTCTCAAGATTTTCACCGACACCTTCACCTGACTACCAATCATAGACACAAACCCTGTTCTAATAAATGGCAAATAACAGTCCATAGCAGCTAAACCAGGGTGTCTCACCTGTGACCCACTGTCAGTATTCACAGAGGGTTTCAACTGAACAGGCTCAGCTAAGCTCACAGCCTTTGCCTGTGAACCTGGAACAGATTTATTAGTTAGGTTTAAGCAAATAACAGTCAGCTTTCCAATGACCATGTCCAAGGACCCCTAGGCCCACTACCAAACTGAAAAACTGAGCTTAGAAACAAAAGCAGCTGCGCCAACACCAGTGCCAGATTGAGACCGTTGCTCAATAGAAGCATTCTGGTGTATTAACACATAATCACCAGCGAGAGCTGACGCTTCAGCTGCAGTGCGTGCTTTCTGTTCGCTGATATACGTTGCAACCGAACAGATTATTTAAATTCCTCAGGCACAATCAGGTCACACAAACTATCAAAATCCGCAACATCAACTGATGTACACCAACGTTTTTTCCAGGTTCTAAATTTGTGCCGGTAGAACTCAGGAACGCGCTCATAAGCTTTCAGTATAGCGGATTTTACCTTACTATACACTCGACTATGGCAGCAGTTAGAGCGGAGAAAGCCTCCTGAGCTTTACCACTAGCCACACACTGAATTAACAAAGTGCGAACTGAATCTGGCCAGCCACGCGCATCAGCCAATGTCTCAAAAAGCAGAAAAAAAAGAATCGCAAAACTTAAGCACTAAACGTAAATTACCCCGAACATCAAAATAACTGGGTTCTAGGTCCTGGATGCCTGTGTAGCATCAGAAGAGTGAGAACTTAACCCAGGCACTGGAGGAACTTTATCCTCACGCATAACTTCCTATGTGTGTAATTTCCTATGCCTATGTAAAAAATCCATACGCGCTTTCTCAATCTCCTGGCACAACTTTTTAACCGCAAGCTCTTTTTGAATTTTAGCATTTACCTTATATATACTTATCATGCTCAATCTGTAACAAAAACAACAGTTCTTTTTGCTGCGCAAAACTCAATTTCTCCACTGACACAGATAAGGGAGAAATAGGTGGTTCACGCTCAACTAAAACACCTAATGCAATTAAATTAGATTTCAAAATGGCCTTTACTTTTTTCTTTAAAAATTGACTACTTATGTCAACTCCATAATGGTCAGTCAGACTAAGCAATTGCTCCTTCATGCACTGATTCAACAAAGTCTCCAACGGAGAAGATTCAAACTCTTCTACTGTTGGCATAACACTGTGTGCAACGTCAAACACAAAAAAAAAACAGTAAGTGCGTGACTTTTTGCACAAGCCCCGTAGGCTGAAGGCCAAAAAAACTAAAATTACGTCCCCATAAGTAGCTACCCAAGCTACAGCCTAACTCTTCATGCAGTTACTGGCGGTGGGAAATTAAGTGCAAAAGCCCAGTAGGGAGAAAAATCAACCAGAAACTGGCGACTCCTCTCACACCATGGATCCACTCCCGAGGCAACTGCTTTAACCGCTTTCACCACAACACTAGTCCAAAATACCAGACGAAATCCAAAGGGATGACGCTGCTACATCTACCAGGGAACACACATTGTATACAATATCAACACGCGCAGAAGTAAAACATTTACCTTATCGTTACACACAGAGGTGAGCTTCCAAACAACGGAACTAAACAGAAAGAGCATTACACAAACAAGCACTACACTGCCTGTCTACAAGCAAAACTTTCAGCATCAAGGTTAGTACACCTGAGGGTAATTAGCGTGAATCAGACGACTGCCCACTAACAAGTCGTGTGTGACGTCACAGCATTCACCAAACTGAACCGCAGCACTCGCTAAACACAGGAGGGAAAATTAGGAGAGTCAAACTCAAAAATTAAATAACACAAAGAAGCAAACAGGTTCTTAAATTTGACGAGCCCCCATTTTGTCATGACCTGGCTCAAGGAACATGACAAAAATGTAAGGACGCAGTGTAAGGCCACAATACAAATATTGTATTAATAACTGATCGGACAAACATAACATGAAAAGAGGGGTAGTGTGTGTAAGGTCAGTAAAGTCAGTAGTGTAGGACAGGTGTATGGATGTGGGAAGAATGTGATGTAGTGTGTGGCATGCTAGAAATCAAATGGCTGAAAAGAAAGCTCCAGTGGAGAAAAGAGGAGGTCCTTATTTAAAGGCCATGGAGACACCGGGCCCAGTTGTCACCGATACTGTTGATGGTCCGCTGCCCTGGTCTACTTTTTGTCTTGTGCCTTGTGTGTTTTTTGTGTTGTAGGCCTGGCTGCAGCCCATCACAATACCAACAGCCATGCTCAGGCTGAGCTCCATAGCTAAGACAGACAGACAGACAGACAGACAGACAGACAGACAGACAGACAGACAGACAGACACACACACACACACACACACACACACCACTACAGACACAAATCTACCACAGTCAATAACATAGTGAGAATCAAAATTAAATAAATAAAAACAGGACAATTTATACCTATAAAAAAGGCAAATAATTATACCAACCAGCTGTGGAATATTTTCTTGTCCAAAACATTAGTGACCTTGTCTCTAGTCCTCAATTTCCCTGCTCTTTCACAGCTTGGCGGTTAACCTTTATATTCTCCCTCTGGGTCACAGAATCCCTCTAATCACTCAAAAGGTTGTATTTAATTGCGATCAGTTACCCTGCAGTGACACGGGTGGCAAAGGAAAATGATGAGCCCTGCTTCGTGTCGCTGGCTGGGGGTTTCTGGGTCATAGTATCAGGGCTGGAATAATTATTCGACGTAGTCGATGTCATCAATTACAAAAAATCATCAAGAAAAATTATTTGCATCAACAAATCAAAATGTTGATCACTCTGGAATGAGTTTCTGCAGGTTGGGTTGTCTGCAATGTAAACGGCCTGTTAAAGTTTGTCTTATGAAATTTGTGTTTCTGTTCGTCTTACTTGACTATATTGGGCCGAAAATGTTCCCTACACCTATTTTGTCCACATCAAGGAACATGTGAAAAAAATGATCTCCTTCCACTAGGGATGCAAATTATCGATTAATTTATTAATCATTAGTTGACTGGCCTTGTCGATCGATTAACGATTAATTGATAAGTGGCGATTTATCCCTAAATTTTAGTGTTTTTAATAGTCTATAAGATAATAAGCTAAACCTAGTTAAAATACTGAATTCAAAAAATGTTATATTCCCTAATGAAGGATTTATTGTACCATTAGGAACACAGTGCAGACAAATGCATTTATGTTGTATGACAAAATACATTCTTTATAGAAATTACAGCTATTTTAACATGAAACTAAATTGTGGACTGGCTTATTTGTTGCATTTGAAACATTTATTTATTAGAAACATAAAAAGAAACAGAGGACATTCTAAACAGAGAGCTAAACAGAATATTATTTAGCTTTATACCACGGCTTCCTTCAATTTCACATTGTGAATCGTTCTTTAGAACCATTATTAATTTTCTATATAGGTACACCTATGAAGTAGTCTCTGCTTTCCGACCATATCACGTTTATGTATCAATGCGCCAAGTTCGTGGTGAACTGTAAACAAACAGTAAAGATGTAACTGCTTTAGAAAATGACGAGCAGGTTGCAGGAGAGGAGGAGTTGCAAGGAGAGTTGCAACGTTGTATGGCTCTGAGATTGTGTTTCAGTGTTGTCACGCTGAATTTGAACTTTCTACGAACGTGATTTTGCTAAGCAAGGTTTAACAGAACTTTGGAATAGCTAGCTTGACTACCAATGGCATGGATCTAACGACTGGTTCATGGCCGTAGCAATCATGGTGCATATCCTGTCAGTAATGCCCTCTGCTCTCCTATCATCACATGCTCGCCTTCCCAACAGTGCTGTGATTGTAGGTTGTTCTGATGCACTCGTTCCATGAAGCGCAGCTGCATGCACGCTGTTGAGGTGGTAAGTCAGTGTAGTTGTATTTAACCACGCAGAGTACATTTGGCTTGTTTTTGTCTTGACTGCTTCATGTTTTTTGAGCTGTGTCTCTTGCGTTAGCATTTCATGTTGCACTCAGCGGCACCCTCTATTAGCGATACCACTAGTGAAAAGGACAATTAACTGACAGTTAATTTAATTTATTCGACCAAATTCTTATCGACAATTAATCCATAGTCGATTAATTGTTTGCATCCCTACCTCCCACACTTGTGGGATGGTGGCATGTACTAGAGATGGGAATCTGGATCTTTGAAGGGATTCGGATAGTTTTGAGTCACTCAATGATATGAGTCATGCGTTGTGTCTCACTAATATGGGCTGTGCGAGTCACTTTAGTCACATGAAAAATGGCCCGACATGAAAAAGCATCTACAGTTGTCATTTTGGTTATTTTCTTCTACCGTATGTTTAGCTATATTTCACAAATCACAAGTAGGCTCAATGAATGTTAATAACCAGGTAATGAAGCCTTAACCCTATGGGCCCGACGGACGCTAAATGCGTCCAGATTTACACCCATTCTTCTCTGTTGAATTACTCCGGAACAGTACATCCGGAACAGAGATGGCACTTACACCAAACAAAACAGCAGAATCAAGGCTTTACAACGTGACCCCCGCTTATTTTTTGCGCTCAAGTATCGGAGAGATTTTTATTTTTTTAAATTCGCCAAAATTTCTCAACTTAGCACTCTGCACAGGCATTACTCTTACTAGAGTAATTGCATTGAATTTATCACGTTAAAACAAGGGATCAAATGTTTGCCAAGTAATGATTTGGCAAATTTCTACTTTACCCATTTTACACTCACGGTTATAAGTCAATGCATAACATCAATAGCGAAACTTACAATAGCGATTCTACTGCTATTTCTCTGTCAAAACACTTTCATACAGTTTGAAACTTCTGCAAATTTCTGCAAAAGATCCATTATAATCCTGATACAACATCCTTCATTAAATGGAAAAGGCCCTTATTTCCGTCAGGCACAGACTACATATTTATCAACATTGATCATGGTTGAACATCCCACCATCATGGTTCTTATATTGCCAGATTCCAGACAATCTCCTCTACTCAAATATGAAAAGATATCCCTACTGACACCATCCTATGGACAGGTACTTGCAAGAATACAAGATTTTTTTATACGCATAATGATTTTTTATTGGTTTACTATTTTTTATAAAATCAGTGCAAATAGTAGCTCACCAAATGAAACCAGATCTGGATAGCCTAGATTGTTCTAAAAAGAAACAAAAAACAAAAAAAAACAAAAAAACAAGATATGGCATGTAAGTATGGCCCTGAAAATGACCAAGATATGAGCTTAAAAGTAAAGGTAGTAAAAATATCCTGAAAATAGCCTAGTGACCATAGGGTTAATACGAATTGAACCATTAGTCAATTCTTATTGAATATGGCAAATAAATCAACACATGAAACAAAATGAAATCTCCGCACAGTTGCTCCCGTTTAGTCTTTTTTCATGATCACCCCAAGTGAACGTTTTCGAGCTTACGCTCCCCATCAGACTCAACACAGAATAAACAAATAAATCAACACAGAAATTACACATACATAGAACAAGAATGTGCAACAAATGGAACAATTTGTGCAAATATGGTCCTTTATTTAGTGCTGCCACTAACGACTAATTTTCTAAAGATCAATTTTCATGTGTTCATTTTATTTTGTACAAATTTCAAGGGCAAAACATAACATTTCACCTCTATCAGTAAGTAAACAAATATGTATTATTACTAAATAAATAAAAGTGAAATTACAAAATGGAAGAATGTCTTCCCCATTCCAAAAATAGTATAAAAAGCATTTAAGTAAATGTACTATAAAACTGATATTCTCCAAAGTATAAATATATCAATACAAAAGAAAATATATAGGTAAATATGAATACAATAGGCCCTTCCACTTAGTATTGTGCACACGTGTTGGTTATTCTGGGAGGTTATTCTTGCAGAGGTTACTGCTGTTATCTCTGTTGTGTGTGCTTATTAAACTGGTTATTCAGAAAAAAAATGCCTCGAGTTGGTGCTGTCTCAATACCGTTACAATATGCTGCTCGCGCATGTAACATTACATCGTGTGTGCATATTGTTGTTCAACATCGTTTCTGAGAACATTACCAAAGGGTCAAGGTAGCTGGCTAAGCATTCAGAGACAGTCACAATAGTCATGAAATAAACAAGAGCTAGCTCGGCGTTTAATAATCATACTTACTTTGTGTTTTCCTGTTCTGAAACGCCTTCAGCAACTCCTGTGTTTTCATGCGTCGTGGTCGTGCTCCCATGATAAGCCAAAGGAGGGTACAAACCACTCTATCACCATCTGTCCTGAAGTATTCCCATACTTTCTATGCTTTAGTTCTTGCTCTCGAAGAAGTTGCTGTTCTTGAGTCCCATTCTGACTCACCTGCCGCTGCAACTTTCATACCGCTCAAAACAATAGCCAATAAAACTCATAGACAAACCATGCTCAAAACAGAGGAAGACAGAGGGTAACCACTGTTTATAAGGGTAGCCATTAGGGTGTGCAGAGCAAATTACTAGTGGTGAGGAGGGGAATTACCTGAACTCAGACAAGCAAAGGTTCTTTGGACAATCCGTTTGAGACCAAAAATAAATAGCGAACAGTGTTTCCCACAGACCAAGTAGCATTGTGTGGTGCTAGACCACACCATGTTATATCAGGATTATGCAGGATTATGGATATTATGGAGAAATTTGCAGTAATTTCAAAACAGTATGAAACGTGTCTTGACATAAATGCACGATAGCAGTAGAATGGTTAAGTTCTGCTATTGTTTACATTATGCATTGACTGATAACCGTGGGTTTAAAATGGGTTAACTAAAATTTTGTCAAATCATTACTTGGCAAATATTTGATCCCTTGTTTTAACGTGATAAATTAACGTGATAATATGTGCTTGGTGTCGTTGGAAAGCTGAGATTCCGTATTTTCTTCTGATGTACGTGCCTTATCTATCCGATCACGGGTTCGCGAGTAATTTCAACGAGAGTAATGGCTGTGCAAAGCGCTAATATGAGAGATTTTGGCGAATTTTTAAATATTAATATCTTGCCGATACTTGATCACAAAAATGGGAGGTCACGTTGTAAAGCGCTGGTTCTGCTGTTTTGTGTGGTATAAGGGACATGTCTCTACAATGTACCGTCCCGGAGTAATTCAACAGAGAAGAATGGGTGTAAATTTGGACGCATTTTGCGTCCACCAGGCCCATATGGTTAATAATAGCTTGAGTTCCGAGTTGCGCTTGGGTTGGTTGAAAACGTCGGACCAGTGTAGGTGTTTCATAAGTGTACCCCCATTGCCATGTATACGCGGATGTTGATCTCTTGCGCTCTCTCTCGCACTCTCTCTCACTCTGTGTGTGTGTGAGCGAGAATGACAGAATCGCGTTTGGAAAAAAAAAAAACGGAATCAATTTGTGGCGCTCGGTTTTCATTCTGTGGCGCTGCGCCACAGAATGGTCTATGTATGGGAAACACTGGCGAATATTCGACCAAAAAAATTGCATTCGAATAATTTTCATATTCGATTACGTCAAATAATCACGGCAGCACTATATTTAGTAACACACAAGAAATGGCAGAAGAATGTGAAACAGTGCAAATTGCTTTTACATTACATTACACTTAGCTGACGCTCTTACTCAGAGCGATTTTCAGCCATGGATAAGGGTGTACTGGTTGTTTAAAAACAAAGAGCACTGGTTGTTTACTCCCCCACCCCTATTCTTCCTACCGGAATGGGATTTGAACCTGCAACCTTACGATTCCAAGTTATATTTTAAGCTATACTATATACAAAGTATGTGAAAAACTAATGCAATGTGTGAAGGTTGGCTAAGAATGATGTACAGTAGACTACACTAGTGGGGCAGATTAAGTTCATATTCCAAGAGAATCGTTCACTTTGCGATACAAGCACCAAATTTGGCATGCAAATTTCTTTTTTTAGAAAAGCCCATTAGCCACATGAAAATCCAAAATGGCGGCCATGTTTCAAGATGGCGGCCACATTAAATGTGAAATAAAGGTTTTCAGTGTATACATTTGATGGCTAGACATATTTTGATGATCTGGGCATCAAATAATGTGTAATGTGGCATGACAAGTTCATTGGAGCCCAAAAATATCCAATAAGATGGCTATTTTAAACTCAAATTCTCAGTTTTGGTCATAATATTACTAGAAATTAGGTTTTATTATAGGGGACAGCCGGGTCGATTGAAACGAGACAAATGAAACAAATCGATTTTTTCAAGATCAATGCACTTCTGTCTGTACATTCTGCATGCAAAACTGACCCCTCTGACAAAAGCTTGTGTCTTTACGCCATACCAATCAAACGTTATTCACGAAAATCGTTTTTTGAGCCCTTAAAGTGAAATCTTACGTGTGGTCATCTTTTTGTAATCACAAGTTCTGATTAATATTTCATGCAAATTAATATGAATTAGTACTTAAGCATGTCCTAAAGCATGCATTGTCAAAATTGTGAAGAAGGCTTGCACCAGGTCGATGATGGGATGTTTGTCAACAGAGTATGAGGATTGGGCACGTCCACTGGGAAATCTTCAACAACGTTGTTCACTGGCCTTAAATTCTAGACCATGCTCCACCTCTTGCCATCCAATTTGAGACTGGGGTGTTGCATTGTGACGTGTGTGTTTCTTCCAGAACTTCTGCTTTTAAGAGTTCCTCTATTGTCCCCCTTACTCCTTCAGCTGCCGCTTCAGTGAGTGGGTATTGTGGTCTGAAGGGTAGTTTCATTCCTGGTTTAAGTTTAAACTCCATGGGGTTTGCTGACTTTACTAAGCCGATATCACCGTCTCCTTGTTACCACACAGAGGGTGGTTTTTGTTCGAGTGCTCGATTTTCTCTGATCTGCATGCCTTCATCCAAAATAGCCATCATGTGTGTTGAAATCCTGCAGCTCCTGTTCCTCCAAGATATGTCCTTCATGGCATGTTCCCAGTCTGGATCTGATACGTCAAATGGTTTGTGGTTGTCTTTGTCCCAACATCGATAGCCTGGGCCTCTGTATAGGCCATAGACACAGTAAAGGTTGCCATATGGGCAGTTTTGTTCCTATTCAAACTCAAAGTGACGGACTTGACAATGTTCAACCGGGCTATAGAAGATTTCTTCTTTGGTGAGCTGTACAACTTCTGCTGCTCCCTTCATGGTGTGTTCATCCTCATCCTCTAAGATGGATGACCTGGCAGGGTGGTTGTCTGAACACTTCTTTGAACTGGTGTTTGAACACTTGTGTCACATCCTTCCACTTGGCTTTTGTTGCTTCCAGCATCTACACAGGTATATGTCTCCCCCGTATCCAGAAGGCATTCTATTTTCGTGCCCTTAATAAAAACCTGCAGCATTGGTTCCTCATCACCTCCTTTAAATATTATTGGGAGCTGGCCCTCCCCCCTCGTCTCCTCTGGGCCTTTTCAGAAATATGCCCCTCTGTAGGGGTTCACTGGGCCTCTTGGCCCTGGTCAGCTGTCATTCTGCATCTTTGATAGTGGGCTGGGGCAGTTTTTAAACATATGTCTGGTTCCTCCACAGCTGTAACAGACAAATGGCACTCGGCTCTGGCCTTGGTTTCTCTGAGCCTGTCTTGGCTGGTGGGAGTCTTGTTGACTCTGCTGCACTTGTTGTTGTTGTTGGGGCTGCTGGACCTGCTAGGGCTGCTCGTTTCGTTTGGCTTGGTTGTTGCCATTGCTAAGCTGACTGTGCAAGCTATGACTGCGTCTGCTGTGGCTGATACATGAGTTGTTGTAGCAACTACTGTACTGGGGAGGAGAGCCACTGTGCTTGAGAATGGAAGGGGTTGATTTGATATTGTGATGCAATGTTCTGTTGTATTGTCTGCAACTGTTGAGCTGGTGATTAGATTTTGGTGGTGATCTGAGCTGCCCTGGCAGAGGTCTGCACTCTCTGAGTCGTTTTCTAGTTCCTGATTCTATTTTTGCATGGATTTTGTAACTGTAAAAATCTAAATAAACCATGGAAACACCAGCCACTAACTGAGACCCCCTCTAAACTTAATAATGGCAAATATTTACACACTTAGGATTTCTAAGACAATATTCTATCACCTAACCCAATATTGTTTCAAATTCAGTGCCAAAAACACTATGTAAACAATTAAATTACTTATATCGTCATAAGGCTGCAAAATTTTGAATGTCCTAATGCAGAATTGAATTCCCCATACCCAGAAACATATATTTAGACACCAAGATCATTAAAAATGGATCGTCCAATCACATTCAGGGAAAACAAACACACAGAAAGGCGGCCATCTTGGAAAATGGCGGCCATATTGTTTTTTTGCGTGGCTAACGGGCTTTTTGGAAAAAGCAGGTCTAAACCATGATTTGTGCCAAATTTGATGCTTGTATCACAAAGTGAACGATTCTTCAGCTAATCTGCTGCACTAACACAGAACCTTTTTAAATATAAAAGAATAGTGTTTCCCACAGACCAAGTAGCATTGTGTGGTGCTAGGGAAGACCTGCCAACCTTAAAGCATTTTTATGAGTAGAAATCCACCCCTAACCACCCACCCCCCCAAACCGACGCACAGTCCACCACCAATGTGCACTTCACTACTGCCTACCCGCCACAGATTGCAGAAGCAAGCAACGATAACACAAAATGTAGGTGGAGAAGGGGTAGATTATGACAGGCTACTATATCTGTAGGTAATATTCTTGCATGTTGTTAAATTAAATCTAAATGACAATATACATCATAATATAGACACACAACATCCACACCTAATTCTAAAAGCAAATGGATATGCCTGAAGCAACCACTGACACAGCACAAGATGTAAGCTGGGCAGAGAAGCTTATAATACATGCCATGACTCGTGTAATTTTTAGGTATTAAAAATGTCTATTGTGTCAGCTGCAATCACATTGGACAAGCCAATAGGTCTATTGTAGGCTGTAGGCATCATTTGCTGTGCTGGAATCGCCTGTCACAGCTGCTGTGTGGCTGTGTTCATTACCTGTTGCCCCTTAAGTTAAGAATGCTGTGTATTCATCTGCCCGTCTTTTACAGTAAATGCACAACGTTTTTATTTGTCTGTGTATCTATTCCCTATATTAGATCTAGAATATGCCCTACACTTATTTTGTTCCAATTTTATTTGTCTGTGTATCTATTCCCTATATTAGATCTAGAATATGCCCTACACTTATTTTGTTCCACTTTAAGCAACACTCAAAAAAAATCTCAATTTTCGTTCACTTGCATCCACTTCTTAAGGGCAGCTAACAATGCTATGGCAGTTTGTATGCACCACAGTCTTTATGTTCACGCTGCTTTGAAGTTCACAGGGCATCAAACATTTAATGAGCAAAACGGTTTCAAATAAATTTGTTTATATAACGGATTCATATTCAGAATATACAGGGGTTAGACAAAATAATTGGAACACTTGTTAAATTCAAAGAAAGTTTATTTCTCCAGCCAGAATTACGCCGTTTGCTAGAGATTTTTCCATTCTTCTTGAATTCCGTCATGGTCCTTTATATGGTAGCTCCCGAGAAACCAAGCAGTTCAGCTGTCTTGGTGATCGAGGCTCCTGCCAAACGAGCTCCAACAATTTGCCCTTTTTCAAACTCAGTTAGGTCATGCATTTTAACTTAAATTTTGCTACAATTTGAAAAAGAATTAGAAATATACAGTCAAATAGTTAAATAAACCTATCTACAATGGATATAAACTCCCATAATGAAATTTGAATCAATATTCTTGACACAATAGGTCATTGAAATACTAAAGTGAAATTTGCACTGTTCCAATTATTTTGTCTATGTGTTACCAACCAAACGACTGCAACGCCTTGATATTGTGGGCTAACTTTAGGTGCTAATATTTAAATGCCGGTTAGCTTGCAGGTACACATTGATATGTATATACACATCTACGGCAGCTACATTGGACATAGCAGGTCAACATAGCTAACTGGCTAACCTTATTTACTTAAAAATAATATTGCATTGACAATATGTAGTATGTAAATTGAGTGAAGTTTGGTGACGTTTTGAGGGTAAGCATGCTACAACCTAAATGCATAGAAAATGTTCTGATTCTGTTGGTTACCTGAAAGATTAGCAAAAGCAAAGTTTATTTCTCTGACAAAAGACAGCTCTTATATAAACTGCATCTTGTAAATTGTATTCTTGGTGGTTTACACATTCAAAGTTCCAGAGCTTTTTTCCCTTTCCAATGAGAATATTTCTATAGTTGTATTCCTAGACCCACGTCTGACATCAATACATCAAGACCTCCCCTCTAGGTGGGTTCGTTTGGTTAATTGTACCTTCTGTATGTTATTTAAAAGGGTGAAGAGACAGCGACTTGCAACCTGATTGCAACTGTCTTCTTTGCAACAGCACTGAACTGAACTGAGGCGCAAGCCAGGAAAGGCGGGGCGGGCGGAAATGAAGATCTCTAATTGGTCGAAAACACCTATGGAAAACACCCAGCTTACGCAGATATCTGTGGCTCAGCGGCGGAATCAACTTCAGTGACAACTTTACCAGAGAAACTTCTGAAATGCGAGACCAAACGATATGCGTACTTTAGGACATAAAATCGTACAAGCATACAGTAAGGTAAAAATGCGTATCCGCTGCGTAAAATCCATACATGTTGGCAGGTCTGCTAGGGGCTCTGATGAGGACCCCAGATGTTGATCTCTCTTGCTTTCTGTGCGTGTGAGTGGGAATGCGAAGAAGAAAAAAAGAGGCGGAATCAATTTGTGGCGCTGGGTTTTCATTCTGTGGCGCTGCCAATCTTGGACCGAGAAGGTAGGAATTGCACAAAATACGTCATGCACGATCAGCACAAAGACCTCTAAAACCACAGCTTGTGCCATACAATTTGGTCCATAGGGGGCGCTGTAATTGTAGAAACTGTCATTTTGCCTATTATCTAGAGAATGGTAACGTTAACAACAATTTTGTTTTTATGGTGAAATCTATTTACCCTCATGCATTGAAAATACTGGTCGACGCCCACTTCGAACGAAAACAATTTCCGTGAAATTTTAATATTGCGAAAACAAACCTGAACGAACTCGTCATAGGCCGTTCATATGAATCTCACCAAATTTCGTATATGTCAACTACAGACAATGCTGACAAAAAGTTATCAAAGGATTTATCTTTGGATAAACCGTTGCGAAGTTACATCTCAATGACCAAATTTGAGCAATTAAAAGCCAAGATATAGAGTTTTGAAGAATTTTAAGCTACGTGGTAAATGTTCAAAGTTAACATGCCATTTCTGAATAGCTTTCTTTTAATGTGTACTAAATTTTGTGACATTTCGTCATAGGGGGCGATCTTTATCGCCGCAGCTAGGTATCAAAAAACAGTTTTTGTTAAATAACTTGTCAACAATTTTGCCCAAGACAGTGATTTTGTGTTAGTATGTCGGTGTTACAGAGGCGTATCGACCCAGCCCGTAAACACTCACTTGAAGCATAGCGCCACCTAGTGATATAGGTAAATGCAAAAATTGGGATTTTGAGTTGCCAGTATCTTGGACCAAGAAGGTGGGAACTGCACAAACTACATCATGCACGATCAGCACAAAGACCTCTAAAACCTCAGCATGTGCCATAAAATTTGGTCCATAGGGGGCACTGTAATTGTACAAAATGTCATTTTGCCTATTATCTAGCGAATGCTAACGTTTACAACCATTTTTTTTTATTGTGAAATCTTTGATTTCATTCAAATCATTAAATCATCGACAACACTGGTCGACGCCCACTTGCAACGAAAACAATTTATGTCAAATTTTAACATTGCGAAAACAAATCTGAACGAACTCGTCATAGGCCGTTCATGTGAATCTCACCAGATTTGGTATATGCCATCTACAGACAATGCTGACAAAAAGTTATCAAAGGATTTATCTTGAGATAAACCGTTTCGAAGTTACATGTCAATGAACATTTACCACATAGTTTAAAATTCTTCTTTAAAGTCCATATCTTAGCTTCTAACTGCTTAAATGTGGTCAAAGTTGACAAGCCAACTCTAATCAGCTTTCTTTTCATGTGTGCTAAATTTTGTGACATTTCGTCATAGGGGGCGATGTTTATCGTCAAAGATAGAAAACTGAAAATATAATCAAAATCCATCCTTAACGTTTTGAGTTATGTTGCTAACTACAAACAAACAAATGTCAATAATTACATAACCTCTGCTGGCGGAGGTAATAATCACAGTGCTGTCAGTCCCCCTGATGGAAAACAAGATTGGGATTTAAAACTAAGTGAGACCTTCCAAGAGTTTGTCCTAAAAATAAGGGAAAATGTCCCTCCAGTCTTGCCTGTTGCATTTATATGAAGGTGCACATAGAGAACCCTGAAAAATACCACAATGGAACCATTTGCTTTAAATTGCAGCAACAATTTACAGATTTCTACAACCAAAGCTTTGAGCTGTATATGCTGACTGAGAGGACGGCACATTACTTCACAAAGACAGACTGTGTTTTGATCATTTCTGGGTATACCTAACAATGAAATTGTTGAAATATAAGATATTTATAGGAAAATATCATAACAGGAATACAGCAGGAAAACGGATAAAAGGGTGACATAAATGAGAAACCTGGGAGAAAAGTGGCAGGCTTGACAGGCATGAACACATGGTTGGCTGTTTGGGAGCACAGAAGAAAAACACGACACATAATATCTGAATACATAATAGAAAATGAAATTGCAGTTCAGCCTTACTGACAGCTCCAAGGTCCACATAATGATGGCAGCTGTGCCTGCATGGAGTCCTCTTCACACTCCTGAGTCCCAGTTTAAATCCCTATGCCCTACTACATGAGGCTGCTCAGGGGACCGATGGGCAAGAAGAGCTAAGACTGGCATAGGGGCGCTAAGATTGGCATAGATGGCCTAAGATTGGTATGGGGGGTAAGATCTGGTTGAAGGATTTAAGACATTAATGCTGTAATTAAACCTCGTTTTTAAGTGACTAACACTGACCACACGTTTCATAAGTGTTTTACTGTTCATACAGTAGAAAAATGCATCAATCAAATGCAAATGAATCAAATGCATTTTCAATGGCTCTTAATATAAGTGTTGCATTGAGCATACAGGCACTGAAAAAACTGCTTTTGTAACAGGCAGAATCCTTGAACAGAGGATCGCTGAAGAGGTGTGGTGAGCTCCGGTGTGTGTGTGTTGTGTAGGTGTGTGTGTATGTGTGTGTGTAGTCTTTGTCCATTGATACATCTGTGAAGGCTGCAGGAAGGCTTTTTAGTGCTTTTGTACAAAGGGAGGTCTTCTGGAACATTTTCACTGAGGTTTTGGGGACATTTGTATTCTAGTTCACATACTTAACAGGTCTGATATAGTTTGAAGAACTGACTGATTGAATGATGGCGCTCAGGATATGGGCACCATTCTTTGCAAAAGAGTATGTTTGTGCTGTTGGTGAGTTCAAATCTGAGTTTGATGAACTCATTGGATTGGTACAAAAAGCAGCATTTTCTCCAGCTCATCTCTAGAAAGTTCTTAATCAGACTGGCAGTCAGGAAGAGCTGTAGCAGTAGCAGATTTATGGACTTAGTTGAGCGTCTCCAACAGAGAGATTTCATTAGCATTTACCTCCTCTGAACACTCACTTCCAATCCCACCATTTTGACAGATATTAAAGAAAGCTTTGTTAGTGCGTGTGAGTAAGTGAGAGCGAGAGCAAAGGGGGAAGAGGGAAGCCTTGAGGTAGAAAAGCAAAAATGTGCTGTTGCCATGGATATGAAGGGAGTGCTAAAATGAGCCTGTGTGTGGTTTTAAGTGGTTTGAGATTGAGGCGAAAACTGCAGAATTAACTGGAAAACGCAGTAGCCTACTGAGGTCTTCTCCACTGGTTGTGATTGTAACACTGACCTCTTTAGTCACTACAAATTGAGCTTTTGTAATTTACCAAGTTTACTGGTTTTGGAACGACCATTTGGTAGGTGAACACTGTGGCCAAATTTTCATGAAAATAGCCATGAGAGAGACAGAGAGAGACAGAGAAAGACAGGGAGAGACAGAGAGAGAGAGAGAGAGAGAAAGAGAGAGAGAGAGACAGAGAGAGAGAGAGAGAGACAGGGAGACACAGGGAGAGACAGAGAGAGAGAGAGAGAGAGAGAGAGAGAGACAGGGAGACACAGGGAGAGACAGAGAGAGAGAGAGAGATGGGGAGAGACAGAGAGAGAGAGAGAGACAGAGACAGAGAGACACAGAGAGAGAGAGAGAGAGAGAAGCTCTAGTATTCTGCGTCATTTCCCTTCTGCTCCATCCCTAAGTGTGACGTGAGGGATTTTAGCCAGCTGTTTTAATCTAAAAGCAATAACTTGCACATAAAATATATCTCAGCTACTGTTATCAAATGTTTGTAGCTTTTATATGTCCACATGCCAGCTACTGTTAGCATACGTTTGAAGCCTTCACATAACTGCATGTCAGCTACTGTTAGCACACGCATGTCAGAGCCACCTGGCTGCTTTTGGCTGTTGGTGTTTGGCCAGGTTTTGGTATATTTTGCTTTTCACTAATTAGCATGCTGGTGTTAGATCAGAACTCATTACCACTGCTTAAATAACAAATGACAGTTTAGTGATTTGTAGTAGCATCAGGGTTAAATGCTAAAATAAACTGGTTATTGGTTAAAAAAGGTTTATTTTGAGATAGGGGCTTCTCCACCCCCACTCAACACCAGGACTGGCCCTCACCAATCAGGTGTACAAAAGGAAGAACTCAAAAAGGCAACTCAGAAGATATAGTGAAGACGGGTGCGAATTTATTTAATGTGCTTATAAAAAGACAAAAACAATAACTGAGAAAAAATGCAAAACAAAACTGGCCTCAAGTAGGCAATACAACAAAAACTACAAATAAAAAAACTTTAAAAAATACAGCACTCAATCTTGTCTTTGCACTTACTTCAGACCTCTCAACAAGCCAGCACACCATGTGTTCAGTACGACCTTTCTCTCAACAATGAAAGCGGCTCCCTTTTTAAAGGGCCACCCATCAGCAGCTGAACCCTCATTGGTCAGATCATCATTCACCTGAGAGCATACCACCGTAACATTCATTAAAATTCATTCATGACAAGGTGTGTACCCCTGTGTGTACACTTTGTGTGCACCTGCCTAAAACTTGTCAAAAACATCCCCATTAAGTCCTTTCAGCCTCATGGGTGTTTTAACATTAAACATGTGGATGGCTAAAAAAGATACAGTACTGTACAAAGATTTAGGTAGATGCCTTCAAACCAGCATCAATTCACACAAAGGGGTACACACAAAGTCAGGGATCTTGCAGGATTATAGTCAGGTGTATGATCAACCAGTTACAGCAAATTGGTTATATATGTTAGGAAGCCTGCATCCACAGAAGATCTGTGGTTAGTTCTTTTATGTGGCGCAAGCTACCAGCCAAGTTCCTTCAAAAACTCTATGCAAGTATACCTATAAGAATTGATGCTCTTTTGAAGGCAAAGGGTGGTCACATCAAATATTGATTTGATTTAGGTTTGTGTTTTGTTCAGTCACTGCATTTTGTTAATTAATGAACATAAATGATTGACACTTCCATTTTTGGAGGCATTCCTAGTTGACAGCATTTTTTTCACACCTGCCTAAAACGTTTGCACATTACTGTGTGTGTAATATATAATGCACATTACTGTGTGTGCAATATATAATGTATATATATATTACATTACATTACACTTAGCAGACGCTTTTATCTAAAGCGACTTACAAATAAATATATATATAAATATATATATAATATACATTCATTCATTCATTTCTTTTTCCAACAAACAAAGCAAAGAATGTACTAATGTAATACTAACATATTTCACATTTCGCATCTCCTGCTCGTTTCAAATATTAATGGCGCACACACACGCTGTCACACTGGCACATAAACATTAGGCCCATCTCCTCCTCCTGAAATTTGAATGGCCTGCATGGCTAGACAGTAAACAGTACTGCAGCCAGGCAGTGTGTGGTGTGTGTGTGTCAGTGACTGTGTGTGTGTGTGTCAGTGCCAGTGTGTGTGTGTGAGCGTGTGTGTGCCAATGTAAGTGTGCGCATGTTTGACTGTGTGTGTGTGTGTGTGTGTGTGCCAGTCAGGGTTTTTATAGTTCAGGAAAACAAAAACTAAAAGTAAAACTAGCAATGAAAATATAATTTTGCTAACTAAAATAAAAATGAGTAAAAAAACTAAAGCTAAATAGAAACTGAAATTAACAATGCTAAACTTAACTAAAATGAAACACAATTATTTGTTTAAAGTGATTATTTCTTGTGTTACATTGAATAAAAATGTTCAAAGTGTTTGTCCTATACAGGAAGAAAAACAGGTTTCTCTGTGATGAGATTCCAGGATCTATAAATCATAACTGTCCTAACACATAAAAACTAAGACTAAGATTAAATAAAATATAAACTAAGGCTAGCCAATTCTCAAAATAGAAACTAAAACTATGAATGGACTTTTTAGACTAACTAAACCTAAACTAACAAATAAACAAAACTAACAAACTAACTAACAAAAACTAATGAAAATTTGAAACTATAATATATGAGTATGTGTTTCAGTGGGAGTGTGTGTGTGTGTGTGTGTGTGTGTGTGTGTGTGTGTGTGTGTCTGTGTGTCTGTGTGTGTGTGTCTGTGTGTGTGTTTGTGTGAGTGTGTGCGCCAGGGTAAGTATGAGTTTTTTTAATGGCCTACCATGGACTAGGCTTTAGGCATCGGAGAGAAGCACTCGATGTGGCACATTGAGAGAATTCACACAAGCACACACACACACTCCAGTCCTTTGATTCACCCTGCCTACTTTATGCCTGTGACATGAGTGTATTTGGAGGCAGGAGGGTGGCGAGTGGGGATAATTCTCAGTGGAGCAGGATTCCCAGAATTTCTCAAATTACAGCAGGGCTTTAGGGAAGTGTAAATTGACTCTTTGCCAGGCTTTGGGTTTTGTACTGCAAGAAAACCCTTCATTATTCTGTTATTAACCTTGGTGGCACTGTTACAGATGACTAACGTAAAATACATACTGTACAATAATAATAATAATCTTGTATAGCACAATTTATACATACAAGATGCAGCTCAAAGTGCTTTACAGTTCTTTGGTCTGTCAACACAAGACAACATTTCTTGCAGTCCAGTGGCGTCGTAGCGGATGAATACAGTAACAAAATGGCGTAGTAACGCAATGCCCCGTTGATGCGGGCTCTTGCGTGAACACGGGTAACCAGTCCTTGTAGACCAGAGGCGCTGGAATGACGCAATGCCCCATTGATGCGGGCTCTTGCGTGAACACAGGTCACAGGAAGTCTCCAACTCTACATAAAACTATGGCTGTTTACAGCTGCTTAGGCTTAACTATGTATTTCATATCTTGGCTAAATAATACCAAATGTCTTACACTACTATTCTGAGAATGTGAATTACCTAAAACTCTCCCTCTCTCCTCTCCCTTTTTACTTCCACAAAGTCCACAAATGTAAGCAACTCATACGGTGCACGCAGCAACTGATATGGTATTTGTAGCATGTATGTAGTAAGGTATTTATTAAAGTAGCACTAAAGCACTTACAGGTTAAAAGCGAAATTGTTTTCTCTCATTCAAACTACTGATCGGTGATCTGCCCTGCCAAACTTGAAAATGTTATTCACCCTGTTACAAGTTGATGAACCTCTGATTTTGAAAGCATTATTTTAAGGTTGAAAAATCTACTTAGTGTTGCTTTAGGTTGCTTTCGAAGTAATGATGACCATCTTCATGTTTCCATGTGCAAGGGTAAAGGAGCAGAGTGCCCAACAGCTGGCTATACTCTCTGCCAACCACCAGAGGGAGATAGAGAGCCTGCACGCCCACCACGCCCTGGAACACTCCACATCCAAGGTGGCCGAACTGACCAATCAGCTCAGGTCTCAGGAGGTAAGCCTCACAGAGCTGGCCAGTAAGATTCAATTCCCATAGGGGTCAGCCTTTCTTGGACTCTGATGTAAACAGCTAGCAACAAGCCCACCCTTTTCTACAGGACTAACCTTAGCTACAGTTGTTACTGGTGATGGTATGGTGGGAGCAAGTGCTGACCATGTTTAATAGCATTAATGAACAATCGAAAGAACAAAAAGATTTGTTCCTTCTCTTGTATGTTGACGGAGAGGTTGAGAATATGAAGGCATATTTGTAGGTGATTTTCGAACAGGTACACAGTCTATGCCAGGACGTGGTGGTAATGAGATTGTGTCTGCGTGTTTGCATTAGATCGTTGTGCGTCATTTGCGTGATCAGCTGAAGGACCTGCAGGTGACCAAGGAGGCCTTGACTGTGTCCAAACTCAGAGAAGACACCTTGCAGACTCAGGTAGGCTACTGTACTCTGTGTCTTACCTGTATGTTACCCCCTTCTACGCATCTTACTTGTCTATGTTACCCTCTACATATCGTACCTGTCTGAAGTGATTCAGGAGGGGCAAGTATGTCACAATATTCCAACAGGTGTATTTACTGGTGTACTTTTGATTTTTGTTTGAACTTGTATAGCACAATTCATACCTACAAGATGCAGCTCAAAGTTTGGCAAGGTCAACACAAGACAAAATTTCTTGCAGTCCAGTGGCATCATAGCAGATGAACACTAACAAAATGACGCAATGCTCGTTTATGCGGGCTCTTTCGTGGCGTAATAGTGCACTGTCAAAGCAACGCAAGGCCCCATTGATGCGGGCTCTTGCGTGAACAGGGGTAAACAGTCCTTATAGACCAGAGGCGCTAGAATGACGCAATGCCCGGTTGATGCGGGCTCTTGCATGAACACAGGTCAACAGTCTTGATTTTTGTTTTTTATTCATTTGGCATACAGGGTGTTCTAATCTCAGTCTGTCTGTGGTAACCGTTAGTTGCAAATATGGGAAAAGGATTGGACAAAGGCTTCAGAGCAGGGATGCCCACTACGTTGATCAAAGGAGTCCTAGTTAGTTCTCTAACTTGTATCTAGCCCATACTGTTCATGATAAAAACTTTATGACAGTGACTTCTCCTTCGAAAAGCGAACTGAGAAATGTGACACAATTAAAAATGCAGTTAAGCGGGCAGAAGTCACTTAATTATGCAGAAAAATGCTAAATATGAAAGAGATAGTTGATGTGGCAACCAAAATAGCCTGTTCTATTCAAGCAAGGCTTATTCAAAGACGTCTGTTCCGTGCACAGAAGAGACTTACTAACTATTCTGACCTCTTGTTACACACCGACGTGAGATGGCTTAGTAGGGGGAAGTTCTTTTTTCGATTTCGACAGCTCTGTCTCTGGAGTTTTTTTTTGTCACTAAACATGCGGAACACAAGCAACTTAATGACAATCGGTAGCTGCTAGACTTGGCCTTTTTAAACTGGTCTTACTAACATGTTGAACGAACTTCATTTGGAGGTGCAAGGAAAAGACAAAAGCGTGGTCGACGTCATCAGCTGAGTTAGTGCATTGAAACGAAAAATGAAATTGCTGTTCTCAAAGTTGCAACGCTATGATTTGGGAAACTTCCAAAACCTTGCATCGGAGCTGGAGAAACAAGGGAGGGCGTGTGCGCAAATTGACAGTGTGCGCTACACACAGCAGCTACTGTCCGTACTATGCAACCCTGTCTGACTCCCTCCAGTGCAGGTCATCATCAGATTAAGATGGTAAAAGATAATTACAAATGTATTAAAGTTGTGCTGTAAAGGTTCATCACAAAGTAATACAAATGTATTAGAATTGTGCTGTAAAGGTTCATTACTAAATGATACAAATGTATTAAAGTTGTGCTGTAAAGGTGTATTCATGAATGCATGTATTTTACTGTGCTGCATATGTAATGCAACATGTATAAACAAATTGCATAAATGTACATATGAAACACATACTGAGTGAATTATTATTGTTATGATTATTATTATTATTGTTATGATTATTATTAGCAGCAGTAGTAGTAGTAGTAGATCACTGTGACATGATCATTTTAAAAGTAGCTCACAAGCCAAAACATAGTGGGCACCCCTGCTCCAGAGTATCCAGCTCTGCCTCAATGCCAGGGCCGGCCCAAGCCTTTATGGGGCCCTAAGCTGAAAATTCCCCATCTGACCACCTCAGCACCAGATGCTTTGTCATCCTATAGGCTACACTGTGTGTATAACGTACCCACTATTATTATCATAATTTGTAATTTGTCAGAAGTCTAGATTGAGCTTAGATAGAGCTAATTTAGCGCTAAGAGCTAATTTAACAACCTATCAACTAATAAGAAGTTGTAAACCTGACTGGCTAGAAACTAAGGCATTAAAGAAATTTAGCGCTAAGAGGTAATTTAACAACCTATCAACGAATAAGAAGTTGTAAACCTGACTGACTAGAAACTAAGGCATTAAAGAAATTTAGCGCTAAGAGGTAATTTAACAACCTATCAACTAATAAGAAGTTGTAAACCTGACTGACTAGAAACTAAGGCATTAAAAACGTGTTATTGATGTTCATGAAATGTTTATAACAGTGTGCATGTGACTTTTATGTGAAAAACCTGCAGTAAAGTTGAACCAAAAAAACTTATATCCGTGCTATATTACACCTTGCTAGATACAGCCTGTGAAATAAAATGCAATCCTGCCAATAGGTCCATACACATACTGGTAGGCTAGCTCCACTTCACCAACTTTATTTAACATCAGCTATTATTACCTGCCACAACAGCTTCGTGTGTCTAGCACACGTTGGAGTTCCATGCATAATAACTGAACAGTCCTTAAATATTGTAGGTCTATATTTGAACAGGTACATTTCGATTTCATTTGGTAGCCTAATAGGCACATTTTGTTATCTAGCCAGCTAACCTAGCCATTACATAAACTGAACCGAAGGATTCGGTGGTGATGTCAAAATATTGGACCTACCTTCGTCTTGCTGTTTTTTCTCTTCTTCCTGCTGTTTCTTTCTTTCTTTTTTTCTCTGCTCCAGAGGTATAATTCCTTTTTTTGATACATGGCTTTGCCAACTTGCACTCACTTCACTTCTCACATGTTATTGACCACCCAAGCGGTGCATATCTGCATTTGCCCAACAGTGGCAGCAGCCAACAGCAGGAGTCGATTAACATAACAATGTGAACTATGAAAATAATAAAGTATAAAAATCATTGAAAATATAAAAATCATTTCTATGTGTGTAATACCATCTCGTTTGTATTTTTCAATGTTATTTGCCACGTAATTTGCGTATGTCACGGGCCGGCTCTGCTCAATGCTCTCCGGACTGTACTCATAATAGCCCTTTTTCATTCATACACACCCTCATAGACCGATGGTGAAAGCCTGCCAGGTAAGGAGTCATTTAGCACATAGGGTTATTTTGCTTTGCTGTTTGGAATTTAGTGTCTGAAGTGTCTCCGTGTCAAGAACAAAGACTTAAGCTGCAATTGCTTCCCAGATATCAACAAACGTCTTCGAGTTCTCCTTTATACAATCTCTGTCTCTCTCTCTCTCTCTCTCTCTCTCTCTCTCTCTCTCTCTCTCTCTCTCTCTCTCTCTCTCTCTCTCTCCGACACCCTCTCCCCCTATCCCTAAGTATTCTTTCCCTGTCACTGCCCTCAACACTAGAATTGTCTACTTATGAAGCCTTATCTCTGGTTAGTCATCTCAGGACATGAGCTTCACCAGTGCTCACTGCACAGTGTGTGCAAAGCATGCTAAGTGTGTGTGCCATGCCAACTGTGTGTGCCAGTCGTCTGCCCTTGAGCAAAGCTCAGCTTGACACATACGAACAAAGCTCAAAACTAAATGTTCTCCTCTGACAATGATCGTTTCTGACAGACAGTTTCCTTTGTTGTTTAAGAATTTGTAAATGTAATCTGGCATGTGGTTGCAGTGTTATGTGCCATGTGTAAGGTGTTTCTGAGGGGTTTTTGTCACACTGACAATTTGTTTGTGTGTGTGCGCGCACGTGTATGCCTGTGTGTGTCTAGATGACGAGGCTGCTGGAAGAGCTGAAGCAGGCCAAACAGGCCCACACTCCAGAGCTGCGACACTTCACCAATCTGGAGCGCAAGATCCACAACATGGAACTCCGCTATGCAGACAGAGAGAAGGAGCTGCAGCAGGTATACACACTAGGGGTTGCATGACTTCAGGTTTTTTAAAGTCGACACTAATGTGATGAAAGTCAAGTTGACGTTGACTAGTCGCTGGTGACATGAGTGATATTTTTTGAGTAATTAAAAAAAACACAAGAGGTGGGAATGCTGTGCAATAACCTGTATTCACCGACAATGGTCAGCTCATACACAAAACTCATTACTCATAACAGCAACTCTTAACGCTGTTAAGTTTTACGTGATGGCTACATCTCCCATATAGGTGCAAAAGAAAATACTGTAATGCTCAAAAAACAATTTACAAGGAAAACAAGACACAGAGCCTGCAAGCCTAGTAATCACCTCAGTCGTGCTCAGTCACAGTTTCAGTCACAGGTTGTGTTTTTCGATCCTGGTTTGCGTGCAAGAACAACCACATCGACGTGAGCTGGGTGAAGGCTCGCCCGCTGTCCCTTAATGGTATTTGCAGCCAGTGAAAAAATCCTTTTGCTTGGTGTGCTTGTCACTGGGACAGCCAGGTAACGTTTGCACAACTTGGCCAAACAGGGGAATCTATCCTCGAACCAGTGGGTTCTGCAGGGTGGGATTTTGCGGTCTTAATAATCACGGACCTCTTTGTCTGCAGTGGAATAATTCCCCGGTCTCCTTCCACTTTGATAGTGCGGGCTGAAAAGTTGTTCAAAATCCTGCTCGAGCCTGGCTTTTTTTCCCTTTACTGGTTCTCCCTCACCATCATCCATGTCCTCATCTTTGACGATGAAATTCACCAGCAAACTGTGTCTCTGTGTTTCTCTGTGACCGTAGGGCTTTTGGTGAAGTCTTTAATAGACTGCTGACGTGAGGATTTAGGCTGTTCATCAGCTTGCGTTAGCGGGTGCCTTTTCAGATGGGTGTGCATAGCACTTGTGCTCTTGTTGTATTTGAGGGCAAACTTGCATATTTTGCAAGTGACCGTGCTACATTTTTCATTTTTTGTGAAATATTTCCACACGGTTCATGCACTGCTGCTAGTTTGCTGCCCTGACCCACCAACCTCCTCACCTGTTGCCTTCTGCGAGGTGTCCATGTTGTTAGTACTGATCAGTACTAATCACTGATCACTGCTCACAAATAATGCCCAGTAACACTGAGTTTCTGCCCTATTGTTGTTGTGAATGCAGTATATAGTGCTGTATAAGGCTGTATACATTGTCTCTGCACACAGAGCCCCAACTAGGTGGGTAAACAAGCCTAATCAGCTGTCTTGTTTGTAAACACACTCACTGCAGCCTCAGCCTAGAGATATATGTGACTGTGACTGTGTTCAGGAGAACAGCTAAGCTCAGTGGTCTTGCTGCTGCATGTCAGATCTTCACGTTGACAAAGGCAGTCATTTAATCAGAGAACCTTGGCCACTAATCCCCAATCATTGTCACTCCCTGAATGACATGTTGCATCTAAAAAATACACATACAATTCAAATACATACATAAATAAAACTGTGTGTAAACATAATTTCCTCACTGATCTATTTGCTGCTAATAAAGTAAAGGTCGGGTACTAGTTGTGCTCATCCATCAATCACCAGCCATCAGGATCATACGTTTGAGCACGCCACCAACTGTACAAGCAACTGTGAAGTGACTGGGGGCTATTCCAGGTTATTCGCTTTAAATGAAGCTCTGTGGAAGTTGAATCGTTGCGCTTAAGTTGGCCAATTAGAGTCGGTATGGGGAGCAAGACTGCAGCGGGGGCTGGACACACACTGTGCGACACACACACAAACAGTGGACACACACACACCGTGTGAGACACACACACACAGTGAGACACACACATAGTGGAGAAGTGAGGCAAAGCAGAGGGCTGAGGTGTCCGCTCACAGTGGAAACGGGAAAGTGGATTTGAGCTGGTCTTAGCTGACCTCACTGCACCGCTGGAGCGAAATGCATCACAGAGAGGCTGGGAAGGGGTGGGGTGTGGTGGGCTGGCAGAGGGAGGTGAGGGTTACACAGTCGAAAACCACAGCTGTTAATTTCTTATTTTATGAGATTACCGCTTCAGTAAATAATTTTTTTCAGTTACTGCATACCGCTAAATTCACCTCCCTACCCCACCAGATGCTGCCATAAGTGAAATGAAAACTAAATGAAAAATTCTTCTCCGAATATCACATTTTATATTCTATCTGCACCCCGAATGTGGTAGAATATTTTGGGGCTGTTTATTTGAGAATACGCTTGCTTAGCTGAGTGTGTGTGTGTGTAAAGTTTTATCGGGTCTCTGCCACTAATCCCTCCCCGTGGGAAAACTCACTCTGTGTTCTGAGAACAACCCACTGTTTCCAAGCGTGTAGCAGCAGAGACTAGCGCTAGTGATCTTGCTACTCCCATTAGCTTTGATTTATGCAGGCGGTGGCATTATATGCCTCTGAATCCCACTTAATTTATCTCCTGATGGGTAAACCACAGCTTAGGACAGCTAGGCTCCATCACGCTCTTACAAACACAGAATAAAGAGGAAGAGCTACTTCATTATTGGCAGTCATTATGAGTCACTGTGGTACCAGTTGAGTATGAGGATAGCCAAGTGTTCATCACTGCACTCTGTGGCCAGCCGCCAATGGACGTGTAAGGTATTGCAACTTTAGAACGCTCAGTCTTGGCTTCATTGTTTAGCCTGAAATGTTACGTTGCTAAAGAAGGTGTGTTTGCGTGTTCCAGGTGATCGAGGAGACGCGTGTGGCGACGCGGGATGAACAGCAGGGGGAGCTAGAGCGTTGGAGGAGGCTGGCCCAGAGCCGCAGCCGCGAGCTAGACGCCTTCCGCCTGGAGCTGGACGCCATCCTGGACACGCTGAGGGAGCTGCAGAGGCAGGGCGTGGTCATCCCACCCCCCCAGCAGGACACGCGCATCCCCTGGGGAAGATGACCTTCACCACCATCATCATCATCCTCCTGGTGACCAGCAGAGAAGGGTGGCCATTATTATTCTCGGTGGCAAGCAGGGGATGGGGATGACAGTGGTGGGGATGTTAATCGCCTCCGTGCCCTGTCCACTTCACTGGTACTTTCAGAAGCCACCTAGGAGAAGGGGAGGTGGGGGCTGGGGGTTGGTGACCCGAGCACCAGACCCCTTTCTTATGAAAGCCATCTCCATATTTGCTACAGTTGAGGACGCACTGAGCAGCTTCTTGTGCCGTGTTGCCAGGCAGCATTACTAACATGTGATTGGCCACGTTACCGCTGATGAGAGGCAGCATCAGTTTATTGAGAGAACTTGCATGAACTTGCCAACTTGTCACGAGTGTTTCACTCATGACATCAGGAGCCTGCCATGTTGTTGCCTGGCAACACTGCTCAAAAAGGTACCTGGTGTTATCGACCCCTCAGCACCCTGGCGTGCGCACCTGTCTAAATGAGACCGTGCTCTAGCCAATGGCACATCTGGACACTCGGGGACTGATTTGGCAGCTGGAAGAATGTGGTACCTCAGCCAAGGGTTCAAACTGTAAAGAAACCCAAGTAGCAGTAATACCTGTAGCTTTTGCCTTTGCTATGTGTTTGGTCAGCTTTGTGTGTGTGATTGGTCAGGTTTGTGTATGTGTGTGCGCATGTGTGTTTGACTCAAGAGTGTTAGGGGCCTCAGTGGAAGTACAGCACTCTTCCCTCATAGCTGTGCGTGTGTGTGTTTGTGAGAGAGAGACTGAAGAGTGTACAGCCCTCTTCCCTGGTCACTGCTCTGCAACAGCAGCATCATGAGCACAGGGACTAGCCCTGCAACTCACCTCAGGGCTGTGTGTGACGATCTGCAGGCTTGTTTTTATATGGGTATGTCAGTTGAGATATACATTTCTATTTATTTTTTAGACAAAATCAGGTGTTGTGATACAAGAAGGTGAATTAAATGGCATAATTTATTTTCTGTCTTGTTCTTTTATACAAAGCTGCCAACCAAAAAACAGATCTTCTTTATTTTGCTGTCAGGTAATTTCCACTGCGACTGATGAACAGGGGCGCCAGCGGAAAAGCTTTTAGCACTTAAGTAGCAGGCTCACAACTGTGAATAGACCAACCGCACAGAGCCTCAGATCCGTTGATGAAATGTCCAGCAACCCGGCTTTGTTGAAGCACAACAGCGTTAAGTTCAGGTGGGAGCTATTCCTGCCTGGTGGCTTTTTTCTGATGCCTGCCTCTGCTGGCGAGGACAGAAACACTCGTTAGTACACAGAGGGTTTGTGTGCTCCTAACAGGAATCTCCAGACCACCTGTTCCTACTCTTGAGCAAACAAACAGGTCAGAACAAAAAAATACTATGCATTTCCACAATCATGATTTTCTTGTGATACTGTGTCTCAGTTAATTTCATAAAAGGATACACAATAGAATAGACTTAAGACAGGGCAAGACAGAAAGAAACCTATTTTTACCACTCTTGGCTAGGACACTGATTTTAATCAGTAATGGACAATTTCTTTTCACTTAATCATTTTTTGAATACCTTTTAATTATGGAGGGCCAAAAATGACGTAATTAAATATAAATATGTATGTACAAATATGTAGCACAAATAAATAAAATAACTAAAAAAATGCACCAAAAATGTGCTTAGGAAAGAATTTAAATAAAAAGTATATCACACATAAAACTGGACATAAATGGGAAAGAAGTCATTTTTATTTACTGCTGTATGTACTGCTCTATTCATTAATTCCATAATTTATTTATTTTCCATTTTCTGTTTCTATTTATTTACAGATATTTTTCCCTGTAATATTTTCTACATACTGTTTTATATGCCCTGCATTTCTTTCTGGCATATTTACAGTGGTATGAGAAAGTTTCGGCACCCTTGACAATTGGCATTATTTATATTCACTAATCATTGGGTGTTTTAATTCACAACTTAATTTTGATATATCAAATAACTGATGAACACAATCATATTTCAGCAGTAAAATGAGGTTTATTGGGTTAACAGAAAATGTGCAATATGCCCCAAAACAAAAAAAGGCCCGTGCATAAATTTGGGCACCTTAATAGAAAAATCATATTAGTATTTAGTAGAGCCTCCCTTTCCAAAAATAACAGCCTGTAGACGCTTTCTGTAGCCACCAATGAGTGTCTGGATCCTGGATGATGGTATGTTGGCCCATTCCTCCTGGCAAAACCTCTGCAATTCAGTGATGTTTGAAGGATTCCGAGCATGGACAGCCTGCTTCAAGTCATCCCACAGATTCTTGATGATATTCAAATCTGGGGACTGGGATGGCCATTCCAAAACATTGTACTTGTTCCTCTGCATGAATGCTCGGGTAGATTTTGATGTTTTGGGGTCATTGTCTTGTTGAAACACCCATCCCCGGCGCAACTTCAACTTTGTGACAGACTCTTGAACATTATTCTCAAGAATCTGCTGATACTGAGTGGAATCCATGCGACCCTCAATTTTAACAAGATTCCCAGTACCAGCACTGGCCACACAGCCCCACAGCATGATGGAACCTCCACCAAATTTTACTGTGGGAAGCAGGTGTTTTTTCTTCGAATTCTGTGTTCTTTTGCCGCCATGCATATCGCCTCTTGTTTTGACCAAACAATTAAATTTTTGTTTCATCAGTCCAGTATCTTATTCCAAAATGATATTGGCTTGTCCAAATGTTCTTTCGCATACCTCAAGCGACTCAGTTTGTGGCGACTGTGAAGAAAAGGCTTCTTACGCATCACTCTTCCGTACAGCCTTTCCTTGTGCAAATTGCGCTGTATTGTTGACCGATGCACAGTGACACCGTCTGCAGCAAGATATCCTTGCAAGTCTTTGGAGGTGGTCTGTGGGTTGTTTTTAACCATTCTGACCATCCTTTGTCTTTGCCTCTTTGGACTTTTTCTTGGCCTACCACTTCTGGGCTTAACAAGAACTGTGCCAGTGGCCTTCCATTTCCTCACAATGTTCCTGACAGTGGAAACTGACAGCTGAAATCTTTTGGACAGCTTTTTGTAACCTTACCCTAAACCATAATGCTGGATAATCTTTGTTTTGAAATCATCAGAGAGTTGTTCCCATGTTGCAGCTCTTCAGAGGAGAGTCAAACAGAATGAGAAACTGGTATTTGGCCACCTTAAATACCTTTTGTCATTATTGGATGCACCTATCAATTAAGGTCAAGGCTCACCAAACCAACTTTGTGTGTCCAATTATCTTGTGATGATTAGTTACAGGCCATCAAAGCAACAAAATGACAAGGGTTCCAATATTTTTGCACAGCCTATTTTTTACATTTGATTTAATTTCATACAATTGCATACTATGAATACTTACAATCTGTGTTTGGAAATCAAGCTAACACTTGGCTCTTATGGGCAAATGAAGGACATGCCACCAAGATCATTTTGTGTGAAGTCAGAGTCCATTATTATACAACCTCAGAGGGGGTGCCCAAACTTTCTCATACCAATGTATTTATTGTCACTCCTTTTTACATTTCTTTGTCCTACATTTACATTTTTGCCTACATTTCTGCCTCCGTATGCAAATAAAGTAGGCTATCTCGCAAGGCGTCACCCTCTTGCCCATTGGTTGAAATTATGCTAAAAATGACGCCATAAATCATGCGACGGCTAGTGAGTTTCTGTCGCACAGTAGAAAATTTACCGTACTGTTTGGATAACAAGCTGTAGCCACAGCCATGCCCGTTTACTTTTCTATTCATGTTGGGGAAACATTTACATCAGTACTTCTCGAAAAATAAGCTTAGAAATTGGAATTTGTTTGTAAATGGAATCGCTAACTTTATGGATTTTACTATTCTATGCAAGTGAATTGAGAAAGATGGCTAAGCTACACGCTATAGCTTGGTATGTACATGCTAACTAGCTAGCTCCCTTGACATGCTGGCTTGCAAGGCTGCCTGGAACCAAAGTTAGTTGACGAAGAATGAAGTCCCCACGTACAATATTAGCCTCCCCCTCCAGTAAGTGATTGCAGCTATAATGATAGAAAAATACTTATTAAGAAAATTATCGTACGCTGTATGATTTGTGATTGAGCATCTACCACTCAATTTATAGTATTTGGGTTTGTTGGCCAACGTGAACGTACGTCACCCCGCGCTTGCGCAGTTGCCTGGTGACCAATTAAAAATCTCAAAATCGTGCTTCAACGGCTCCCATTGAAAACAATGCCATCCCTCAGTCCATTCTCTTCTACTGTCTATGGTCGGACACAATTTCTAACCACAATGCAACATTTTCAGCGTCAGACTGCAAACGGATGCAAACGTCTAGCCCAAGTAAAATGCGCCTAGTGTTAACAACCAACGACAACGCCCAAAACGGGGCATGGTCTGGTGTGACGTAGGACGAGGGAAAGAATATCGCGGCCCGTCAACTCAAATGATTGAAAATGGAGGAGGACAGGCGAGGAGACCAAACATTTGATGGCCCGCAGCCATATAACTATGAGCCTAAGAGGAGGAAGAGGAGACAGGGCAATGGGCTGGGTGATCGGGGCAGGAATGATGGTCAAAGAAGGGAGGTAGAGCTGTGGAGCCTAAATAATGCGTGGCGAATTGGCCAAAATAGCTGGTGAGTAGTAGCATTGTCGCTAATGCTATTTGTTTACCTCTGGGCTACTTGTCTTCTTATGAATAAAATAAATACACTTTATTGGTCTGTACGTTCTGTGTTAATTTTGAGTAAATAGGCACCTGTTACCTTTTTAGGCCCAACATTTTGTCTCACTAAATGCAAAAGGCACAATTTATTTCTGTGACGGTCGTCATTGCAGCATCCTAGCTAAATTAACGCCCTTCCAGACGGCATAATCTCATCACGTTTAATCTATAAAACATGCTTAATGTGGGCAGTTATAATCTTTCATACACGATGTGATAAACCAACCATCAAAAATTTCACAACAATACTGGCTACTAAAATTATTTTTGACTGACTGACGACGTGACAGCATTAACAGTTATGCAATGGATCAATTACTAATGGTAGTGTACATTGGTCAAACGTTTCGTTATAGGTGTTCTTGCGGACACTGCGAGGCTATGCCATCTGCGGAGGAGAGCATGTGCTGTAGGGAGTTAGAGGCGTACTGGTCTCTGGTACAGCAGCTAGTTCCGTTCAGCAACATAAGCTGCCTGGCGCAACACCCCGGCTTCGATGCTTGTTGCTTGAACCCCTTCTCGCTGCAAGTTGCCTACCTTGCATTTCGCCAGGAATATGGTCCACTTCAAGCCAGCAGACCAGAGTAGGTTCAGTCATTTTCAGTCCGGTGGTCCAACAACAGCTAATGCCCATAAATTAATTAGCAATTGTGAACTAGTGTGCTACAATGAATACTATGTAGGTAATCCACTAAAAACAAATCAATAATTTAATTCATATAATAGTGGCATTAGCTGTCATTTACCCATATACAGTACTAAAGGCCAACACTACAGTGGGTCAAAATGAACACCTGCAGCTATTTGAAGTCAAACATTTACCACATAGTTTAATTTCCATTCAAAGTGTAACATCAATTAAGAATGCTACTTCGTAACATACAATCTTCGTTGTAACATAATCACTTTCTTAATACTACCTGACCTTTTCTATTAAAATTTCCTACTCTAGGCAGTTCCGATACACAGCATAGGGTCACTTGGAAGTTGTTTTTATAATGAAATGTACATTTACAATTGGTTATAAATAAATTTTAAAAGGCCTGTGAAAAAATGGCCACGATCCACCATCCCCATCATCCGAAAAATAGATTAAAAGGTACTGTTTAAGGTGTGGACTCTGCTGAAGTTTTAAAAAAGTGCCTCTGCCTTTACCCAATCGCTAACGCCTGGTCGTCACGTATGCAATTATTATTACATTATTATTACATTACACTTAGCTGACGCTCTTATCCAGAGCGACTTACAGACATTTACAGGGTTTCAGTTACAGTCCCTGGAGCAGTGTGGGGTTAGATGCCTTGCTCAAGGGCATCTCAACCATGGTTAGGGCAGGATTCGAACCGGCAACCTTCCGATTGCAAGACCAAATGTAGCACACAAGGTCAACGTCACAGCTAATGAACACACCCTCTGTTCGCTGATTGGATCGATGTTTCTGGAACATCACAAATGTACCTCAAGAGATTCCGGTCCAGACCCTCTGCACGAAATGAAATGAAGTACGAGGTGCGGGTTTACCAGGCTAAGGCTACTCTAGAATGCCATTTAATCACTCGAAGTTTTAAGTTAACAAAGTTAGCTTACGACTAGCTAACTACTAGCAAGCTGATAACATATACGGTCACAAGCTTGTACCAGTACACTTCTTGCATTTGTAGAACGATATTACAACACTTAAATGTTATCTAGGCAACCCAGCAATAGTAATAAGCCCATGTAGACCCTGCAGTTTGCAATCCTGAAGCATTTCTGTGCAAGACTGCCGTTAGATGTAGGCTATCTTGCTGGATAGCTTCTGTTGGCCAGCCAGGCTGCCAGTATCAAAATCGTTTCTGGCCAGTATCTACCAACCTGCTTTAGCCTGCTTAAAAACCAATGGGCGAGAGGGTGACACCAAATTCATTTGCATACCGAGGCAGAAGTGTAGGCATAAATGTAGGCATAAATGTAAATGCAGGACAAAGAAATGTAAAAAGGAGTGGCAATAAATAAATATGCCAGAAAGAAATGCAGGGCATATAAAACAGTATGTAGAAAATATTACAGGGAAAAATATCTGTAAATAAATAGAAACAGAAATTGGAAAACAAATAAATTATGGAATTAATGTAAATGTAAATAAATGCAGTAGTAAATGAAAATTACTTCTTTCCCATTTTTGTGTCATTTTATTTATTTATGCTACATTTTTTTACATATAGTACGTCACAAAAGTGAGTACACCCTTGACATTTTACCAAAAAAATTGCTATATCTTTTTAAGGGACAATACTACACAAATGAAACTTCAATATGTTTTTGAGTTGTCAGTGTACAGCTTGTGTACCAGTATTAATTTGCTGTCCTCTGAAAACAATTTTACACACAGGCATTTTTGTATAAATAGCAGGCCACAAAAGTGAGTACACCCTGAATGATAACTGTACATATCATTCAACCATAAAAACCCACTTGTCCTATTTATCATTTTTGTGTTTTGGTCTGCTCAACTGGACCATACAAATTCATGTGTCATGTATTACAGCTATTCATTTTATTGTTCTGACTTATTCTGTCATACTATCCACTGGATGACCAACATGGCTCCTCATGGCAAAAAAGAAAAGTCAGGACTTGAGAAAATGAATTGTTGCTTTACAGAATGATGGCCTATGCTATAAAAGATCAGCATTGCTGCAGAGGTTGCAGAGGTGGGAGGTCAGACTGACAGAGCTAAAATAATATGGGACATAGTGCAACAACTTGGTCTTCATGGTCGTCCTTCCAAATGAAAACCTCTTTTAAAACTTGATCACAAAAAAGCCAGAAAAACGTTTGCTGAAGACATGCAGTCCAAAAGCATGAATTCCTGAAACCATATCCTGTGCTCTGACGAGATTTAAATAAAGTTTTTTTGGCTTAAATGATGTCAGTCATCTGTGGCAGCGGCCTGCTTAACAGTACCATTATAATTGTGCCTTGCCTACAATCAAGCCTAGTAGTGGTAGCATCATGGTTTGGGGCTGCTTCAATGCTGCCAGCACTGGGCAACGGCAGGTCACAAGGAATCATGGATTGCAACATGTGCTGTGGCATTCTGAAGCAGAACATGATGGCCCCCCCTTCAGAAACTGGCACACAACAGTTTTTTTTTTCATCGTGATAACAACTCCTAACACACCTCCAAGATGACCACTGCCTTCCTGAAGAAGTTGAAAGTAAAGGTAATGCAGTGGCCAAGTATGTCTCCAGACCTGAACCCTATCGAGTACCCGTGGGGCATCCTTAAACAGGAGATGAAAGAGCACCAGTTTCTAACATCTCCAGGTCCATAATGCCATAATGGAGAAATAGAAAAGGATCACAAAAACAACCTGTACAGCTCTGGTGAATTTCATATTAAGGCAGTGGTAGATAACAATGGTGCTCACTCAAAAAAAATTACAATTTTGACACAATTTAGACATGTTCACTGTGGGGTGTACTCACTTTTGTGGCCTGCTATGTACACAATAATGCCTGTGTGTAAAGTTGTTTTCAGAGAACAGTAAATTAATACTGCTACACAAGCTGCACACTGACTACTGAAAAACATATTTAAATTTAATTTGTGTAGTATTGTCTCTTGAAAGGATATGGTCCATTTTCTGCTAAATTGTGAAGGGTGTACTCACTTTTGTGAGATACTGTATGTATTTATTTTTAATTATGTCATTTTTTAGCACTCCATATTTAATCTGTCTCCACTTTGAAATCAAAAGTCAAAGAGGTGAATACTTGCACAACAGTCTATTCACCGGTTTCATTTACTTTTACGTTGGCAGACAAATAAATTTTCGTGCGAAATGTTAGCAATAAAAAATGATTGGAATGTCATGTGGAATTAATGTTTGTATTTGTGGAAACGGTAACTTTTCATCTGATTTTGATTGGTTTTATTGTTTATGCAAGCCACAACGTAACAAAATCGCTCCCTGGTCCAGACAGGCATTGATAATAACAGAGCATGCACACAGTCTACTTGGTAGTCGGGATCAGTAGATGCATATGATTGGGCTACTGCTGGTCTGTCAGGTCTGGTGCAAAAGCATCCTTCTTTTGTCCTTCTCCAGGCTCTCCTCTTTGCCAAGTTTAGCACTACTCCTTGTCTACCTCTACATGTCCTCAACAAAGTTTTCCTGAAACGGTTTCCCAGTGACATTTTGGGGTTGCAGACAGCTGAGGTGTATGTAATTGCAGGCACATGGCATAGGCTGATATTTTACATTTTTTTACACCAAAATCAAACTCTGGGGTGGTGCGACACAGTGATGATGAATGCTACATTCTTTGCAGAGGGGGTTCACAGAAGTCCTCCAGGCCCTGTCACTGTGGCATCCCTCCCTCAACCCCTCCAGGCTCTGCCACTGTGACGTTCCTGGCTCAGTAAGGCATCTACCCAGACCCCGTCTCCCCCGCTGGGCGGCTGATGCTCTTGATAAACACTGATAGTGGGGCTGAGGCAGTTTCCACACATCAAAGCACAGCAAAGCAAGATTAATGCGCTGGCACCTGTTTTTTTTCCGCAGAGGGAGGAGAAGGATCACACTGAAGTTAGGACCACAGAGGAACGAGGAATCACACAGGTTAGGACTCAGCGGAGAGGGATCACACTAACGTTAGGAACACAGAAGAAAGAGAGGTCACACTGAATTTAGGACAGAGGCCTGACACATAGAGCAGTCTTAAAGGGAGGTAGGCGCCAAGTTAGAAAATTAGGCTGACAAAGACGACTAGGCCCATTCTGAAAGGGCTGCATTTGGGGTGCCTACAACTACTTTTTACAATCCACGTCTCTGTCTGTTACTTGGTCCAGACAGTCCATGCTGTAAACAGGACACTAGCTGTTTCAAGCACAGACCACTCCACTAATCCAGCATCTGATTGTAGCTGGTGGCGTGTGATCCTCGGCCCTCGGTATCCAAAATCAGCGGGGGATCCCCCAGCAGCAAGTCGTCATCGCCCAGTGTGGAGCTCAGCTCAGAGTTGACGAAGTTGGGGATGTTAAAATGTGCCAGCGCCTCCTGTACGGCACATGCTGACTGGCTGTTTGTTGCTGAGCAGCTGGCGTCCCCCCTGGCTCCAGCAAGGCATGTGCCGGTAGTGGGGTTCGCGCGTCGGTTGGTAGCATGCTCATCCTCGTTGATGTAGCAATGGAAGAGCAAGCGAGACTCGTCTGGCAGGGCCCGTGGGCCACAGGGCTGGTTGCCGTGGTGATCACGGGGACCGTCCAGGTCCTCTCCACAGCTCGCCAGACGCACACGCTTCTCCCAGGGTTCCACACTCCTGCAGAGGGAAGGACGGAAACGGGGCAGAGAGGGGAAGGAGAGGAACGGGGCAGAGTTTAGTGTCCTTTCAATGACCTCTGTGTGTGTTTGTGACATCTGAATACATGTTTGTGTACATCAGACTTACTTGTTGATGGTATTTGAGTAAAAATAATGATCTTGTAAATAACATTTTAATGTTGCAACATTTTTATTATTATTTCAAATACCTTTTGTTTTATGATTTTGTGTCAAGTCAGTTAGACTTGAAAAGGGGGACTGATGGTATTTGAGTAATAATAATAATAATCTTTTAAATAACATTTTAATGTTAAAACATTTTATTATTTGGAACTCCTGTTATTAGGATCAAAAGCTGTGTGTGTGTATCTGGCTGAGGTAGGAGGTGTGAACAGCTGGCTTCCTTAAGCATTTGGTGGGCCTTTGAAGAACTGTCCCTGTGTATTTAGCATACAGACAAGGTTGGCATCTTCTCTTATCTGATTAGGAAGACACTGTATGCTGTAGTACTTAACAAAAGACCATTGCATATTCATTTTGGGGTGGTAACCTTCTGGAACACCCATTGGGTGTCTACAACATTTAAGTTCAGAATAACCACTGTTTCAGTTAGTCTTGTCTTGTCTTGTCATTTTGTCTCGTCATTATGTAGTGTCCTGTATGTGTGTTAGTCTTTGTCTCGTTATTGTTAAGAATAAACCTTGTTCCTGATTCTCAACCACTAGGCTGACTGAGTCTCCAAATTCAACTAAAAAGTAATTTATTTACTTTTATTGTATTGTTACCTACCTGTATGTTACTTAACTGCTTAACTTTGTGCTTAAAGTTTGGAAGCATGCTATAAACAGTGTGGCTGTTTGTTACACCTGACTATAATCCTGCAAAATCCCTGACTTTGTGTGTACCCCTGTGTGTGTACACTTTGTGTGCACCTGCCTAAAACTTGCCAAAAAACAACCATCAAGTCCTTTAAACCTTATAGGTGTTTTAACATTAGACATGTGGATGGCTAAAAAGATAAAGTACTGTGCACAGATTCAGGCAGGTGCCTACAAGCCATCATCAATTCACAAAAAGTCAGGGATTTTGCAGGATTTTAGTCAAATGCATGATCAACCAATTACACCAAATTGGTTTTATACGTCAGGAAGCCTACATCCACAGAAGATCTGTGGTTAGTTCTTCTAGATGTTTGGTGCAAGCTACCAGCCAAGTTCCTTCAAAAAACTGCAAGTATACCTAGAAGAATTAATAATAATAATACATATGTTTTATATAGCGCTTTTCATGACACTCAAAGATGATTTACAAAGGACAGTACAAACACACAGTATTGGGACATACAGTACATAAGGACAGTACAGATGCACAATATTGGGACATACATTACATACAGTACATAGAAACAGTGCAAACACACAGTATTGGGGAAAATTAACAGAGGTAAGGAGAGACATCAGATGGAAGGATACAAAGGGGAACAGCAGATTAGGGCGGAGGAAACTGGTGATATTGGTGGTACTGGAAAAGAAGACTCAGGTGCAATAAGTGGTTTGAAAGAGGTGGGTCTTGAGGTTTAGTTTGAAAGATGGTAGTGAGTCAGACTCTCGGATGGCTAGGGGGAGGGAGATCCAGAGGGTGGGGGCGGCGATGGCGAAGGCTCTGTCCCCCAGGGTGCTCTACTTGGTTTTGATGATGGGAGTGAGGAGGTTGGCATCCGAGGAGCGTAGACGGCGAGGGGGGGAGTGGCGGTGTAGGAGATCGGTAAGATATGGGGAGGCAAGGTTATTGAGGGCTTTGTAGGTGATGAGGAGAATCTTGAAGTGTATACAGTTGCGATCGAAATTATTCAACCCCCACTGAAATTAAGTGTTTTGACCAGTTTGACATTGATTTTGATCATTTTAGTCATCTTATTTACAATTAAATCAAAGAGGCACTTGAAAATTAGACAAATATCACATGGCATTCATAATGAAATAACCACAAATATCTTTTCTTTGCTCACATCATTGTAAGTTTTATTCAACCCCCAAGTGAAATTTCTTTTTAGTACTTAGTACAACATCCTTTTTCAGTTATTACATCTTGCAAGCGTGAAGCATAGCTGGACACAAGTTTCTTGCAGTGACCGATGGGTATCTTGGCCCATTCTTCATGGGCAAAAGCCTCCAGTTCAGTCAGATTCTTAGGCTTGCGCTCTCCAACAGCCTTCTTTAGGTCCCACCAGAGGTTCTCAATTGGATTTAAGTCTGGTGACTGCGATGGCCACAACTATGCTTTAGTCGACTTGGATGTGTGCTTTGGATCATTGTCCTGTTGAAAGGTCCAACGTTGCCCAAGCCGCAGGTTTGTGACAGACTCCGTTACATTTTCCTCCAGGATCTCCTGGTACTGAAGGGAATTCATGGTACCCTGTACACATTGAAGCTTCCCTGTACCACTAGAAGCAAAACAGCCCCAAAGCATTATTGACCCCCCGCCATCCTTCACAGTAGGCAAGGTGTTCTTTTCTTCAAACGCCTGGTTCTTCCTCCTCCAAACATAGCGCTGGTCCATGGGCCCAAACAATTCCAATTTAGTTTCATCCGACCACAGAACATGGTCCCAAAACTTTTGTGGCTTGTCCACATGACTTTTGGCATACAGCAGTCTACCTTTCTTGTTTTTTGGAGTCAGCAAGGGGGTGCGCCTGGGAGTTCTGGCATGGAGGTCTTCATTCCACAGTGTGCGCCTTATTGTATTTGCTGAAACTTCAGTGCCCACATCTGACAGATCTTTTTTCAGTTCCTAAGCAGTCACACAGGGATTTTTCTCTACCTGGCGCTTCAGGTAGCGCACAGCAGTTGCTTTCAGGATCTTCTTCCTGCCACGACCAGGTAGTGTTTCCACTGTGCCCTTTGCCTTGAATTTTCGTATGATGCTTCCGACAGTGTCTCTTGGGATATTTATCATTTTACCTATGTTCTTATACCCATTGCCCTTCTTGTGAAGAGAAATAATCTCTTCTCTTGTCTTCTGGGACCATTCTCTTGTCTTCACCACGTTCTTAACACACCAGTAAATGTCAAGAAAGGAGCTGAGTATCACAGCCCTTTTAAATCTGCCTAATTGGTACTTACTATTCTTGATTGCTGCTCATTGACATCCACAGGTGTTTCCAATACCTAATTGAAAACACTTGAATGAACCTCTCTTCTTAAAGAGTGGTAGTCTTTAAAGGGTTTAATAATTGTGTTATTGAAGATATCACTAAAAAGCCATTTAATACTTTATGACAAAAACAATTGATGTCATTTTAGTTGCATTTGGTTCATTAACAAGTCCTTGTAGGATTTCATTATGAACACAATTACAAATGTACACTGAATTCCCTAAACGCCTTTACAGCATTGGGGGTTGAATAATTCTGATTACAACTGTGCGTTGTTTAATGGGAAGCCAGTGGAGTTTTCGGAGGATGGGGGTGATGTGTTCTCTGGATGGGGAGCGGGTAAGCAGTTGGGCAGCAGAGTTTTGGACATATTGCAATTTTTGAAGAACATTTGAGGGGAGGCCATATAGGATGCTATTGCAGTAGTCGAGTCTGGAGGTGATGAAAGCATGGATTAGTGTTTCAGCAGCTGACGGTAAAAGAGTGGGTCGGAGGCGTGCTATGTTTCGGAGGTGGAAAAAAGATGTTTTGGTGATGTGGTTTATGTGTGGCTTGAAAGAGAGTGCGGGGTCCATATAGAGTCCTAGGTTTCTTACCAGAGCAGTGGGGGTGACAGAGTGACCATCGATGGAGAGTGAGAAATTCTGGGAGGTGTGGATTTTGGACCGAAGATGATTATTTCCGTTTTATTGCTGTTGAGTTTGAGGAAGTTTTGGCTCATCCAGGTTTTTATGTCGGTGATGCAGTTGGTGAGGGTGGAAAAGATTTCTGGGGTGATGGTTTTGGTGTTTATGTAAAGCTGAGTGTCATCTGCATAGCAGTGAAAGTTGAGTCCATGGCGGTGGATGATGTGGCCAAGTGGGAGTATGTAGAGGATGAAGAGGACGGGGCCCAGAACTGAACCTTGTGGAACTCCGTGTCGGACGGGGGTGGTGGAGGATGCGTGGTTGTTGATGTTAATGTAGTGGGATCTGCCGGAGAGGTATGAGTTGAACCAGGAGAGGGCGATGTCGATGATGCCAATGGATTGCAGACGGTTGATACTCTTTTGAAAGCAAAGGGTGGTCACACCAAATAAAGATTTGATTTAGGTTTCTCTTTTGTTCAGTCACTGCATTTTGTTAATTGTTAATTGTTGTTAATAATCAACATAAATGCATTTTTTTCGCGCCTGTCTAAAACTTTTGCTCATTACTGTATGTAGAATATTTCCATAATAGACAGCATATTTGTATAACTTTTGTACGTGTAATGTGTTTATTGCTGCAGTAAGGAACGTGCAGTACATAATGTTTACTTACAAGACATGAGTTTTTTTTTTTTATTAATTTGGCAGTGGTCTCTAGTATTAATGAATGCCCTGTAAGCCAGTTTTAGTGGGAAAAACACTTTAATGCTCCTGTTTCAGGCTGTCCTAGTTTGGTGGAGGGGATGGAGCAGGGAGAATGACTCGGCTATGCTAGTCACAGGCTACCATCATTCAAAGCTCATTCGGTAATAGCACACCAAATAGACGATCTAAACGTCCTAAACAAACACACCTACTTAGCTACATTTTGCCAGGTGAATGTGTGCTGCACCGAGCCACAAACTTTTCTAAGGCACAAACTTGCGCCACTTTGTTTGCCTTTTTGTTTTTCGCTTGTTCTATCTTTTTTCTTTTATTGTCTGATGGAGGCCATCAGGGTTAAAGAACATTTTCACGTGCAGCATGCATATGCAACTCTGAGTTACCCATCACACTTCAAAAAAGTACTAAACAGTACTACTAAACAGTACTAAACACCTTCAAGACCTTATAAGGCACCTCTAGTACATCATATGGTAAGACCTTATAAGGCATCTCCAGTACGTCATATGTTATGACTTTATAAGGCACCTCCAGTACATCATAAGTCACTTGTTGAGTCACTGTAGTAGTTAATATAGAAGGGTGACAACGTTTTGAGTATGGGGTTCAGTGGTGGCCAGAGTATGAATTTGGACTAATGTTATGCTAAATAGTGAAAGATGTAGTCTGGAGATGTTGCACAGATGGAAAAAATGAACTTTGTTAGACATTATTGATATAGGGGTCAAAAGACACACTATCCAGTATGACACCGAGGCTTTTGACTTACGAGGAGATATAAACAGGGCGACTATTGCTGGAAACACTGAGGCGAAAGACTTTGGAGAAAGTGGACAAAAAATTTGTAGATACAAAATATCTTCCCTTTTGTAGCTGTCCAACACTGGTGACAGAAGGCAGAGCATAAATAAATCCCAGCCTCAGGAGGAATACTTTAATGCCTCTGTAGGGAAAATACTCAATTTGAGTCTGACAGCTGTGTTGCTGTAGCCCCCACTCCCAGATGTCCTGCAGGAACTGTTGTGCAGCCGTTTAGCAATCCTTAGGAGAGCGGAAAATCTCAAAAGAAAGATAAAAGAGAAGGAGCGTGTGAGGGTACCTTTTTATAAGGATCTCTTTATATTTGTAAAAGGACTGTTTAATTCAGGAAATGGGAGGCAATCTGAGAACTCCAAAAGGGGAAGTAGAAGAGCATCTGAAGAACCCTCAGATGAACTTCTCAATTTGAGACTCAGCTGTGTGTTGATGTAGCCCCCACCTCCACATCACTCTTAGCGTGCTTACGCCAGACCAGAAGCACTGTAGCTGTAGAAGAGTACATCTCATGACATATGGATGTGTATTGGACACATTGTTCAGAAGTGACTTGCTACATGATCTTGCATCAGCTAATTTCAATGCAAGGCCCTCTCAAGGGAATATTCTGCTGTGGTCTCATTTTCAGACAGTATGACTCATGCAGTTTGTTCAGTGCTGTTATTCTCAGAACCATTCTTTTATTAAAGGAAAGATTTGGTGTAAAATGAACTCTGGATATGTTAAAACATGATAACGAGTTGGTATGTTTGCTGAGCCTTTTTAATAAATGACCTGTACACTTACAAAGTTTTCAATGCCTCGTTTTCAAAAGCCAGGGCCTTTGTTATTAGCCTGGTAAGACATGCCCCTCGTACTTCATTTCATTTCGTGCAGAGGGTCTGGAACAGAGACCGTCAGAAACGATTTGCTGGAGGTGTGGACTCTGCTGAAGTTTAAAAAAAGTGCATCTGCCTTTACCCAATCGCTAACGCCTGGTCGTCACATATGTAATTAGCCTACCTACGCACTACAATTCAAATGTAGCACACAAGGTCAACGTCACAGCCAATGAACACACCCTCTGTTCGCTGATTGGAGCGTTAGATTTTCTAGTCCCCAAATGCTCCCCAAGAGCGTCCGCACCAGACCCTCTGCACGAAATGAAATGAAGTACGAGGGGCGGGTCTTACCAGGCTACTTTGTTATACTAGTGCGACGCTATTTTGAGCTTTATGAATGGTTTAAAAATAGCCATGTCTTCAAGCTTCCTCCATGCCCTGATCACTAACACGGTGAACCTTTTCAATAAAAATATTAAAGTTTGGAATGCAACAAACTAGGGTAGTTTTTCTCCTTAGAAAACATACCAACTCGTTATCATGTTTTAACATACCCGCAGTTCATTTTACACCAAATTTCTCCTTTAATAACAGTGCCAAATAGTGCTAACCTAACTTTGTCTGGCATTAAACACATCAATATTAATCTTTAGTACTTTTCAGCTACATGATCAGAAGGAAATACTTGCTCCTGAGAAACAGAGGCATAAACGTGCGCTGGGCAAATAGATGAGTCATGGCTTTGGTGTTTCCTGAGATGGAGTGTGATTTACAGCTGTGGAGACCCCCGAATCTTCCTCCTCCTCCTCTTCCCCCACCACCTCGCCCTCCTTATCCCCCACCACCTCCACTCATTCAGGAAAAATGCAGATACTACCTTCACCGCCTGCCATAGCTTTTCATTTAAATAAGACACACACCAGTGAATGCTTCGCCTGAGTTAAACTAAACTGCAGAGCCGTGGGCTACAGAACTCAGTTACAGTGGATCTTGTGTGCTATATATGGAGTGCTATTGGAGTTGTTGATTTAGATCCTGAAGTGGCAAAAGCTTTTCTGTCTTGGTGGAAGAGTAACAGGGTATATTTGCACTCAGTGAGGCAGAGGAGCAGGAGCCTATAGGTTTGCTGTAGGTGCAGCAGATAAGGCCTGGAGATGGTTATGAAGGTTCTCTTGAATGCGCTGTGGACACACCTTCCTTTGCCATGGGTGGGCATGCCAAGCTTTGCCATGGGGTGCTGTCAACCTTTTGAAACGATCGGTGACCTGGGCTCCAATACATCAGACCCAGTTTGAGTGAAATTGCCCGCAGGCATGGTTGGCAAGTAAGAACACACCCCCGACCCCTGCTCAGAGCAGATCAAAGAACCACAATGGAACCTAATTAATTGATGAAAGGTCTTACTAGCCTATGGTAGAATGCTGTGTGTGTGTGTGTGTGTGTGTGTGTGTGTGTGTGTGTGTGTAAAAACATACTCCGGGTGCGGGGCTCCAGTCTTGGTCAGTAAGGTGAGGACAAAAAACATGAAGAGCACAAAGACAGCCAGGCCCACCCAGAAGCCAATCACGATGGAATCTGCAACGGCACACAAACTAATTTCAGCAGCGGTCATCTTTACTGCATACAATTCAGGTTAATAAAAAGGTGAAAAGTGTTTTAATTTCAACAACATGCAGGCTACAGTCTTTAATACACTAGCAATTGAAGTGTATGCTAAATTGCTAAAGTGTTCGCTTTGGGCACGAGTTTTTTTTTATAATTGAAATGATTACCATGATTTAGCTGTTTAAAAATAACCCCAAATGATTAATTCCATCATTACTATCTTCCTTCTTAAGGTAATAGAATAACACCGGTACAAAAACGGCTTATCCTACAGTCTTTGTATAAAGCAAGCCTATCTGACTGTCCTCTTAGTTTCATGACAATGATCTTCAAATGGTTCTGTTTAATCTCAACCGTCAAGATTAGCTACCTCCCTCTTTTGAATGCCCGACTGCAATTGTTTTGCCTCCGTGGTTGCAATCTAGTTTTATAGTCAGGACAGTGGCATTGTGAACATTGTCAAAAGCACAAAACACACAATTTAATCCTGAGATTTTAAAAGCAGTGTAACATAGCCGACTGTTAAAACTTTGTGTGCGATATGAGGCAAGTGCTAAAAAAATGAGTGTGAATGCTTACTCACATCGGTGCGCCTTCAGCCCCTCAAAAGACACGGGCTCGTCATAGTACTCCCATTCATAATCCGAATCGCGGGGCACTGTGCTCGATCTGTTTGACGGCGACGTCGACATCTTGGCAACACTGAATTTCGACCCAAACCATTCATGAATACCCACGGTAAAGAAATAGGAACGGGCTCCGTAAAACAAAACGATTCACTCAGTCTACAATTGTTTATCCCTGAAAAGCATACCCAGACAGCACGCTGCATCTTGCCGACGTTGGTTATTGATCGGCACCATCGGCAAAGCATCGCTGCTTTTTTTTGCCCTGTACGCTCTACACCAATCGCATCGGTTTTGGATCGGTTAAGGGTAGGCATAAACGACTGTTGAATAGACCACCCTTCCGATGCTTTGCCAACCAAAACCCGCCCATCGGCAAAGCGACGTTTAGCCGACCAATAGCCTGAGGTCCCTTTCCGATGGTTTGCCAACCTAGCCCCAACCATCGGTAAAGCGGCCCTTTACCGATCATAATATAACGTTTCCTGGCGATGGTTTGCCAACCAAACCCCGCTTGTTTACCTCCCACTGATTTGCCCAAAATGTATTACGGCTTTGAGCGCGAGCTCATTTTTAAATCAATTTGGCTCCACCCTTATAATAACCGAACAACGGTGAAGTTCAAGCAAGGACACTTGACTCGACCTGAGGAATACATAACGAAGCAACATCGCCTGAGGAAAGAGGGGATGAGACGGAGAAGAGCTTTAGAGAGAGATTTAGAAGGCGTCACTTTAACTCAAGGTAAGTGTTATTGAGTTGCGGTGACACTGCTTATAAAGGCAATGAATCCATACGTTTTTCAGTGATAGCATGACATCTATAGCTATATGCTAATATGCTGAAAACGCCGTTTTGATGTTAGCTAGTATGCTACAGGAACATTAACTAGCTTGGAGGCAGCGACCAAGCGAAAATGTTTGACGGTAAAGGTTTGGCTGGTTCAGTAGTTTTAAGTTTATCTTTCATAGCGAGTGAAACCTCAAACAGAAGGTTGTCATTGACGAAGACAACAAATGCTGATTGTTATCTTCCTGAGTTCGGTTAGGAGTTCGGTTGCTAGTGAATTCTTAGCTAGCGCGTTTGGTTTGTAGAAGATGACGTTATGCTAACAACCGTTTTCTTGTGCTGAGGTAAATGGATAGAAGTTATTAAATTATTGAGATTGTATTGGTTGGGAATGCCTGCAACGGTGTTTAACATGCACGAAGTAGAGCTTATGAAATGTTGTTATCTTGAAATGTTGATATGTAAAGCAATTCTGGTCTATCTCCCCCCTCATTTTCAGATTTCCATTTTTCATATCTGGCTGGCGTCAAGATCCACGATCCCAACCAAGGTAAAGCTTGACTTCACTGTATGACAACGGAAAATCTCAATCTTAAACCGACAGTTGTATTAATTGTATTAAAGGGGCACTATGTTTCACTCCCAAATGTACTGTATGTAGGAGTTGGTTATTGGCCCAGGTGCTGTCTATGTTCATACTATGTGTCTGCAAGCTATTACACCATTACTTTTTTATAAATGTATTAAAAGAACAAAAGCTGAGCTGAAATGTATTAGAAACCGAACCTGTCCTTTTGAAAGTGTATTGTAAAGTGTCCAAATTGTAATGTATATTTTTTTAAATTTAAACATTATCAGAATGAAGACTTTCATTAATTCTGAAAAACACAATGATATGAGACAAATGTGTACAGATTTTATCTTACTGCAAATTTGGTATTGTATTTTATTAATTGTATTACATGGTGACATTTTATGTATTTTATTAATTTACGTATATATTTAATGTATTGCTAATTCTTGGATATGTGTGATTGAATAATACAACTCATGTCAATTTGTAATTTTTTTCTAATCATATGCTAGTAGGTACAGTTACACAACATGTGTTGATATAACATAAAAAGTAACACAAAAACTTGTTACACAAGTTACACAAAAGTATCTGGACATAGAGATGTGTTAAAAACAACATAAGTTGAGTTATTTTCAACACGTGTTTTAAGAGTGCAGCTTCGATGCAAAACTGCAGGCAGACAGCAATTTCCAAAATAAAGTTGTACGTCTCATCGGTGTCTCACACAAGCAAACAAGTCCCATTTTATTGTTAGATAATCATGCAGCAAGCCAACTGAATTGTCTTTCTTTGCTTTTACAGATTGACAAACTATCCCTATCAGGTGGGAAAAATATAAGAGACTGTCTGGAGGGTGTGCGCGAAGCTCTTCCAACAAGAGCTCGCCACCAAACTGAATTGGTGTGGCAGGGGCCAGAAGATGGGCTTAAAGGCCAGGCCCATTCACCATGTCATCCTTGGTAAGTCCATACATAATATAACCAATTACATGCACTCAGATAAAATAACTGTGTCATTTTGAGAATTTACATATTTTAATGTAATTTTTTTAGTAGTTAAAAAAAAAAACATTCATACCCTACTTTACACCTTTCTCAATGTTCCACTCATCGACCATCTCGCTGGTTCTACTAGACTAATATGTTGTTGCATCATAATATCACCCCTTTAAAAAATGGGGGGGAAAACTTGATTGTCTGACCCCAAAGTCTCTCTCCTGAAAAGTGACACAGGATCAGTAACAGACAATTTAGGCCTATTTAAAATAGCCTAATTTCTGTTTCTTTTTATTTGTGTGTGCAGATGCTGTGTTGGCCAACCCAGCAGCGCCGTCCACAGAGGCCGAGGCTGAGGCGGCCATTAAGAATTGGCTGCGCCTGAGCGGGGACCGTAATGGGGATCGCCAAAGGCGCAATTTATAACTTTTTTTCATTTTACTTTTTTCCCCCTTAAATCATAATAATAATAATAAACTTGTATAGCACAGTTCATACATGCAAGATGCAGCTCAAAGTGCTTTACAGTTTAGAAGGGTTGTTACAAGACAACATTTCAATAATAAATAAACAAATAAATAAATTGTTTCCGTTCTTTCGTCATTCAATCTTCCTCTCATGTGTTTTTGTTATTAGCAGAGGAGGATAAAGTAAAAGTAAGAAAAAAGGAAAAAAGTTCCCTTCCAACACGGGTAACTTATCTGGGTAAAAAGTAGTACTTCTCTTACGAAAAGCTGACTCTGCACAGGTTGGATTGAGGTTGTGGTGCAGGGTCCTTGTTAGGTTTTTAGTGTTTTTCAGTAATAACACAGTCTGATGGAGTAAATGATGTGACAGCTGAATAATATCATGTGCTGTTGTTATTATAACACAAATATACTTTTAATTTTACTTTTGACACCTCTGGTTTTTAGTGAAACAAGCTCCGGACGACCACAAATAACGGCGCAACCCTTCTGCAGCAGTGAGAACATTCTGGCGTTTTTCTTAATGGAAGAGCGTTGTCAGGTGATATCCTACTATAGCCACTAACTTAAGATGTTCCTCAAAACGTCAGGGTGCTTTCCTCGCTGCTCAGGTGGGACGCGTCGAGTAGGTTGTAATTAAATCGGATAAATATTGGCACATGATCGGATATAAGGCGGGCAACCGTCGGCTCACTGTAGGAATACATTGGCACGACGTTGGTACTCCGTCGGCTGTGTCGCTCATTTGCCGACGTCTGCCCATCATCTGGCCGATGAGCCAGCGCTCTCTCAAAGACGTCTTGCCGATGTAGTTACATCGGGCACATAATTATATCGGCATTACGTTGGCTCTCCATCTGCTACCGCCTATTTGCCGACGTCTGCCCAACATCTTGCCGATGAGCAAACGGTTCTTTCAAAGACGTCGTGCCGATGTATTTTACATCGGGAAAAAAGCATCTAGCCGACGTCGGCAAGATTTAAGTGTGCTGTCTGGGTAGTTTACATTTTTGCCATAAACTCCTTGTTCAGGTGTAATTAAACAAGAGCGCGATTCTCTCCTTTGGTAACAAAATTTACAGGGTTTCATCCACCTGATTTTTAAAAATCCCAAAATAGCTTCAGGCAGATCTCTACCAAGGGACGCCCGCTTCAGCACCCTATCTGCGCGTAGCGACAGACAACCAGTTTCCCCACTTCCAGTCCTCCTTGTGCATTACCCTCTACAGTCGTTCCGCTGACATCTGCGAGGGGCAGCTCCGATTTCCCTGCAGGTGGGGCATCCGTACAGTTGGATGGACAAAACTCTCGTCACACTAAATCATGAAATTGTGTACAAGGGTGGTGCAGTCTACAAAAATGGCTCATCATAATTTATGAAAAATTAAACTCGTCACACCTACTCGTCATACATTCCGTTTAATGTTCTACTTATTTTTATTGTTTCCCCTACTTTTAATAAATACACAATAACATGTATAACCAGGCACTTTAGATTGAAATAACCAGTGCATAATTTATATATTTTTAAAATAAAGTCAAATAAACCAGGGATATTCATATGTGTGCATAAGGCGGTGTACACAGGACAACGCCATGTCATGGCCATACATCCTACATTAGGTTTAAGCATAGGGAAACTCTGACATGCTGCAGCACTTTTGCTACAGCATTTTCCGACTAGCACCAGTAATTCACATGAGCACTACTGTATCTTCCCACTTACACAGTCGCTGTAGGCAGTCCTGTGTACCCATACTCTGTGGTCATGACAGTAAGACAAGACAATTGCCGTTATAAAAGCTGCTGCTAAAATTAGGTAGGGGAAGTCAAATGGAAGACTCCCACACTCCCATCAGATCAGACGGGTGTCTTTGCACGCACACACACCATTTTCCCTCAAGCAGAAGTCGGGCGTTTGGCAGTAAGTCACATTTTTGTAGAACCTTACAGCTGCAATTAGAGCCTCTCGTTAAGAAGGCAGAGGAGCTACGATTTTTTCTCCAGGGTGTTAAACGTCTATAACAGGGTAACGACAGAGCTGGTAATGCTGACGTCGGTTCTCCAGGGTGTCCGTGCTGATCTGTGGAGGGGGCTTCATGGTCCTGCATCTCATCTTGTCGTTGCCCACCTCCTGCTCTTCGTCCTGGCATCTCCCTGACCCTTGTGCATGTCCAACAGCAAACGCTGAGCATGTGTCTCACAATGAGCAGGTACATGAGCAGGCAGATATTAACTAACACACACACACACACAGACACAGACCTGCAAGACTCGCTTCAAAGCCTGATTCCAAGCCTGTTCTGTGCCTACCCTGATGGCCTCTGTTGGTTTTTAAGAGTAAAGTAAAGCACACCAGCCCCCTCCATCTCCATTTCTGACACTCAGAGGTGAACCGGAATAGCAGAGGACCAGCAGGTACTGAAGAATTCAGAACGGTATTTTGATGAAAGAAAGAAATAACCTAGAATGGTAAATGTCAATTGTGCGTGAGAGTTCACTGGTGACCTGTTTTTTCAAGGACAGGTATCAGCCGATGGAAAAAAAAAAAAGATTTCTAGAATTGCCCTCCCATCTCTCTCCCCATTCCAGCTGTCATACTCTGCGTTCTGCACTTCTGGCTCTCTTTCTCTGTCAGTCTCATTCTGTGCTTTCTCCACTTCTGTGTGTGTGTTTGGCAGTCATCTCAGAAAACCATCACTGCTCAGACAACGGCTATCTGCGCTCCCAGACACCCACACCGTGTGACGTTATCCATGCATTATGCATGCATGACAGAGGCATCCATTCACACAGTAGACGACCCCTGCCTTGTGTTACCATATGTACCCAAGGAGACCTCACTATCCAACAGTGGAGCCGTGGTACCTAGTAGTTATCTCATACACTATCCAACAGTGGAGCCGTGGTACCCAGCAGTTATCTCATACACTATCCAACAGTGGAGCAGTGGTACCCAGCAGTTATCTCATACACTATCCAACAGTGGAGCCGTGGTACCCAGCAGTTATCTCATACACTATCCAACAGTGGAGCCATGGTACCTAGTAGTTATCTCATACACTATCCAACAGTGGAGCCATGGTACCTAGTAGTTATCTCATACGGCATGTGGCAGGGGACTGGCATGGATGAGCAAGGAGGCAAAATGCTGGATGTGTGTGAGTCATGTCAAATAGATTTGAGGTTTACACACCCACACACACACACCTCTCAGGCTCAATCAAGGAGTTTAGAGACTTAATATTATTTAAAGGTTGGCTGTCCTTACACATGCACATGTTCACACACACACACACACACAACTTTATACCCTTGAATTCTAGCCTATGGAGGTCCGTGATTCACAGATAGGTTGGGTGTTTAAATTAGATGCTGCAAGATGAGAGAAGGAGCATTTTACTGCTTTGTGCATAGACCAATTAATTTCCCACTCTTTTTACCAACCGCTTCTTCCTTTCTTTATACACACACACACACACACACACACAGGATGTGTAAAACAATGGCTCAGCCCTGGAAGGCATGCATTTCTTCATCACTGAAGCCCAGATCCTGAGTCAACCTGGGGAGGGAGGGAGAGAGAGCGATGGGAGGATGGGGGAGAGCGAGACAGAGAGGAAGAGGAGCAGAGATAGAGAGATGAGATGAAATTGGAAACAGCAAGAGAGAAGAGAGCGAGTCAGTCGATTAGTGCAGGCAGCCTATTACTGAAATGAATCAAGCTGAAGTCAATCTCCTGATGCAGAACATCAGAGGAGACTTCATCACCGCCCATCCATCTATTTAGTGAACTCCTCAAGCATAGCAGGAAACCAAGACCACAACACAGGCACTAGTCTGGTTTACTACATGGATGAATAACATACCATTTTCAACTGTCACAAACTACATCAGTGGAATGTTAAAAATATATAAATATATGTACATGTGTGTGTATATATGTATATAGTGTGTGTGTATATGTGTGTGTGAGCAAATGTGCAGAAGGAACAAGCTCACCTGACTGCAAGCTCGGTGAAGGCGGTGGGTCCACACACACACACCAGGCATTTGGAGCCTTCGGGCTGAACCAGGAAGTCTGTGAGCATCGAGGCTTGGATACGCCCCCTCCGTCCTGTCCACGAATCAGAGGCCTCCGAGAGTATATACTCCACCTCAAACCTGAGGAGGAAAGGTACAGTCAGTCACAAAGGGAGGGATGGAATTACTGCATCAGATGAGGAAAAGAGGGATGGGGTGATTGAAACTGGGAGAAGAGTGAGCAATAGTGATTGTGAAAGAGAAGAGAAAAAGTGATTAAGATGAAGGAAGAGAGGGATGGAGTGGTTTGAGAGAGAGAGACAGGGATAATGATGGAGTGATTGCACACGAGGTGTGGGTGGGAATTTGAAGCAAACATTGTGATATCGGGCATTTTGTTGCCTTAATAGCAATTTGTCTATGATTAGTAAAGTTTGCACTGGATTAGTAAAGTTTGCATTGGATTAGTAATGTTTGCACTGTATAAAACCTGCCCCTTAAAATTCGTTGTGCAGTGTCTCATTGTCACACTGACACACTGACTAACGATTATGATTTCTGTGTGCTGTTCTGCTGAGGACTTTTAAAGGTCCTTCCTCAAATTGCCAGCCAAGAGCCTGTATTGTGCTCCAGGACAAAAAGTGTTCTTCTGAAGGGATAACTATGTGCTGAGAGAGGAAAAGACTCAGGTAACGCTCCTCTGAGGGGCACAACTCTGTGCTGAGAGAGGGAGAAACTGAGGTAAGACAGTTCTGAACAGCGCTGCTGTGTGCTGAGGGAGAGAGAGACTCAGGCAACCCTGTTCCTAAGGGCACTGCTGCTGTTTTCACAGACCAACTAGACCCTTCGACTTAGCAAACAAACCCGACAATAGGACGACTGACTCATAAAAATAAAGTAATAATAATAAAACTTTAAGTGCTAAGTGTTCTCCCAAACAATAGTATGTTACAATAAGGTTTGTAGTCAGGAAGGCTTAAATCTCTTCTCCCAAAGGTACTCTTTCTAGGTGTACAAGTATCTTGTGTTTTCTCTAAACGTCTGAAAAGTATGGCTGCTGAATGGGGCGGCGAAAGCTTTACATAAGCAGATGCAACTGGAACTACAGACCTTAGACTTGTCCCTTCTAAGACTGACAGAGAACATGCCTGCCACCTTCCAGACACCATCTCCCTGACCCACACATCCAATATGATTCTCACTCACACACATTGGCTACCGAAAGGTCAGTGTGAGAGAGATGGGTGTCGTGGCTACTTCCCATCCCCTCCCCTATGACTCTGCTCTCACTAATTAGCTCTTCCTGGCCCGCTGGGCTACAGTTCACACACACACACACACACACACACACACACACACACGAGTGAGGCCCCTGGGACAGGTAAGCTGCAGAGGCAAGATCTGGGGACAGGTTTCTCTGGAACACAGGTGCTCAGGCTGCATACAAGCACCTGGGGTGGGGTTACTGAACAGCTGGGGCAAGAGAATAACAGCAAGCCATTATCCAGCCACTTTCCCCCTACAAAACTACAGGATATGACATATGGTGACTACATCATAGCATGGCAGAGATTTAGCCTCATCAAGACCTTGGTGGGTTAAGCACTGCTGTGATGTTAGTAGCCTAAACCGTTTCGTATTACTCATGCCTTTTTCATGTTTTTTTTCCCTGCACCTGGCCTGTCTGAGGAAGGATGGGCACACGTTACTACAGCAGTGCTATTTGACCGCTTAGAGCCTAGTTACCCTTTTAAATTACAGCAGATTACTATTTTTATTTTCTTAAAATTCATGTCTAGTACAGAACTATGCTTAATCTATGGGGTAACAAAAACAAACCAAACAAATAACAGAAGATTACACATTATTGTCACATTTTATTTGAATAGTCTTGTAGATGGTTCTGTAGACTATTTATAGATGCTGAGACTACTAATAAACCATCTGTTGGAACTCTGTGTGTCTATTTAAGTTTAAGGTTAGGGGTTGGGTTTGATTAGACAAAATTAAACTAAATTTCAACAAACTCTGGAAACTCTCTGTGGGTGTTGTTTCTAAATAAAGTATTACCAAGAATTTAAGCACAGCAGTAATGTCAACAATTCATTTTGTTCTGAGAAAAACGCCTGACAGCTGAATTTCATACAGGCTTAAGCTACTCTATGAGAAATGTATTATTATTATTATTATTATTGTTGTTATTATTGTTGTTAGTATTATTATTATTATTATTATTATTATTATTATTATTACTATTCAAGATTCAAGATTATTTTATTTGTCCCGAAGGAAATTTGTCTTGGACAAACACATAGCTGCCACAGAACATCCAACACGGCAAAATGATGATGACAAAACACATAAAGATACATAAAGTGCATAAAGTGCAGTACTTAAGTGCAAACCCAAGGTGCATCCATAAATGCATCTCTCCAAACATACATACAGACATGCACACACGCACATGCCCTCACACACACACATGCACACACACAATGCACACCCATGCACACACACACACACACACACACACACACACACACACACACACACACACACACACACACACACACGCACGCACCCACATGTACACACACACACCATTACAGGACAGCAACACCAGTTAACGGCCTGAGTTTAGAAGATTCACCGATATTGGAATGAAAGAGAATTTGTACCTATTCAAAAACCTTTTTCTACTTTTAATTATTACTATTATTATTATTTATGAGAAAGTCTGTGAAAAGACAGACATTGCATTTGTCAACCTGGCTGAAGACAAAAACATAAATAAATGTCTTCTAACCTCAACCATATTTTCACAATAGGCCTCCAAGTCTGGCAATGTTTCTGAAAAAACTGCTCCCAATTTACCCTAAGTCCCCAGTGTCTCCTCAACTAACTCTAGAGGTTATTTCAGCGTTCTTCTACAAACGCTGAGCCTCCCTTTTTCCATTCTCCCAGACACCTAGGCCGTTCCATTGTAATGCATGTATGTACACTGCAATGGGGAGTTCCACTGTACAACTTTAATACATTCATAGCACTTTCTTCCTACTGGTGTGGGATTTGAACCGGTGACCCTCCGAACCCAAGATCAATGCAATGTAATAATTACCTATGGCCTCGGTGGTCCTGCTGTCGCTCATGAATTATGACGTGATCTGTCACACTGCCCAAAGGGCTGCGTTGCTGACTTAGCGGGCATTCATTTGAGGTTGACCTACATGTGTAATTTCCTGATAAATCTGATTTCATCACACCCACTGCTGTCAACTCTTTTCTATCAGAATTAGAATCATTTTACACCCACCTGTGTGTATGATGCGATGGGGGAAAAGCTACAATGGACACAGACACCAAATGTTTACAGACAGATAGACACACAAGAACTATACACACACAAACCCACAGACACACACGCAACATGCACACATACACAGGAAGACGTCAGTACACACCTGTTGTCTCTGGCAGCCAGCTGGTCCAGTTGTGTGTGCCAGAGGATGTCTCTCTCCTGCCGGTTGAAGAACATCAGTCTGCTTTTCCTGTGGACAAAGGGACCCGTCAATCATTCACACTCAACCTGTGTGTGTGTGTGTGTGCACACGCACGCACATCAGCTTGCTTTTCCTGTGGACACAGGTACCGGTCAGTCGCTCACACTCCAACTGGCGTGTGTGTGTGTTCTTGTGTTTGTGTGTGTGTCACACTCCACTCACTCACACTCCAATAGGTGTGTGCTTGCTTGCATGTGCATACGATCTGATGATTTAGGGGAATCAGTGTTGACGCAGCTAATTTGGGAGAGAAAGCTAAACATTTGGTCACATAACTAGCTGCCCAGTAAAAAATGCCTGCCTAAGACATGTTGTCATGCCAAACCCAGTGCCTGAATGATATCTTCACTGCCATTATGACGAGGGTGGCGTTGGCCAATTAAACAGCGGCAAGACTGCACTCTGTTCTGCCATGGCCCTGCAGTACAGCTGCTGCATGGGGCAGCTAAGCGTTGAGTGGGACCTGATGGTAATTACAGTCGGAGATACTGTGCTGGGGCAACATAATGAGACAGAAGCATAGACAGTAGAAGAGAATGGACTGTGGGATGGCGTCATTTTCAATGGGAGTCGTTGAAGCAAGATTTTGAGATTTTTATTTGGTGCATACGGGTGCATACGGTCACGTCGGCCAGCGAAACCCAAATACTATAAATTGAGTGGTAGATGCTCAATCACAAATCATACAGTGTACGATAATTTTTTTAATAAGTATTTTTCTACCATTATAGCTGCAATCACTTACTGAATGGGAGGCTAATATTGTACGTGGGGGCTTGATTCTTCGTCAACTAACTTTGGTTCCAGGCAGTCTTGCAAGCCAGCATGTCAAGGGAGCTAGCTAGTTAGCATGTACATACCAAGCTACAGCGTGTAGCTTAGCTTAACCATTTTTCTCAATTCACTTGCATCGAATAGTAAAATCCATAAAGATAGCGATTCTGTTTACAAACAAATACCAATTTCTAAGCTTATTTTTTGAGAAATACTGGTGTAAATGTTTCCCCAACATAAATAGAACAGTAATCGGGCATGACTATGGCTACGGCTTGTTATCCAAACAGTACGGTAAATTTTCTCCTGTGCGACAGAAACTCACTAGCCGTTTTATGGCGTAATTTTTAGCATAATTTCAGATAAACGTTTCTTACAAGGCAATAACATGACAGATTTCCGATCGAAGCAAATATGTTTTGGCTGTGTCCTCTCCGGTTTTATGGAGGGCCAAAAATGACATAATTAATAATAAATACGTATGTAAAAATAAATAAAATAAAATGACAAAAAAATGGGAAAGAAGTAATTTTCATTTACATTAATTCCATAATTTATTTTCCATTTTCTCTTTCTATTTATTTACAGATATTTTTCCCTGTAATATTTTCTACATACTGTTTTATATGCCCTGCATTTCTTTCCGGCGTATTTATTTATTGTCACTCCTTTTTACATTTCTTTGTCCTACATTTACATTGATGCCTACATTTATGCCTACATTTCTGCCTCGGTATGCAAATGAATTGGGCGTCACCCTCTCGCCCATTGGTTTTTAAGCAGGCTAACGCAGGTTGGTAGATACTGGCCAGAGACGATTTTGATACTGGCAGCCTGGCTGGCCAACAAAAGCTATCCAGCAAGATAGCCTACATCTAACGGCAGTCTTGCACAGAACTGCTTCAGGATTGCGAACTGCAGGGTCTACATGGGCTTATTACTATTGCTGGGTTGCCTAGATAACATTTAAGTGTTGCAATATCGTTCTACAAATGCAAGAAGTGTGCTAGTACACGCTTGTGACCGTATATGTTAGCCAGCTTGCTAGTAGTTAGCTAGTCGTAAGCTAACTTAAAACTTCGAGTGATTAAATGGCAATCTAGAGTAGCCTGGTCGTCTTAAATGAGTTCGTGTTACATCTAAACAACAATCCGTGATGGCACCATCACATTTTGTCACCCAGAGACTAAATCATATAAACACTTTCACGTTTCACTTCCACGAGAGTCTGCCATGTTGGTCTGAATGTTTTTGTAACTCCTGCCTCTTCAGCCAGCGTCATGCACGAAACACATCACACGCTGATATATGGTTATCACATCATTCTTAGTCAAATAAAGTTCAGGTTTCGCCAACTGTATTTCGCCTCCCTCGGGGAATTCGCCCTGCCATCGCCCTGTCAGGCGAAATTTTGCCTCCATTCAAAGTCGATGACAGCAAGGCGAAATTCGCTGTAATGGAAACGCACTGTAACTACCATAGTACCCGCGTTATCTCGACCAACCAATGGGCAAGAGGGTGACGCCTTGCGAGACAGCCTACTTCATTTGCATACCGAGACATAAATGTAGGTATAAATGTAGGCATAAATGTAAATGTAGGACAAAGAAATGTAAAAAGGACTGACAATAAATAAATATGCCAGAAAGAAATGCAGGGTATATAAAACAGTATGTAGAAAATATTACAGGGAAAAATATCTGTAAATAAATCGAAAGAGAAAATCGAAAATAAATACATTATGGAATTAATGTAAATGTAAATAAATACAGCAGTAAATAAAAATGACTTCTTTCCCATTTATGTCCAGTTTTATGTGTGATATATTTTTCAAATGCTTTCCTAAGCACATTTTTGCTGCATTTTTTAGTTATTTTATTTATTTGTGCTACATATTTTTACATACGTATTTATTATTAATTATGTCATTTTTGGCCCTCCATACGGTTTACAACAATGCCAATATCAAGGTACGGATGGCTTGTCATGTAAAGTTATTTGATTTCAAAGTGACGCTAAAATGAATGGAAGTCAACGGAATGCTAAAGGATATTGGGCCCTTTCCGGGTTGAGATTTTCCCATGGGTGCTTCAACTTCCGGATATGTTCCTACCCCCTTGGACAGAAGCCACGGACGCTTCTATTGCCTATTGGCCATCTAAACCCTCTATTCCCATTGGCCTTCTAAACCCTCTATGCCCATTGGCCCTCTAAACCACATGTGTCAAACTCAAGGCCCGTGGGCCAAATGTGGCCCGCCACGTCATTTTATGTGGCCCGCGACAGCTGAAATTTTAAGCCTTAAAAGGTCTGACTTTCTTATAATAAGTCAAAAAGTGCATTGACCATGTTAGTGTCATAACTTGTTTTCCTTTGTAGCAGTGCGGTAGCCCGTTACCAATTGTACACCACGCTACAGTGCTAACAAACACCACGCAGACACACGTTTTTAAACACAGCCCTTTTATTTTTTTTTACAGCTTACCTTGTAGTTGCAGGTTGACTTCCTGGTGTGGACTGAAAGACCCGACGGGAGCTCTCAAGGGACAATTATAGTTTGGAGAGCTCACGTCAGAGGTATGCATGTTGCACCAGTGTGTGGGAAAGAGGGGTGTTTGTGTTTTTATATATTTTATGGTGTTTATGAAGTGTGTGGTGTACATATTTTAAAACAGTAGTATTTATTGTTTTTAAACAGAGTATTTATGTCTATTTTTGTACTGGTTCTTAGCTGTTTAAACATGATTGATTTTGCACATGTTGTGGTTGGATCCGTGGGCTAGAAAATCCAGGGAAAACCAAATGGCAGTCCGTTGGTTTTGAGGTGTGCTACTGTGAACACCTGGCTACAACGAGAGAGAGAATTGCGCAGCAAATATTTTTGCTATTGCTTTATATTATTGAACTTACTTTGCCCTTAAAAAGTTTAGTTTTACATCTATGCAAATATAGCCTATATGAAATATTTGTAATTTGAATAAGTAAAAAAATCAGACTTATTTAACATTAAGGATTAGTTGCATTTATTTTACATTACATTTAGTTACTTTCCGCTGCATTTATACTGTCTTACAGTTACATTTGGCCCTTTGAGGGCAGCCATTATGCTGATGTGGCCCTCGGTGAAAATGAGTTTGACACCCCTGCAAACCCTCTATGCCTATTGGCCCTCTAAACCCTCTATGCCCATTGGCCCTCTAAACCCTCTATTCCCATTGGCCCTCTAAACCTTCTATGCCCATTGGCGCTCTCAACCCTCTATGCCCATTGGTTGGGTTACCTGCCTCCATATAACCACACCTGGCACCGTCTGCTGCATTGCCCACAAGTCTTAGATCTCCTTAGCATGCAGGAGGGGCACCTAAGGACAACGCCATTTCACATAGCACAGTCTACACACATATGACACAGCCTACACACACGACACAGCCTACACACACATAGCACAGCCTACACACACATGACACAGCCTACACACACACATGACACAGCCTACACACACATGACACAGCCTACACACACATAGCACAGCCTACACACACATAGCACAGCCTACACACACATGACACAGCCTACACACACATGACACAGCCTACACACACATGACACAGCCTACACACACATGACACAGCCTACTCCCTGCATGGCACACGAAACGTCACTGCATGATACAGCCTACACACACATGACACAGCCTACACTCACATGGCACATCCTACACTAACATGCACAATTTGCACTCACATGGTACAGTGTATTGTCATATGGCACATGAAACGCAACTTCAAACAGCCTACATTTACATGGATGAAACCCCTGGCAAAGAAGGGGTGATGCATGCAAGGAAAGGGGTGGCCAAGTGATGCTAAATGCTGAGTGAGTGTCTCACCTGAGTGTGGGTAGGTCGGTCAGGGCGGAGCGGATGAGACGGGCCATGGGGGTGAAGCCTGTCCCCGCGGCCAGGAGGTACAGGTGGGTGACGCCGCGCAGCTGCCGCAGGCTGAAGGGACCCTCGGGGCTACTCACACACACCGCCTCACCTGGCAGGACCCGCAGCACCAGGGTTCACAAACAGACAACAAATAATAACAGGAAAAATGTCAAAACGCAGTCATCAACATCAAGCTTACATGCTGTGATGAACACACATTTGCTGTTTCAGTACACACACACACACGCACTGTGTCTGAAGTGTGTGCGTGTGTGTGTGTGTGTGTGTGTGTGTGTATTTCTGTCTGTCTGTCCTATAGCATGTCTGCATAATGCATTAGCGTGTGAATAATGTAAATGTGTCCAATATATTTCCATCAGTAGTAGAGTAAAAAGGTTTCATAGAGTAAAAAGGTTTCAGGTGGCACTGATGTGACCGTTGCATTCTGGGTAAACCTTTTTCACAGGCTGACCCACACAGCCTTTATGTTTTGCCAATGAATGCTGTGTTTACGTACACAAACTAGATGTACCGCATAGCGGTACATGGTATGACCGCCGCAGTATATTGAAATGTGGGAACTGTTGGTGTGATGAGTGTGTGGTAGAGCAGTGTTGTGAGGTGAGAATTTCTGTGCAAATGATTTCCTGGAAGTGGGCATGGATGTGGGTTTTGAATGTGTAGTGTGTAGGAGTGATTTGTGAAGGCAAGGAATTGGCAAAATGAGATTTTGTACAATTACAGCGCCCCCTATGGACCAAATTTTATGGCATGTTCTGTGGTGTTAGAGGTCTTTGTGGTGATCGTGCATGATGTATTTTGTGCAGTTCCCACCTTCTCGGTCCAAGATATTGGCAACTCAAAATCCAAATTTTTGCATTTACCCTTATCACTAGATGGCGCTATGCTTCAAGTGAGAGTTTATGGGCTGGGTCAATATGCCTCTGTAACACCTACATACTAACACAAAATCGTTGTCTTGGGCAAAATTGTTGACAAGTTATTTAACAAAAACTGTTTTTCAACACCTAGCTTCGGCGATAAACATCGCCCCCTATGACGAAATGTCACAAAATTTAGTACACATGAAAAGAAAGATGTTTAGAGATGGCATGTCAACTTTGACCAAATTTGAGGAATTAAAAGCCAAGATACGGCCATTTGAAGAATTTTAAGCTACGTGTTAAATATTCATTGATGTGTGACTTCGGAACGGTTTATCTCAAGATAAATCCTTTGATAACTTTTTGTCAGCATTGTCTGTAGATGACATATACCAAATTTGGTGAGATTCACATGAACGGCCTATGACGAGTTCGTTCAGATTCGTTTTCGCAATATTAAAATTTCATGGAAATTGTTCTCGTTGGAAGTGGGCGTCGACCAGTGTTTTCAATGCGTGAGGGTCAATAGATTTCATGATAAAAAAAAATTGGTTGTAAATGCTCTAGATAATAGGCAAAATGACATTTTGCCCAATTACAGCGCCCCCTATGGACCAAATTGTATGGCACATGCTGTGGTTTTAGAAGTCTTTGTGCTGATCGTGCATGACGTATTTTGCGCAGTTCCCACCTTCTCGTTCCAAGATATTGGCAACTCAAAATCTCAATTTTTGCATATACCTTTATCACTAGGTGGCGCTATGCTTCAAGTGAGTGTTTATGGGCTGTGTCGATACGCCTCTGTAACACCGACATACTAACATAAAATTGTTGTCTTGGGCAAAATTGTTGACGAGTTATTTAACAAAAACTGTTTTTTGACACCTAGCTTCGCCAATAAACATCGCCCCCTATGACGAAATGTCAAAAAGTTTAGTACACATGAAAAGAAAGCTGTTTAGAGATGGCATGTCAACTTTGACCAAATTTGAGCAATTAAAAGCCAAGATACGGCCATTTGAAGAATTTTAAGCTACGTGTTATTTGTTCATTGACGTGTAACTTCGGAACGGTTTATCTCAAGATAAATCCTTTGATAACTTTTTGTCAGCATTGTCTGTAGATGGCATATACCAACTTTGGCGAGATTCACATGAACGGCCTATGACGAGTTCGTTCAGATTCGTTTTCGCAATGTTAAAATTTCACGGAAATTGTTCTCATTGGAAGTGGGCGTCGACCAGTGTTTTCAATGCATGAGGGTCAATAGATTTCACAATAAAAAAAAATTGGTTGTAAACGTTAGCATTCTCTAGATAATAGGCAAAATGACATTTTGTACAATTACAGCGCCCCCTATGGACAAAATTTTATGGCACGTTCTGTGTTGTTAGAGGTCTTTGTGGTGATCGTGCATGACGTATTTTGCGCAGTTCCCACCTTCTCGGTCCAAGATATTGGCAACTCAAAATCCCAATTTTTGCATTTACCCTTATCACTAGGTGGCGCTATGCTTCAAGTGAGAGTTTATGGGCTGGGTTGATACATCTCTGTAACATCGACATACTAATACAAAATCGTTGTCTTGGGCAAAATTGTTGACGAGTTATTTAACAAAAACTGTTTTTTGACACCTAGCTTCACCAATAAACAGAGGTGGACAAAGTACACAATTCCTTTACTTAAGTCAAAGTATGGATACTCCTAGTCAAATATTACTCAACTACAAGTAAAAGTTGCTATGCCAGTTTTCTACTCACGTACAAGTACAAAAGTAATTGTTTCTAAAAATACTTAAGTATTAAAAGTACAAATATCTTTTTTCTTTCTTTTTTGATAATGTGGGGCCACAGACAGGTCACTAGAACTTGACTTGACCTTAAGTGCTTTATACACAACATCACTATTTTCATATGTTTGGCCTACCTGACAATTTGTTTAACTATACAAGATTTTTACCTTTTACCCTAATATAAAATAATGTAGATGCAAATAAACTTCCAATTAGGATACTTGCAGTCAGTATAGCCTAGCTCATTGAAAAAGATCATTGCTGGTTTCTATCCTTTGTCTTGTAAGTAAATTCATGTATAGTTGCAGGAATTTAAGATAATGGTGTAAATTACAAAACAATATGTACTTGGGAAAGCTCTGTAGTTTAAAAAAATCTTTGGGAGAGTGTAATTCCTATTCCATGTTTAAAACCGTCAATTGAATTACTATTGTTATTCATTCTCTACTAACAAATCTGAAACAGCTGAACACAAACACAATAACTCAATTGGAGTAGTAAATGTAATGTTTAGTTGTAAAGATGTGTGCTGAAAGTCAAGTGATTGTGTTTTTTAATTCCAACTTTATCATAGTCACAAATGTTTTGATAAAAATTGTCATTATCTGCTATTGCCATCATGATCAGTTCAAATTCAGTGACGGAAAGTAAAGACACTTCAGACTTAGACATGATCTATCAGATTATTGCAAAATCACTTCAAAGCCATGTTTCAATGTAACTTGTACTGGAACTGTACTGATCATACTTTTTAAACAGGAGTTGAGCGCATCCATCTCTCATCAATTTAATGAGTACTTCATGCACATTTCAAATGTAGTGGAGTAAAAAGTACAATATATGTCTTAAAATGTAGTGAATTGAAAGTCACAAGTTGCCAAAATGTTTAGTACTCAAGTAAAGTACAGATACTTCAAAATTGTACTTAAGTACAGTACTTGAGTAAATTTACTTAGTTACTGTCCACCTCTGCCAATAAACATCGCCCCCTATGAGGAAATGTCACAAAATTTAGTACACATAGAAAGAAATATGTTTAGAGATGACATGTCAACTTTGACCAAATTTGAGCAATTAAAAGCCAAGATACGGCCATTTGAAGAATTTTAAGCTACATGTTAAATGTTCATTGACGTGTAACTTCGGAACGGTTTATCTCAAGATAAATCCTTTGATAACTTTTTGTCAGCATTGTCTGTAGATGACATATACCAAATTTGGTGAGATTCACATGAACGGCCTATGACGAGTTCGTTCAGATTCGTTTTAGCAATGTTAAAATTTCACGGAAATTGTTCTTGTTGGAAGTGGGCGTCGACCAGTGTTTTCAATGCATGAGGGTCAATAGATTTCACGATAAAAAAAAAATTGTTGTAAACATTAGCATTCTCTAGATAATAGGCAAAATGACATTTTGTACAATTACAGCGCCCCCTATTGACCAAATTGTATGACACATGCTGTGGTTATAGAGGTCTTTGTGGTGATCGTACATGACGTATTTTGCGCAGTTCCCACCTTCTCGGTCCAAGATATTGGCAACTCAATATCCCAATTTTTGCATTTACCCATATCACTAGGTGGCGCTATGCTTCAAGTGAGCGTTTATTGGCTGGGTCGATACGTCTCTGTAACACCGACATATCACAAAAATTTCATGTTGGGTGAAACATTCACTGAGTTATTCAGCAAAAACTTTTGCCGGTCTCCCCCTCTTTGACGTACGCTGGCACAGGGGGGGGGTGGCCCTGGGGGACCAAAAGCTTCTATTCGCTCGAAATGTTCCAGGGCTACATGCCTACAAAGATTCATGTCCCCCCGAGTTTCAGTGTCCCGGGAATCGTTGACGGACATTCACTGAAAAAAAAGAAAAAAAAAAAAAAAGGGAAAAAAGTTCGCGGCAACTCTGTAATGACCGCTTTCGCTAGCTTCGCTAGCGGCGGTCATAATAACCTTAAATGACCTCAAAAGATGTGTAGGTAAACATCATCAGCTTACTTAACCATAGCAACCACGATGGCAGGAACACAACTTAATAATGATTTAGCATAAGCATCTGCTGGTGAAGGTTTGTTTATCTCTCTACGCGAAAGTCACTTGACCTACTGGGGCAGAGCTATCTGGACAGAACCAAGTAGCCGTGTTTTAGATTCCAGTCCGCCCGTCTGCACCTGGCTGCATACGTCAACAAGAATTGCTGGTCAAGTGTCTCTCGCATAGAGAACATCATGTCTTAGTCAGAGCTCTCCCAATGTTCCAATGACACATAATACGATCAACAATTCACAAGAAGGCAACTGGAATGGAGAAGTTGGAGAGAGAGAGTCAGGAAAAGAGAGAGACAGGGAGGCAGGAAAAGAGGGAAAAAAGAGCACAGCATGAGCACAGAAGAGAGCAGGACAAGTGAGAGAACGAGGCAAAAAGAGAAAAGTTAGGAGCAACTGAGAGAAGAAAACAGAGACAGAAATGGGAAAGGGAGAGAAAAATAGAGGTAGAGAAACAAGAGAACAAGATGAGACAGTGATGATCAGGCAGATTCTTTGAACTGTGCTAAAATAGAATTTAATTACCCAATCCATCCACAGTGAAGGGGCGAGAGCACAACTGATTATTGCAACGTCCTTGTCCTCTTGGAGAGGATCCTGTGTCTCTGTGGGCTCAAAGCTCAGTAACCCTGTGTGTGTGTGTGTGTGTGTGTGTGTGTGTGTGTGTGTGTGGACACACTTGTTAATTAGCTGTGCTTGACACCGCACGCCGGGAGGTGTGTGTGTGGTAGAATACATGTATAATCATTTAGTATGTGGCGACATACAAAAGGTTTCCCATTGGAGGTGCCTGTTTTGCGGAATAATGTCTAAGGATGCACACAAGTGTATGCACACACACACCCCCTATACTCATGGGCAGACACACACACACACACACAGACAAACACGTACTGTATGTACATACACACACACGCAGACAAACCTGCATCCCTGTATACACTCTGTGCACATTCAGCATGTTGCATCTGAGAGGCTCAAAAGGCTCAAAAACCTCACACACACACACAGAAGGGTGTTGTGACGAAGGGTACAACAGCAGCATGACATGGAGCATCACCACACACTCAGCACCACACACTCAATAAACAATAAAATCCTTCCCATGCTAACAACGTTAGCCTCCACTTGCCAGCACTGTCCTATACTTTGTCTGCACTTACTCTGTGAAATCTTCTCTGTTCTCCTCTGCATATCTGTAGATTGATTTGCATCCTCTATTGTAAGTCGCTTTGAATGAAATTGTCTGCGAAGTCTAATGTAATATTACCCTAATAGTGCACTACTACATAGGGAATGAGTGGCCATTTTAAACATGGCTTCACACGCAAACAAATGGTAGCACACACACACCCCTGACTGACTTGTGTGCAGACTGTCCAGGTCGGGGTTGAGCGTCCACACACACACACCCACCACCACACACACAGACCCCTGAATGACCTGTGTGCAGACTGTCCATGTGGGGAGTGGGCGCACACACACACACACCCCTGACTGACCTATCTGCAGGCTGTCGAGGTGGGGGCTGAGGGCCCCGTGGGGGTAGATCTTGACCATGAGGAAGAGCTGGGACCCCTCGCTGCCCTCAGTGGGAGGAGCTTCATGCAGCAGGGCAGACTCCACTGGAGTATAGGGCTTCACCACCTCACTGTCTGCAGAGGAGAGGAGAGGAGAAGAGGGGATAAAAGGATAGACGAGGAGAGGAGAGGATGAGAGGAGGAGAGGAGGAGAGATGAGAGAAATAAAAAAAATGATAGGAGGAAAGGAGAGGAAAGAGGAGGGAGAAAGACAGGAGAGGATGGTGAATTTAGAGAGGAGGTGGATAACAGAAAACAGAAAAGAGCAGCAGGGAAGGTAAAAGAAGAAAGGAGAAGAAGAAGAGGAGGAGAGGAGAGGAAGAATGAAAACCCAAAGTGAAGTGGTAAAGGGCATAAATAGAAGAAATATGAATATCATCTCAGTTTCACTTTACAATACCACCTAGAGGTCACACTGACAATTACTAAGCAACACATACACACACACAGAGGCAGGGCGGATCACTGAGCCAATAGGTGCTCATCAATACTTGTTTAAGACAAAGGGTGTTATGCCTGCTTCACCCTCTCACACCATATCCTCCTAAAGGTCACCCCACCGTCTCAGCGAGGCCTTCAGGTAGAGGTGTGTGTGTGTGTGCTCAGGTGTGGTGTTTAGCTGTGAGCGAGGCCTTGAGGTAGACGTTTGAGTATGCTCAGGTGCGTTTCACCTGTGAGCGAGGCCTTGAGATAGACGTGTGTGTGTGTGTGTGTTTGTGTGCGTGTGCTCAGGTGTGGTTTTTACCTATGAGTGAGGCCTTGAGGTAGACATGTGTGCCCACTGGCACGTGCATGTGCGTCCCTGGAGGCAGGCGGAGGCAGAAGAGTCTGGTGTCATGAGTCACGTCTGTCTTGGACGCCAGCACACACTCTCGGTAGAAGATCCCTGCATTCGGAGCACAGGAGGGAACATAAGCAGAGAGCACAGGACAGGCGTGTTCCCAATGATGGCACTCTCCCCTCTGTGGACCAAGGAGAGCACACTCCCCTATGTGGACCAATGGGAGCACTCTCCCCTAGAGCTGTGGACCAATGGGAGGACTCTCCCCTCTGTGGACCAATGGGAAGTCGCAGAGGGCAATTAGAGACTGGTGGAAAGGTCAACCGATTCATGGGTGGGTCGATATTATAGGCCAATATTTGCCATTTTTTACTCCATCGGCAGCGGCCCATGTTGGTGTTTAACACCACCGATTTAAATTCAGGCTCGTCGGCGGGCAGCCCAGTGTTATTGATGCGGTGGTGTTGTTGCGTGTGAAGGACCAAAGCAAAACTTTCTGCATGATTCCAGAACTTTGCTGGGAGAAAAGGTGTAAGTCCTAGGTATATACATTTACTTTTCACCAGTAAACGATTAAGTCTTGCATAACCTAGTATAAGAAAAGACGAAGCATTAAATGGTGTGTGTGTGTGTATTTGACAGGGTTGACTCACTGCGGTCTTTTCTGCGCTCAAAGGTGTCGTGGGCCTCCAGAGGATCCCCCAGCTCAGACCACTTACACTTGGCCTTCTTCCACAGGACCACCTGGATCTTCCCCACCGCACTGGCTGTGTGCACTGAAACACATACACACACGCACACACACAAGAGAGGTGGTACACACACACAAAAAACATCCATCCACAAACCCAGCAAAAGCACCTGTGCACATATACACATTTTCAAGCCCCTTTTTGAATGTTGTTTATTGAAATAAACTTTTACTACTAAGAGCTCTCCCTTCCGTCCTTCTTCCTGCCTCCCCCTTTCCATCACCCTTCTCTCCCCCTTCCCCTCTTTATCCCTTGCTTTCTCCTGCTCTCTTCTACTCCAGCACTTTTCTCTCTCCTCCTTTTCATTTCCCCCACCCCCACCACTCCCTCTCTCTCTATCTATCTATCTATCTATCTATCCCTGTCCCTCGGCCTTCTCTCCTCTCTCTCAGCTCCTTTGCTGTAATAGAGCCCAAATTGGAGATGAAGCAATAAGATTCTGCCCAAAACAACAACAGCATGGACCGCACACATACACACAGTATATATATATACATATATATACACACACTCTCTCACAGACAAACACACACACACACATACACTTTCTCTCTTTCACATACACACTCACATTCAGAACAACTATTACCCAGTTACAAATAAATATAAATGAATTGTAAAAATGCATTAGTGTCATTTTCCATCATACTCGGGCCTGTACTCACAAAAAAAAATCAAGGAGAAAAGAAGCTCCTTAGTGGCAGATTTAGGAAAAAACTCCTCACTAATAAAACAGAGCCCCTCAATACTACAAGCAGTATCTTATTCTGGGAGAACCTACTGAGTTAGGAGTGCTCTCAATACCTACGTGCACTGTACAAGTGTACCAGAATACACCTGTCATTATTGTTCTACATGGCAGTGTGTTAGAAAGCAGAATCTCTTAAAAAAGATCTCTACCTCTACTCAGGGGGATGACTGTGCAATCTGTCTGCAATAGTGCCACCAACCAACCGAAACCAATTTACTGTTGAGGAAGCTTTAAATGTGACTTTTTATTTTAAATAAAATTAAACTAAACTACTCTGGCTACACAAAAATGTCATGGTAAAGATGATTTTTGAACACTTAGTGAAGATAACTTGGTCCATACCGAGCTGATTTCTCATCATCATTTATTAATGTATGCGTATTTGCTGTCTATCTTGTATGTTCGCTGCCCTGCCACTCAATAAATCTCCAAGGTCTTTGAAAGAACATATCAAACATCAATCGACTACGAAGGTCTTTGAAAACACGCCAATCAATCGTCAGTCACTAAGGTCTCTTTAGAATTGATGTAAACCATAGCAACAGAGCATTCCAAGTTCATGACTGGTAATTTTCCTGGGTAAAGGCCGGTCAGCTTTGTGAATGAGATTCAGTTTGAAACGTTCTGTTTGACTCAGAAGTGCTCATCCTTTAGGCGCACAAGAGCAAATCTGTAATAGGATTTATGAAAGCCAACATCTGAAGATTTAATTCCTTCTCTCAGAGACGGGCACAGGGCACTGCGCCCCTATTAGAGGAAATGGATTAGACATCTTCATAGTGCAGCACCATCCTAAAACACACCCACACACACACACACACATGCGCACATGTGACTTGTGTCTTCTCTTACTTACTGCTGACTCGCTCCTCCACTTCATGAGGCAGCCCTGCACACAACAAAGCACTCAATTACAGCCATGTGTGGGAGAGAGCCTGATAGGCTCTGTGTATGTGTGTGTGTGTGTGTGTGTATGGGTGTGTGTGAGTGAGAGAGAGTGTGGGTGAGTGACTGGGAGAAAGTGTGTGTGTGTGTGTGTGTGTGTGTGTGTGTGTGTGTGTGTGATTCTGATAGCGATTGACAGTATGTGTGAGAGAGAGAGAGAGAGAGAGAGAGAGAGTGTGTGTGTGTGTGTGTGTGTCGGAGAGAGAGAGAGCGAGAGAGAGAGAGAGTGTGTGTGTGTGCTATACTCACGCCAGTGCAGGAGATAAGACAGTTTCCCCAAAACAACATCAATACGCAGAGCTCCATCGATGAGGTCCACCACGGCACACCCCGTTGCAGGAATCTGAGCAGGGGATTTAGAGCCACTCAGAGACTCAAACAACATAGCAAGGCATTCAGAGTCACTCGGACACTCAACCAACATATCACAACAGAAGTCAGCTAAAGGCCAACAAGGCACAAGATTTCAAGACTTCAACCTTTACTGTTATTGAACAGTTTCCTGCACAACGAAATTAGACAGCAAGGTCACAAAGGTGCAAGGTAATTGTTTCAAAGTGTCAAGCGAGGAAGTATTGCAGAAACAAAGGAAAGAGGGGAGTATATAGACTGCGTTCCAAATTATTATGCAAATTATATTTTTCTCTGATTTTCCAAATAGCTGATATAAATGATAGATATTTCGTGCTTTCATCCCTTTTTTTCCCATATTGCTTTAAAATGGTGGTCTGCTTAATAATGTGGAACATCCTACTTAAGTAGTTTTAGCTTTATTTGGACTCACACTAATTGTCACAGGTGTGACAGGACAGGAGATTGATTTCAATGACCCAAAGCATCCCTGAGACACAATACCATCCATGAGTTTAAATGAAAAACAAAAAAAAAGGAACCTTTGTTACACTTGAAAACAATTTGCATAATAATTTGAAACGCAGTGTACAAGGGCATAATAAATAATAAATAGTAAAAGGTAAATGGGCTATGCACAGAGGCTGTGAATAATAATGCACGATGAGGTAGGAATTGCACATGATGCTGTAAGTGTTGCACAGTGAGAGGTGGCGGTATGCAGAGCGATATGCATAGAGAGAAAGAATGCAAACAAATAATCAAGAGGAATAAATAAAATAATAAAACTAAAACTACAGATACCCAGACAGACAGCAGACAGACAGACAGACAGACAGACAGACAGACAGACAGACAGACAGACAGACAGACAGACAGACAGACAGACAGACAACAAGCAGTGAGCTGAGGCAAAGAAGTCCAGCACAAGGAACAGAGGTTGAGAGCGAGTGTGTCTGTTAGACAAATGTGTGTATAGCACTTGAGAGTGAGTGTGTGTCTGCAAGATAAATGTGTGTGAGTGCCCTTCTTGAAAAAAAGATAAATGGCATGTGACACATTATCAGCCATTAAAATTAATGAGCCACTCACCTTTCTCTTGGTGTACAGCACAATATTCACAGTGGCATCTGTCTGGAACCAGTCATAGCTGCCATACAAACCAACACACACACACACACACAAACACACAGAGAACAAGGCTTTTAAGGTTAAACAAAATGCACACACACGCACCATACATACACAGAAGCAGGCTTTTAAGATTGAACACATACACACCATACACACAAGCACACACACACCACACAACACAGAAGCAGGCTTTTAAGATTGAACACATACACACCACACAACACAGAAGCAGGCTTTTAAGATTGAACTTCAATCCAAGCCACTATAGAACAGGGACTATGGGCACTCCTACATACTGTTTAATCAATGCCAATACCAATGTTTATCCTCAGCATAGAGAATGTACACAAACACTAGCAGCTGGTTTAACAATAGCAGCGATTAAGTGTCTCTAGGCTGTGATGCATTTCGGCAAGGGTGAACATTGGCATCACTTTCCTGCATTTGGGTCAATAATGGGGGGTTCAATAGGAAGAGGGGATGCATGAAGAGGTGATGTAGGACAAGAAAAAGGGAAGGGAGGATGAAGGAGCGATACCCACCGAGGACGCGCGTCTTTGGGTGGAAGAGGCGCAGCAGGGGGCTCCAGGGATGGAGGAGGAGGCACAGGTGGAGGCGTCAAACCTGAGAGAGAGAGAGGGAGACAGAGATAGAGAAAGAGAGAGAGAGAAACAGACAAAGACAGAGGGAGGGAGGGAGAGAGAGGAAGAGACAGAGACAGAGAGAGGGGCAGAGAGAGGGAGAGAGAATCAGACAGAGAGCGAGAGGGAGAGAGAGCGATAGAGAGGGAAAGAGAGAAAGAGGGAGGGAGAGATATAGAGGGGGACAGAGAAAGAGAGAGGAAGAGAGAGTTAAAGAGAGAGAGACAGATGGAGAGAGAGAAGGCATTCTTGAGATAATACTCTCACAACATCGGGATATCCTAAGCATACAAACAAGAGTTTGGAGCTAGCAAGTGAGCAAAAGAAAGACAGTGAGACAGAGAGAGAGCGAGAGAGAGAGCAGAGTGGGAGAGGCAGCAATTGATCCATCTTCATAACAGCTAGTCTTCAATCATGTGGTTTGTACTCATGCTGTACTCAGCCACTCAACCATCTGATTCAGGGAGGAGAACTGAAAGAAGAAGCAAGGGTGTGTGTGACAAAGAGTGTGTGTGACAAAGAGAGAGGCATTGTGGTGGTGTAAACAAGACTCATGGAGGAGAATTTGAAGAAGAAGCTGGGGTTGAAGAAAACGTGTGTCACAGAGTGTGTATGACAAAGACTGCATGTGACAAAGAGTGAGGCAGTGTGGTGGTGTAAACACACAATTAAGAGAAACATGGACACACACACTCAAGTACACACAGACAAAAAAAGACATACAGTCACCTTCACATACACTACGTCACAGACAAACACACACAAACACATAGACATAAACACAAAAACACAGTCTGGAACATAAACACATTCAGAGATGGTAGGGCGGCCCATACAGGGCCGTTGCTAGCCATTTTGGTGCCCTAAGCAAAACAGCTTTGTGACAATTTTTTACTGCATTGCATCATCTAGCACCACACAATGCTACTTGGTCTGTGGGAAACACTGCATTGACATTTAGAATAGTAAGTAAACGTCACCTATACTCTGCTGATGACTTCTAATGGGTGAATGCAATGGTAAGATGCATATTATGCTTGGTAAGACGTAGTAGTCATGAGTCTAAAGTAGGAAAAAGAATTGTGCAGTAGTAGCAGTAGTATTATGCACTGGCTGCTTATCTTTAGTTGTGGCAAACTAGCTTTACCTGGATAGGTGCGTGATGTGCGTTATGGTAGCCCTGGGTAGGACTCCCATACAGTCAGAAACCAACCCATTAATCCTGCACACACCCTTCATCACTTATTGCCACAAGTGTGAATAAGCTGGTGGTAACCTACTGTGTAAAAAACATGTCTCTCACACTCACACACACACCCACACACTGCAGTGGCGCCATTGATCCACTTTGTCCTCACATACCATTGACTTGTGTCCTGGTCTCCTCTGTCTCAGGCTGAGCTGCACAACACAGAAGCAACAGGAGAGAGCAATCAATACATGCTACTTAAGGCACGATCAATCGAGCACTGCATGCCCCATTCATACTCTTACTGGTTAAATGCAGGCTCGTACTGCCATGGTCTCCAGCACCCACAGAGTCTGTGAGTGTGTGTGTGTGTGTGTGTTGTGTTCAGCATGAACGGCATGCATGCAAGTGTTTGTGAGAGTGGGTGTGTGTGGAAGGGGTGTGCATGCGTGAGTGTGTGTGTGTGTTGCGGATGCATGAGGTTGTGTGTGTGTGTGTGTGTGTCTGTGTGTGTAGTGCTGTGTGGTCCAAAGTGAGATATGTGCTTGTCTGCTCACATTTGATTCCAGCGCTGACCTTGGTGGCCATTCTTCCCACTAAGCACTCCTTCAGCATGGACTCATAGTTTACCCAGCGGTGCACCTGGAGGAGGTGAGTGTGTGTGTGTGTGTGTGCGTGTGTGTGTGTGTGTGTGTGTGTGTGTGCGTGTTTGTGTGTGTGTGTGTGTGTGTGTGTGTGTGTGTGTGTGTGTGTGTGTGTGTGCGCGCGTGTGCGTGTGTGTGTGTGTGTGTGTTTGTGTGTGTGTGTGTGACCAGAGAGAGAGGGAGCAGGGAGGGGAGAGTGGATAAAACAGTGAGAGAGAACGGGAAAGGGAGTGGAAGGTTGGGGGGGAGGGGCAGAGTGACAAATAGTAACAGAAACACTACAAAGCTCCACAAACAAGTGTTTGATGAGAGAGGCAAAGCACGAGCCAGCAGATATCTACAATAAAGCTGTTTTTAGTCTCTCTATCAGTGAATGAATGAAAAATACAATGAGCGTGTTGTTATTGTCACTGAACAGAACAGAATTGCCAACAGCAATACAAACAGCTTTAAAATGCCTTAGTGGCTAGCAAAGATTCCAGAGTGTTGTTCAACTGTTACTGTGTAGTACTGCAATTAAAAATACAGTTAGGACACCTTAATTACTGTACTCACAAAAGAATTTAGCATCTTTCCGAGCAGTGCAACAACAACACAAAAACACACAATCCTCAAACACAAACCTATGCACTACGTTCTAAGCATAACACATACATATCACATGTAGATACATTTGCAAGAAAAAGTATGTGAACCTTTTGGAATTTCATGGTTTTCTGAATAAATGCGTCATAAAATGTGATCTGATCTTCATCTAAGTCACTGGTGAAGATGAACACAATGTGCTAAAGCTAATACTGAAAAATAAACTATTACATTTCATGTTGTTGTTGAAAACATGCACGAGACATCCAAAATACTGTGTGCAAAACTAAGTGAACCTTTAAGATTAATCACTTGTTAAACACTCTTTTGGACGCGCTGAAGCCAGGGTTTCCCATAACTATGGATCAGATCTGCAGAGGTTCAGGAGATATACTAGCCTATTTTTTGTTTTGTTTTTTGCCTTTCTGGTCTGGTTTTATGGGTTTCTCTTGTTTGATGGTCTTTAAACTATTGAAAGGTTAATAAACTTAGGAATTAATGGTGCCCAGAGTGTGCTCATGGCAGGACATTACAGTGGAAGCTTTACACTCCAAAAAATGATGCTGTGTGCAAAAAACTTGCATAAGAGCTCATTAACATTATGTAATGAAGTGCGCACAAACAACGCAGGGCACTGGATGACATCTAAACAACACAATTAATACACCCTCTCTATTCTGCAGTTGAGAGAGCATCATGATTTGTGGCTGGTTTAATGTGTCAGGTAATGGACAACTTCCCATTACTGCAAGGAAAAGGTAGGTCCCAAGTTTATCATAATTTTAACAGGATCATGACCAGGACCAACAGAGATGCATAGAAAATCCATAGATGCATAGAAATTCCCTAATGAAATGGCCTAATTAAAAGAAGAATAGGCTATACCTCGTAACTGTTGTGTATATCTAATTCATATTTACCAGGCACCCCAGGTTGAATTTATTCCTGACAAAAGAGGGTTAAACCAGTGATCAATCTCAAGGGTTCACTTACTTTTGCACACAGCATTTTGGATGTCTCGTGTATGTTTGTAACATGAAATGTAATAGTTTATTTTGCAGTATTAGCTTTAGCACATTGTGTTCATCTTCACCAGTGACTTAGATGAAGATCAGATCACATTTTATGACACATTTATTCACAAAACCATGAAATTCCAAAAGGTTCACATAATTTTTCTTGCAACTGTATAGGAATACATATGTAAACACACGCACACAGACAATATATGTCAGTAAAAGTTACATAAGTGCTTAAAAGACTGCAGGCTAATCTTGCACTCCCACTGACTGCAGAGACGCAACATAGAACATCACAGTTAAAGGAGAAGTTTGGTGTGAATTAATCCATAGCCGTGTTGTTCGATGTTGGTAGAAAAAAAGAATGAGATCATTTGATGCAACCTACACAGAATAATGAACTTTTAGCCAACACTAACTAGATGGGGCATAAAAACTTACTTTTGGTGTCCTTTCCCCATTCGCTACCAGTTCATTTTTAACTCTATGTTGCATCAAATTTGCTTATTCTTTATAACAGCACTCTGTGACCTCAAACAACAGAGCTATGGACTGATTCACACAGAACTTCTCCTTTAAGAGCTCCTCACCTGCACTATCCAGGACAGATAAGACCTTCTCACTTACTGATCTGCACAATGCAGGTAGGCTTAAGACCTCCTTTTCTACACACCTGCACTATCCAGGACAGGTAAGACCTCATCACCTGCATTATCCAGGACAGGTAAGACTTCCTTACCTACTCACCTGCATTATCCAGGACAGGTAAGACCTCCTTATGTACACCCATGCACTATTCAACACAGCTGATATGTAGCAATGGAAAATACATGTTTAGGCTGGTAGTTACTAGGCCAAACGCGCACTAGGAAACGCTGCACCAGATGTGCACCGACGTTATTTTGACGTCACTTTTGCACGGCAAGTATATCCCAGGCTTAAGGAGCCTGAAGGGCTAAACCACTTTTCTTCTCTCACTGCACCAGACACCAGTGCTGGCTGCCTGTCAGCCTCGGGGGCTGAAGGATCGCTCACTGGGGACTGGGTGTCAGCATGGCAGGGACAGAGACAGTTTGATTGGTTGATTAAACAGGAAGCCAATCAATGACCCTTCACTCACTGCCACGCTCACGGTTGTAGTAGCAGCATATTGCCTGGGGACACTGCGACAAGCGCTTAAGCATTTGGAAAAGAAAATATCACACAAGAGATGAGCAATACAACAAGGCTCCCAGTAACTTTCAGTGGGCTTTGGTGCAAGTCTGCTGGCCTGGTCAAATAGATGACAGAAGTCTTTTGTAACAGTTCAGTGTATTTTGGGGTGAGTTAGCTAACTGACCTGGTCAAACAGATCAGTGCGATCGACACAGGTCTTTATAAAGGTTCAGTGTATTTTGGTGCGAGTTAGCTAACTCACCTGGTCAAAGAGATCAGTGCCATCGATGCCCGCTGCCCGCATCAATTCCTCTTCTCCACCAGGGTGGAAGTCCATGTATGCAGTGACATTGTACACCATACCTATGACACACATACACACACTTTAAAGACAGCAGCAACTCCCTAAACTAAATACAAGAAATGACTGAAATAAAATTTAAAGTCCAAGACCCACAGGAAAATATCTCCTCCACCCAAACAGTGCACTGAGCCCCTGAACCACGGCAGCACTGGACAAAGCAAGGTGGCCAAAGTGGAAAAGGGCTGCTGCAAACCCTCATTCATGAGCCCTCTGGAAGAAAGGCCAGCAGAACGCCTCAGGAGGTGATAAGACACAGAGACCCCAATTATGCAAATACGCACTAATCTATCTGACCCAAGTGCCAGCGCAGCCCTCCTGTGCTCAGTTGTGTCTGTCCTGAAGACTGTGTGCATGCGTGCGTGCGTGCGTGGGTGCGTGCGTGTGTACGTGCGTGCGTGTGTACGTGCGTGCGTGGCGGGGAGCTAATGAATGCAGAAGCAGAGGTCAGCGGGGTTCATCCTGCTCATCTGAGGCGCCGGTGTTATACCCATCAAGCTCCTGATTACACCTGATTACACCTGAGTGCACATACCACTGCTCGCCTCTACTCAGAATGAGTCTGCGGAGATTGAATTGGAGTGGGATCGCTGTACCCAAAGGCAGCAGGAAAAGACATAGGGAGAGAAAGAAAGACAACAATAAAGAGAGAGAGAGTGTGTGAGAGAGAGAGAGCGAGAGAGAGACAAAGAGCGAGAGAGACTCATTTAAAAAGGTGTTCAGTTTGGTTTCTAGTGTGGTTGTCCATTTGTTAAACGATTTGACACTTGCGCCCTCTGCTGGTAGATGAGTGTTATTTGCTTTTCCTACCACTTGATGCTAGCAACATGCACCTTTGTTACACAAGTCATATTGATCTCAAGAGGACACTGGTGCTCTACAATGAAAGTACGAACAATGAGTCATTGTGAATAAAGGAATGTTTTCATCATCTCCACTGCTCTCGCCGTGGGCTGTGGTACTTGTACTTCATAAACAAAGCTTCTGTTCAACTGAACTAAGTCTTGCAATGATACTATCTAAAGACACTGTAATTCTTTCCTCTGCCCTGCTTCTGAACCAATGCCCATGCACAAACAAGAAGGCACCTGGCACAGAGAAAACAAAAAGCAGGTGTCCTGGCTGTCCCTACGTGGTCTCTGATGGATATGCTGTACTGGTGGCTCAGAGGAGATGTTGGGGGGTGGGGGTGGGGGAGTGGGGGAGTGGGGGGACCACAGTCCGGCTCACCTCCTGGGAAAAGCATGGAACAAATGGTGCCCACTTGGCTCTGCGGTGCATAATCGTGTTTTAGCCTATTAATTCAATCAGGCAGAGATGGGGCACCATGCTTTGAGAGAGAATGGGCACTGCCACATGACTACTAATGCACAGGTTTCTGCAGCCGGCCAAACGAGGATTACAATGAGGCACTGAATCAAGTACTGAATAGAGAACAGTCTGTGTGTGTGTGTGTGTATGAGGAAGAGAGGGGAGAGGGAGAAAGGGAGAAAGAAAAGATAAAAAATAGAAAGAAAGAAAAAGAAAAGGTGCATGTCATCGTTATACCTTAAAGTAGCAGTAAATTGTCATTTGGCTATGTTTTGTTGGCAGCACTGTGTGGAAATATCAGAACATGAGATGCATTCCCTAACAAGCATTTGACGCTCCATGGCTGTCGGTCTTGTTCCGTTAAAACATAAGGACGGTGTATTTTTGCTTTATAACCTATAGTAATATATGGAAATATATTGGAACATGAACAACATGGAGGACGTGGAGGTTCCATGGCGTCTATTATCCTCCAAAGAAGTATTTGCAGTCAGAGGTATCGGCAGTAGTTGCTGGTCTGATACTTGGTCATATAATTGTCTTCTACTTTCTTCTACTACTGCTACTGAATTGCCCGCCTATCCTGCTTGAAAATGGGCTGTATCAGTGACGTTTTTGCAAACGAGGGCGTAACCCAGAGGGGCTAGTAGTTGAGCAGTCTGGACACAACAGCTCTCAGGGCATGGGGCTAGTGCCCTGGGGCTACAAGCACCGAGGGTGCACCCTAAAGGCTCAGCCCGGCCCGGCTCCAGAATGTGAATGCGGCTAATGACCCTGACATTGACTGAACAACTGGTGTCAGCACACCTCCCCACCCCCCACCTCTGCTTACAAACCCCCCACATCCACCACCCCCCACTCCCACCATCCCCCACCCCACCCCCTCACCTCTGCTGATGGACCCCCCACACACACACCACCCCCCACATACACCCCTGCACCTCTGACTACGGACCCCCCCACACACCACCCCCCTACCTCTGCCCACAGACCCCCCACCCCACCCCCTCGCCTCTGCCTACGGACGCCCCACACCCATCCCTCCACCTCTGCCTATGGACCCGGACATCCACCACCCACAGTCACTGCTGACCAGGTGAGAGGAGCACTTAAGAGACTGAAATCCAAGGCGGCAGGACCTGACGGCGTCTGTGCTAGGCTGCTGAAGACCTGTGCAGTGGAATTAGCTGTGCCTCTCCAACACCTCTTCAACAGGAGTTTGCAGGTAGGCAAGGTCCCGACACTGTGGAAAACTTCTTGCCTGATACCTGTCCCCAAAAAGGCTCACCCAAAAGAACTCAATGACTACAGACCGGTTGCCCTCACCTCACACCTAATGAAGACCCTTGAATATGTACTGCTGCTCAACCTGCTCAAACCTCAGGTTCGCCATGCACTGGACCCCCTGCAGTTTGCCTACCAAGAGAATTGGGAGTAGAGGATGCTATCCTGTATCATCTACACAAGGTGCAAAGGACGCAGCGCTGTGAGAATAATGTTTTTTGATTTCTCCAGTGCTTTTAACACCATCCAGCCACTCCTGTTGAGAGACAAACTGCTGCGGATGAGAGTGGAGCCTGGGCTGGTGACCTGCATCATGGACTACCTCATGGACTACCTCATGGAACCCCCCCCCCCCACACACACACACACACACACACACACTGACTCATATGCTGTCCCTGGTGGTGACTACTATACTACCATGGACAACAATATACTGCACTACCCTGATTACTACTGTACTGAAGGACTGTTCTATAACACTGGACAATTCTACTGGGACAATGTAATCTGTCTTTGAAAGTGTACACAACATTTATTAATAAAACAGTTTTGACAAGCAGTACCTTGCTGTAGTTTCTCGTCATCGCCATGATGAAGGCCCGCACCAGTCGATTGACGAACACGAACCAGCAGGAAGAATAGGAGGAGAGGTGGTACAATCGATTTGTTTGGACTTTCATCATGGCGGCGACGAGAAACTACAGCAAGGTACTGCTTGTCAAAACTGTTTTATTACAGTTTTTCTCAATTGCTTTGGTACATTTCTCACATCAGAATTGAAATTCTCAGAAGTTCTTGTTCAATTGTCACATCATCATGCCATTTGTGCAGATGAAAAAGGCAGTTTCTCATTGCATTAAACAAATTGCAAATGCTTTTGTCCATCCATGCAAATGATTGTGTACAATTCTCAGTTTTTTCGTACATTATCAATTGCTTTTGTCATGCTAATCAAAATGCTTTGTTATGGGAATCTATCAAATAGTCTCACTCCCCAAAACATTTACTTCACATCTTCACGTCTTCACATGCAAAATGATTTACCAAGCTATCATAACATGTCAAGCACATTTCTATACATTTTCATTCGAGACATTCGAATATGATCTAAATTGGTAAATTGCTTGAATCTAGACTGTCTCTAATGAAGAGAGTTTATCAAACCAGTGATCAACAGTTTTCTGAATGAGCTCAAGGGAGCATCTCATGGAGCAATCTAATGGAAAGTATATAACCAGAGCACAATACAAAGTTACAATGTCTGACAATGGAAGGACAAGAAATTGGACAACAGCGTGACGTGGATGAAAATTTGTGGCCTGACAGACGGGAACGTGAAGAAGCTGAAGAAGCTGAAGATTAGGATTAGGATTTAGAATTTGGGAAGATGTTCATATTTTGTGTTTACTCACTGTATGACCTATGTTTATATTTTTGACCTATGTTTACTTACTGTATTTTACCTTTGTTCTGTGCAGTGCTGTCTCTTTTTTTTCTTTACGCACTGCAATGTCAATGTCTGCCAATAAAGAAGACATTCTATAAATCTGAATCTTGTCTTTTGCAATCAATCTCTCACATATACATCATATGAGGTCAAATGTACAACACTTGTCATCACACCTAAACCACATTTTACATGAAAATGTCCCTTCGAAGTGCACTATTCAATTGCCAACATGACTAATGAATTTGACTGTCTTATATATACACAGTGAAACAATGACTAAACATTCTGATGGCACTAACACATATATTGACACAAAAACCTGCTTTTGAGGGATGAACTAAGGATTTTGAGCAAGAGACTGGCTTTTGCAGGTGATCCACAGTGTTTTGCTATTTGTCCAAGCTGTTTTGAGAAATGCACTCGATCTTCTGCAAATTGCAAGAAAGATTCGAAAAATGTACCAACGCGATAGAGAAAAACTGTAATAAATGTTGTGTACACTTTCAAAGTTCTCAGTGCCTCGTTATTAATGTCAGGGCCTTTGTTGTACTACCGATGGAGTGTGGAGTTTCTTCGAGCTGTTTTAATGGTTTAAAAATACCGTAGTCGTCATGCTTCGTCTGAGGGCACCTACCACTTCCATTGTTAGCCTTCTGGGACAAACGATAAAAAATAGTTAAACTCTAAATGCAACAGGCTAAATCAATTTTGCTCCTCAGTACACATACCAACTCGGTATGATGTTTTAACATGCCAATTTTCATTTTACACCGAAGTTCTCCTTTAACTGCTTTCTTTTCATGTGTACAAAATTGTGTGACATTTCGTCATAGGGGGTGATGTTTATCACCGCAGCTAGGTGTTGAAAAACAGTTTTTGTTAAATAACTCGGCAACAATTTTGCCCAAGACAACGATTTTGTGTTAGTAGTAGGTGTTAGAGAGGCGTATCGACCCAGCCCATAAACACTCACTTGAAGCATAGCGCTACCTAGTGACAAGGGTAAATGCAAAAATTGGGATTTTGAGTTGCCAATATCTTGGACCGAGAAGGTGGGAACTGTGCAAAATACGTCATGGACGATCAGCACAAAGACCTTTAAGACCACAGCACGTGCCATACAATTTGGTCCATAGGGGGCGCTGTAATTGTACAAAATGTCATTTTGCCTATTATCTAGAGAATGCTAACGTTTACAACCAATTTTTTTTTATCGTGAAATCTATTGACCCTTACGCATTGAAAACACTGGTCAACGCCCACTTCAAACGAGAACAATTTCCTTGAAATGTTAATATTGCGAAAACGAATCTGAACAAACTTGTCATAGGCCGTTCATGTGAATCTCACCAAAGTTGGTATATGCCATCTACAGACAATGCTGACAAAAAGTTATCAAAGGATTTATCTTATGAACGGTTTTTGAGTTGCCAGTATCTTGGACCGAGAAGGTGGGAATTGCACAAAATACGTCATGCACGATCAGCACAAAGACTTTGTCCATAGGGGGTGCTGTAATTGTACAAAATCTCATTTTGCCTATTCCTTGCCTTCACAAATCACTCCTACACACTATGTCATTCATTCAAAACCCACATCCATGCCCACTTCCAGGAAATCATTTCCACAGAAATTCTCACCTCACAACACTGCTCTACCACACACTCATCATACCAACAGTTCACACATTTCAATATACTGCGGCGGTCATACCATGTACCGCATAGCAGTACATCTAGTTCATTTTGAATGCGAAACAGACTGTATATAAAACTAGATGTACCGCATAGCGGTACATGGTATGACCGCCGCAGTATATTGAAATGTGGGAACTGTTGGTGTGATGAGTGTGTGGTAGAGCAGTGTTGTGAGGTGAGAATTTCTGTGGAAATGATTTCCTGGAAGTGGGCATGGATGTGGGTTTTGAATGTGTAGTGTGTAGGACTGATTTGTGAAGGCAAGGAGTCGGCAAAATGAGATTTTGTACAATTACAGCGCCCCCTATGGACTAAATTTTATGGCATGTTCTGTGGTGTTAGAGGTCTTTGTGGTGATCGTGCATGATGTATTTTGTGCAGTTCCCACCTTCTCAGTCCAAGATATTGGCAACTCAAAATCCCAATTTTTGCATTTACCCTTATCACTAGGTGGCGCTATGCTTCAAGTGAGAGTTTATGGGCTGGGTCAATATGCCTCTGTAACACCTACATACTAACACAAAATCGTTGTCTTGGGCAAAATTGTTGACGAGTTATTTAACAAAAACTGTTTTTCAACACCTAGCTTCGGCGATAAACATCGCCCCGTATGACGAAATGTCACAAAATTTAGTACACATGAAAAGAAAGATGTTTAGATATGGCATGTCAACTTTGACCAAATTTGAGCAATTAAAAGCCAAGATACGGCCATTTGAAGAACTTTAAGCTACGTGTTAAATGTTCATTGACGTGTAACTTCGAAATGGTTTATCTCAAGATAAATCCTTTGATAACTTTTTGTCAGCATTGTCTGTAGATGACATATACCAAATTTGGTGAGATTCACATGAACGGCCTATGACGAGTTCGTTCAGATTTGTTTTCGCAATATTAAAATTTCACGGAAATTGTTCTCGTTGGAAGTGGGCGTCGACCAGTGTTTTCAATGCGTGAGGGTCAATAGATTTCATGATAAAAAAAAAATTGTTGTAAACGTAAGCATTCTCTAGATAATAGGCAAAATGACATTTTCTACAATTACAGCGCCCCCTATGGACCAAATTTCATGGCATGTTCTGTGGTGTTAGAGGTCTTTGTGGTGATCGTGCATGACATATTTTGCGCAGTTCCCACCTTCTCGGTCCAAGATATTAGCAACTCAAAATCCCAATTTTTGCATTTACCCTTATCACTAGGTGGCGCTATGCTTCAAGTGAGAGTTTATGGGCTGGGTCGATACATCTCTGTAACACCAACAAACTAACACAAAATCGTTGTCTTGGGCAAAATTGTTGACAAGTTTTTTAACAAAAACTGTTTTTTGACACCTAGCTTCGCCAATAAACATCGCCCCCTATGATGAAATGTCACGAAATTTAGTACACATAAAAAGAAAGCTGTTTAGAGATGGCATGTCAACTTTGACCAAATTTGAGCAATTAAAAGCCAAGATACGGCCATTTAAAGAATTTTAAGCTACGTGTTAAATGTTCATTGACGTGTAACTTCGGAACGGTTTATCTCAAGATAAATCCTTTGATAACTTTTTGTCAGCATTGTCTATAGATGACATATACCAAATTTGGTGAGATTCACATGAACGGCCTATGACGAGTTCGTTCAGATTCGTTTTCGCAATATTAAAATTTCACGGAAATTGTGTTCGTTGGAAGTGGGCGTCGACCAGTGTTTTCAATGCGTGAGGGTCAATAGATTTCACGATAAAAAAAAAATTGTTGTAAACGTAAGCATTGTCTAGATAATAGGCAAAATGACTTTTTCTACAATTACGTCGCCCCCTATGGACCAAATTTTATGGTATGTTCTGTGGTGTTAGAGGTCTTTGTGGTGATCGTGCATGACATATTTTGCGCAGTTCCCACCTTCTCGGTCCAAGATATTGGCAACTCCAAATCCCAATTTTTGCATTTACCCATATCACTAGGTGGCGCTATGCTTCAAGTGAGAGTTTATGGGCTCGGTCCATACGTCTCTGTAACACCGACATATCACAAAAATTTCATGTTGTTGGGTGAAACGTTCATTGAGTTATTCAGCAAAAACTTTTGCCGGTCTCCCCCTCTTTAACAGACACTGGCACAGCGGGGGGGTGGCCCTGGGGGACCAAAAGGCGTTATTCGCTCACAAACTTCTTGGGCTACATGCCTACAAACATTCATGTCTCCCCGAGTTTCAGTGTCCCGGGAATCGTTGACGAAAAATCGGTGAAAAAAAAAAAAAAAAAAAAAAAAAAAAAAGGGAAAAATTTTGCAGCAACTCCAATATGACCGCTTTCGCTAGCTTCGCTAGCGGCGGTCATAATGAGACACTTTGCAGCCAAGCCCTTCGTCTCAACATTCCAAAAGAGAATGTTGAAAAGAAGCAAGACCTAACAGGACACGAAGCCGTGGATCGCTGTCTAAATTCATTTTAACATACAAAGTGTTAATTATGACCGCCGCTAGCGAAGCTAGCGAAAGCGGTCATATTGGAGTTGCTGCAAAATTTTTCCCTTTTTTTTTTTTTATTTTTTTTTTTTTTTTATTTATTTTTTTTTTTTTCACCGATTTTTCGTCAACGATTCCCGGGACACTGAAACTCGGGGAGACATGAATGTTTGTAGGCATGTAGCACAAGAAGTTTGTGAGCGAATAACGCCTTTTGGTCCCCCAGGGCCACCCCCCCGCTGTGCCAGTGTCCGTTAAAGAGGGGGAGACCGGCAAAAGTTTTTGCTGAATAACTCAATGAACGTTTCAGCCAACAACATGAAATTTTTGTGATATGTCGGTGTTACAGAGACGTATCGACCCAGCCCATAAACTCTCACTTGAAGCATAGCGCCACCTAGTGATAAGGGTAAATGCAAAAATTGGGATTTTGAGTTGCCAATATCTTGGACCGAGAAGGTGGGAACTGCGCAAAATACGTTATGCACGATCACCACAAAGACCTCTAACACCACAGAACATGCCATAAAATTTGGTCCATAGGGGGCGCTGTAATTGTAGAAAATGTCATTTTGCCTATTATCTAGAGAATGCTTACGTTTACAACAATTTTTTTTTTATCGTGAAATCTATTGACCCTCACGCATTGAAAACACTGGTCGACGCCCACTTCCAACGAAAAAAAATTCCGTGAAATTTTAATATTGCGAAAACGAATCTGAACGAACTCGTCATAGGCCGTTCATGTGAATCTCACCAAATTTGGTATATGTTATCTACAGACAATGCTGACAAAAAGTTATCAAAGGATTTATCTTGAGATAAACCGTTCCGAAGTTACACGTCAATGAACATTTAACATGTAGCTTAAAATTTTTCAAATGGCCGTATCTTGGCTAATAATTGCTCAAATTTGGTCAAAGTTGACATTCCATCTCTAAACAGATTTCTTTTCATGTGTACTAAATTTTGTGACATTTCGTCATAGGGGGCGATGTTTATTGGCGAAGCTAGGTGTCAAAAAACAGTTTTTGTTAAATAACTCGCTAACAATTTTGCCCAAGACAACGATTTTGCGTTAGTATGTCGGTGTTACAGAGATGTATCGACCCAGCCAATAAACGCTCACTTGAAGCGTAGCGCCACCTAGTGATATGAGTGAATGCAAAAATTGGGATTTTGAGTTGCCAATATCTTGGACCGAGAAGGTGGGAACTGCGCAAAATACGTCATGCACAATCACCACAAAGACCTCTAACACCACAGAACATGCCATAAAATTTGGTCCATAGGGGGCGCTGTAATTGTAGAAAATGTCATTTTGCCTATTATCTAGACAATGCTTATGTTTACAACAATTTTTTTTTTATCGTGAAATCTATTGACCCTCACGCATTGAAAACACTGGTCGACGCCCACTTCCAACGAAAACAATTTCCGTGAAATTTTAATATTGCGAAAACGGATTTGAACGAACTCGTCATAGGCCGTTCATGTGAATCTCACCAAATTTGGTATATGTCATCTACAGACAATGCTGACAAAAAGTTATCAAAGGATTTATCTTGAGATAAACCGTTCCGAAGTTACACGTCAATGAACATTTAACACGTAGCTTAAAAATTTTCAAATGGCCGTATCTTGGCTTTTAATTGCTCAAATTTGGTCAAAGTTGACATGCCATCTCTAAACAGCTTTCTTTTTATGTGTACTAAATTTTGTGACATTTCGTCATAGGGGGCGATGTTTATTGGCGAAGCTAGGTGTCAAAAAACAGTTTTTGTTAAATAACTCGTCAACAATTTTGCCCAAGACAACGATTTTGTGTTAGTATGTCGGTGTTACAGAGATGTATTGACCCAGCCCATAAACTCTCACTTGAAGCATAGCGCCACCTAGTGATATGGGTAAATGTAAAAATTGGGATTTTAAGTTGCCAATATCTTTGACCGAGAAGGTGGGAACTGCACAAAATACGTCATGCACGATCACAACAAAGACCTCTAACACCACAGAACATGCCATAAAATGTAGTCCATAGGGGGCGCTGTAATTGTAGAAAATGTCATTTTGCCTATTATCTAGAGAATGCTTATGTTTACAACAATTTCTTTTTTATCGTGAAATCTATTGACCCTCGCGCATTGAAAACACTGGTCGACGCCCACTTCCAACGAAAACAATTTCCGTGAAATTTTAATATTGCGGAAACGAATCTGAACGAACTCGTCATAGGCCGTTCATGTGAATCTCACCAAATTTGGTATATGTCATCTACAGACAATGCTGACAAAAAGTTATCAAAGGATTTATCTTGAGATAAACCGTTCCGAAGTTATACGTCAATGACCATTTAACACGTAGCTTAAAAATCTTTAAATGGCCGTATCTTGGCTTTTAATTGCTCAAATTTGGTCAAAGTTGACATGCCATCTCTAAACAGCTTTCTTTTTATGTGTAGTAAATTTTGTGACATTTCGTCATAGGGGGCGATGTTGATTGGCGAAGCTAGGTGTCAAAAAACAGTTTTTGTTAAAAAACTTATCAACAATTTTGCCCAAGACAACGATTTTGTGTTAGTATGTTGGTGTTACAGAGATGTATCGACCCAGCCCATAAACTCTCACTTGAAGCATAGCGCCACCTAGTGATAAGGGTAAATGCAAAAATTAGGATTTTGAGTTGCTAATATCTTGGACCGAGAAGGTGGGAACTGTGCAAAATACGTCATGCACGATCACCAGAAAGACCTCTAACACCACAGAACATGCCATAAAATTTGGTCCATAGGGGGCGCTGTAATTGTAGAAAATGTCATTTTGCCTATTATCTAGAGAATGCTTACGTTTACAACTATTTTTTTTTTATCATGAAATCTGTTCACCCTCACGCATTGAAAACACTGGTCGACGCCCACTTCCAACGAGAACAATTTCCGTGAAATTTTAATATTGCGAAAACGAATCTGAACGAACTCGTCATAGGCCGTTCATGTGAATCTCACCAAATTTGGTATATGTCATCTACAGACAATGCTGACAAAAAGTTATCAAAGGATTTATCTTGAGATAAACCGTTCCGAAGTTACACGTCAATGAACATTTAACACGTAGCTTAAAATTCTTCAAATGGCCGTATCTTGGCTTTTAATTGCTCAAATTTGGTCAAAGTTGACATGCCATCTCTAAACATCTTTCTTTTCATGTGTACTAAATTTTGTGACATTTCGTCATACGGGGCGATGTTTATCGCCGAAGCTAGGTGTTGAAAAACAGTTTTTGTTAAATAACTCATCAACAATTTTGCCCAAGACAACGATTTTGTGTTAGTATGTAGGTGTTACAGAGGCATATTGACCCAGCCCATAAACTCTCACTTGAAGCATAGCGCCACCTAGTGATAAGGGTAAATGCAAAAATTGGGATTTTGAGTTGCCAATATCTTGGACCGAGATGGTGGGAACTGCACAAAATGCATCATGCACGATCACCACAAAGACCTCTAACACCACAGAACATGCCATAAAATTTGGTCCATAGGGGGCGCTGTAATTGTACAAAATCTCATTTTGCCGATTCCTTGCCTTCACAAATCAGTCCTTCACACTACACATTCAAAACCCACATCCATGCCCACTTACAGGAAATCATTTCCACAGAAATTCTCACCTCACAACACTGCTCTATCACACACTCATCACACCAACAGTTCCCACATTTCAATATACTGCGGCGGTCATACCATGTACCGCTATGCGGTACATCTAGTTAAATTAATTAATGTGTTGCATACCCCCTTTTTCCACCCTGCACTGCACGGTGCATCACAGTTCAAAATACTACCATCTATTTTAATTGATAGATTTGAAATGAAACAGTGTGTGTGGAAACAGTTGTGTTCTAATAGTCCAACCACTTGCATTTCAACATGGGGTAATCTGGTGCATCTCCTTTGTACCAATAGCCAGTGAGTGATTTTTTTTCTCCTCATGCCCCGTGCTCACACCCCCCTGGGAACGTGTCTGCACCCCACCAGTTGAGAACCATTGGGTTGGCCTTTCAGGTGCAGTTACAAGTTGGTTAAAGTCCTACAGTACCTACGTAGATATAACCGTAGTGCAAGTGCAAAACAATGACAACGGTAGCTGCGTGCTAGGTCCCTGCATCCTAGCTTGGTGACTACTTGACTCCATGTGAGCTTTAACCACCTTCACCCCCATCCAGGTAATATTGTAGTCTTCTTACAGACGTTGCAATAAGCCTCTCGGCTGTTGCCAACTACTGGCCTACGCCAGTCTTTAAACGCTGATTCCTCCTGCCAGAGTTCTGAAAACTTGCATTTGCCCATATCTGAAAATGAAATGTTAGCGAACTCGCGCAGAGGTTTGGCTGCAAGCCAGCCGGGTACGCAGATTGATTCAATGCGCATGCGAGGTACACCATTTTCCATCACTCAGGTCCTACTCGCAACATAAAAATAAATTTACGCAATTTAGTAATTTAAGGAGATAGGCCTGCATGTAAGTTACACAAATTAAAAAACGCATAGGTGCAATTGGATGAGGGTGAAGATGAGGGAAAATTTACTACTTCTTTAGATGACGTTTACAACTTTTTACTGGCCTTAATTTGGCTTAATTTAATTTACTACCTTTTACTACTTTTTACAACCCCGCATCTGGTCCGTCATATGAAAACTGCAATCTAGGGCTAGGCAGTATACCATTTTATACCGAATACCAGTGTTTTTTTTAATGGTATGATTTTTTTCATATACCCCACTACCGGTAAGTGTGCGTACAAAAAGTCGGGAACACTGAGCGGCGGAACGTTGCACCACAGGACATTGTTTGAGAGGGGGGACTATTTTGCAGTGGTACCAAACAAGCTGCACACGGCTGCATGAGACAAGGGGGTAGGAATATATCCGGAAGTTGAAGCACCCATGGGGAAATCTCAACCCGGAAAATGACCAATAGCATGTAGCATTCCGTTGACTTCCATTCATTTTAGCGTCACTTTGAAATCAAACAACTTTACATGAGAAGCCATCCGTACCTTGATATTGGCATTGTTGTAAACCGGAGAGGGCACAGCAAAACATATTTGCTTCGATCAGAAATCTGTCATGTTATTGCCTTGTAAGAAACGTTTATCTGAAATTATGCTAAAAATGACGCCATAAATCATGCGACGGCTACTGAGTATCTGTCGCACAGGAGGAAATTTACCGTACTGGTTGGATAACACGCTGTAGCCACAGTCATGCTCGTTTACTTTTCTATTCATGTTGGGGAAACATTTACATCACTATTTCCCGAAAAATAAGCGTAGAACTTGGTATTTGTTTGTAAGCAGAATCGCTATCTTTATGGATTTTACTATTCGATGCAAGTGAATTGAGAGAGACTGCTAAGCTAAGCTACACGCTATAGCTTGTAGTTTACATGCTAACTAGCTAGCTCCCTTGACATGCTGGCTTGCAAGACTGCCTGGAACCAAAGTTAGTTGACGAAGAATCAAGTCCCCACATACAATATTAACCCCCCATTCAACTAAGTGATTGCAGCTATAACGGTAGAAGAATACTTATTAAGAAAATTATCGTACGCTGTATGGTTTGTGATTGAGCATCTACCACTCAATTTATAGTATTTGGGTTCGCTGGCCGACGTGACCGTACGTCACCCCGCGCTTGCGCAGTTGGAAAGTGACCAATTAAAAATCTCAAAATTGTGCTTCAACGGCTCCCATTGAAAACGACGCCATCCCTCAGTCCATTCTCTTCTACTGTCTATGGCATGAGAGCGGTGTCTCCACTACAACAGAACGTTCATCAGACCCCATGTAAACAAAGGAAAACTGTCTGAGAGCAGTGAACATGACTGATTGCAGGCTTGCATCTGTGTTGATTTATGGATTAAACTGGATAAATCCTACAAGTTTGTGGTTAGTGTGCCCATCTATTGTGATTTCCAGCAGTATTAGCCCATTTATGTATAATATGTTTCATAAGATAAGATTTTCTGAGTGACGTTATGACAACAGGATTAGTAGGCTAAACTTAGCCAAGTAAACATGCTTTAAGAAGGTAATTAATTGTCTGAGGAAATAGTTGTGCACCACATAGCAAGTAGTTAAATGCTTTATCATGGAAACGGCCAAAACAAGCTCTCCTACAACTCTGAGTTTAATAGACTGTACGTTTTCCTCTAACAGGCATATGAAAACACACCATAGGAAGCGTATTAGTGTGCTAGCATGCTAAATTAGTTTGCTAATCTGAAGATAATATGAGTCTCTCTTCAAACTAACCTCTAGGTTTAGAGAAAATATAGTTACATGGGCAACTGTATTTGTAATGAGCATTGTCTGTTGTGAGAAATACATTTTCATCGTGGTTGTGGTGACACAATAAACTGTCGCAATAGGCAGGTATAACCCAAAGTCGACAGTGATGCAGTTCAGTGGATAAAGATGTCTTCACTTTGCAGTTACAGGGGACATATTGTTTACAATGTAGCCAGCTCAAAAATATGTTTCAAGTTGCAAAACTTGCACAATAAAGCATTCTGTATTTTGACTGCAATAGTCATGCATTCTGATTTCTTCACCTCATTAGAATTATGAGTGCCACTGTCACCTCTTTGTGAGCAGCAGCATTTTGTGGGACCATTCAAACCTGAGTTAATACTAGTCTGGTCATTCTAAGGCAATTTACTGCAGAAATTATTCTCTAAATTATTAGGAAATGGGGTTAACACCTAGTCATGTATGAAAAAAATATACCGTCACACTGATATAATTTTGAAAAATACTGTGATATCCGAAATTCTTTTATTGGAGGATAACCCCTTGAGATGAGACATCTCGTTTTCGAGGGGGTCAATTTTTGGTCATACCGCCCAGATCTCTATCTATGTTATCCTTATACAGTCTATAGATAATTACTGTTGTTTCTTTTTGCTCTCCTGATGCTCTAGAAACTGAGGGGTCACTGGTGTGATTCAATCTTCTCCTGGCTAGGTGGAAGTGTCCTTGAGCAAGACACTGAACCCCATATTGTTCCTGGTGTGCCGATTGGTACCTTGCATGGCAGCCCTTGTAACCGATGTGTGAATGTGTGAAGGTGATGCATTCAATGTAAAGTGCTCTGGGTACTGTACCAAATAGAGGAATGTGCTGTATGAATCCAGTCCATTAACCATTTACTGTTAAATACTTTTGTCTAGGTCAGAGCTTATGCAGGTCTAGCCGACACACATGGTCACACCACAGGTCAGGTCTACTGGTACATACTGTGGTCTAGGTTACCTATGACAGGTCTAGTTACATAGTTCAGAATAGTTATTATAGTAGTAGCTATATATAGTATATATAGTAGTTATATATACTGCTGATTATTTTAACTCTAACGCAGGTCTAGCCTAATGGTATGGCATGCAAAACCAAAAGATATCGGTGTAGCTTCATTCCATCAGCCACTAAGGCCCTGAACACCACATGATGATTCTCTTCTCTCTTAGCTTTTTATCTTCTTATCTTTTTTATCCTTTTTATCTATTTTATTTATTTATTTATTCATTTTATAACATATCAAGCCAGGAGCATCTGTCTGTCTGTCCAGCTGTCAGTATTGTTTGCTTGTTGTTTTATCCTATTGTCTTCTGCTGTGTTTTGTCACTGTTTCGTGTGTTGTTGTAAGCTTGTACTTTTTTACCTGCAACCAAATCTACCCTTCTGGGTATCAATAAAGTCACCTTACCTTACCTTACTTATGGTACTGTGTGTATTACCACTCAGTGGGTTTACATGGCAGTGTAATAATTCGAATCATTGGCTTAATTTGACTAAGTGTTTTCATGTAAACACCTTAATTCGACTAGAAATTGGACAACCATAGTCGAGTTAACACCCCGAGATAACTCGATTGTTAATCGAATCAGGGGTGCATGTTATACGGTCAACCGGATTGGGGTTAGGACTTTGTGTTCTGCGCATGCTTGTGACCCCCGCCTGTATCATTTGTCGGCGGCGCCTTTCCTCAGCAATAAGCAAAACTACATTGGCGTTTTTTTTCTCAGATGCAGGGTGGATGTTTTACATTATATTCCTATGATACAGGGTGTTTATGAAAAAAGGTCCTGGGTGCTTTTCAAAACACTGCCGCTGGTGTTTTTTTCCTCCTTCCCTGGGTGGAGAAAATCTTTACTCTCCAAGAAAAAGCGTCCTACGTCAAGTGTTTGTTTTAACATGATAAATTCATGTGATAATATGTGCTTGGTGCCGTTGGAAAGCTGAGATTATGTACTTTCTTCTGATGTGCATGCCTTATCTATCCGATCACGGGTTCGCGAGTAATTTTAACGAGAGTAATGTCTGTGCAAAGCGCTAATATGAGAGATTTTGGCGAATTTTTAAATATTAATATCTCGCCGATACTTGATCACAAAAATAAGCGGGAGGTCACGTTGTAAAGCCTTGGTTCTGCAGTTTCGTTTGGCATGAGTGCCATATCGTTAGCATGTACCGTTCCAAAGTAATTCAACAGAGAAGAATATGTGTAAATTTGGCCGCACTTTGCGGGCGTCGGGCCCATAGGGTTTAAAAAACTGCCTATCGTACCGGGGTACTAGGTGCTTTCGGCCAATGATTCGAACTACTCACTGCCATGTATACTCTGACAATTGCAGTTGACCCCCTGCAGAGGGTAGTCGAATTAAAGCTATAATTGAGTTATTTGCCATCATGTAACCGCACTGAGTGACACAGGTCTGGTGTAGTGATAAATCATGTCGTCTAGTTTACCTTTGACACAGGTCTAGTCTACTGATAAATACTGGGGTCTAGGTTACCTCTGATGCAGGTCTACTTAAAGCAACACTATGCAACTTTGAGTTGCAGAGCTCCCCCTACTGTCTCCAAGTAAATGGACACTCTTCACTCGCCCATAAATCGGTAAGCATCCACCGACTTACGAAGATCATTAATTAACTCAAAAAAGTTGCACATTGCTGCTTTAAGTGGTACATCCTATGTATGTTTCCTCTAATGCAGGGTCTACTCCACATAGTGTGCATATTACCTCTGATGTAGGAGTACTCCACATAGTGTGCATATTACCTCTGATGTAGGAGTACTCCACATAGTGTGTATATTACCTCTAATGCAGGGTCTACTCCACATAGTGTGCATATTACCTCTGATGCAGGGTCTACTCCACATAGTGTGCATATTATCTCTGATGCAGGGTCTACTCACATAGTGTGCATATTACCTCTGATGTAGGAGTACTCCACATAGTGTGCATATTACCTCTGATGTAGGAGTACTCCACATAGTGTGTATATTACCTCTGATGTAGGAGTACTCCACATAGTGTGTATATTACCTCTGATGTAGGAGTACTCCACATAGTGTGCATATTACCTCTGATGTAGGAGTACTCCACATAGTGTGTATATTACCTCTGATGCAGGGTCTACTCCACATAGTGTGCATATTACCTCTGATGTAGGAGTACTCCACATAGTGTGTATATTACCTCTGATGCAGGTCCAGCAGTCACTTCTTGTGTTGTGTTTACGTAACTCCTCATCTGTGACCTCTATGAGACGACCCCTGAGCCCAGTCAAATCACGGCCACTTTTGGTCAGTCTGATCCAGTCCATCAAACTGTGGCCTGGCTTCAAGGCCACCTGCACACACACACGCACAAACACAGACACACAAACTTGTTATTTCCAGTTCACTTGAGACACACTGTTGCCCAAACGATGCACTGTTATGGTTGCACATTATTCTACAACAATGTCTTGCTAACCTCTGATTCTATTGATTTAAATAAAGAAAAGCAGACTAAGTTACTTGGTCAGAGCAACAAGCACTTGGGTCTCACTTGTGTCTCTGGAAGTTGCTTTAACCAAGAGCGGCTTTGGCATGTTTATAACCATTAAGCGCCCGGCAGAAAAAAGATGCATGGTAAAGCATCTACTGAAAAAATACAGAATTTAATGTCCCATCTCCCCTAACTGTCTCTGTAAACAGGAGATTGTTTGTTAGGACCGTTCACCACCAAACTTATGTAAGTCCATGGTTGACTGAATTTTCCTTGTGATAACTGTGCGCTGACATATTATAGCAGTGTTTCTATTTAAGAGGGTAATACTGCAAAGAATGTCTAGTGCCCTGTAGTGTAGGCTACTGGCATCCTGTCAGTAGGCCACAACATCTTACTAATACACTTAATACACAAAGGGAAGTGTATTTGGGCTGAGTGTCTATTTCAGCTGTAGAATGTAAAAGATCTGTTAAAATATTACAGCTGCATACCATGCACAGTCATTTGACATGACGGCTACTTTTATAGGATATGGTGTCTTGTTTCAAAGCTCTTGCTGTGAACTGGTAGGGAACTTGTCAAAGTAATAATCGTCGGTGTTTCACAACATGGGTTAAGTCACCCCTCAAACAATTGTGAGGAAGTTGAACCCATGAAACCTAAGCCATATGTTAAAGGTATTAAAAGGTATTAGGTAAAAGGTATTAGGTAAAAGGTATTAAAATCATAAATGTGAAGACACACATCCAGAAGGCATGTCAGACCTGGCCTAATTTTACCGTTGGATCTCAGCAGGTGTAATTACATGCATTGTGGTTTATGACTATGCTAGCCAAGTTAAACCCGCACATCTTTCAGGAATGCCTGACTTACCTTGTTCCGAGACTGTCCTGCTGGCGCCACACGTTGTTGGGAGCCAACGGCAGGGAAGGACTGAGAGGGGACATTCAGCATTTCGGCTCTTCTAAAACAGCCCAAAGTTTGTAGAAATCCTGGTGGTGGAGATATACTCCTATTAGCTTGCTATCGGGCGGGTTTTTAACTGTGTTATAGGCTACACCGTTTGCGACATGTTATACGCGGAAGTATCATAATTGTGGTGACGAAGTTTGCGTCGGTAGTCAAACCAGGTCCGACCATCCCTTAACTTTGCCAGCTACGTTATGTCGCGCTCACATGGGTACCAAAACATCCGACTTGTGCACGTTTGCCACCTATGACTGACCAGGTTGGCTATGTTAGCCAGTTCAAATCTGCAAAAAGAGGTAAGAAAGACAGTTTTCTGGTTAGCCAAATTACACGATATCTGCCAGAGTGACTTCAGACAGGTGTGTCAAATGGTTGAAATTAGATCTAATTTCTACAATTGATATATTAGGAAAACATGAGGTAAGGTGCTGAGGATTTTTCCGAAAATGTCTATGTCGCGGAAAAAATGACGACATAATAATGCGTCGTCCTCCAGTTGAAAATTGCAAAATTGAAGTAATACTGACCTCTAGTGAAAGAGCTCATACATACAGCACATATCCAGCCCCCCAAGACACTGTCCTACCTGCACCATGTACCCATGCAGCACGAACAGCCATAACATGTATATTTAGGCATTATAATTGCGCAATAAATATAAATTAATAAACTGCATGGTGCATGGCAGACCATGTTTAAAAGTAACAAAATAAAATACAGCCACAAATGGCGATGACGGGGCCTCGCACCTGTAGTCCCTCAACACATGACATTTTGCTACTCAACAATAGGGTGACCACCCCCAATTAGCCAAAAAGTGGGACAGTGTTTGTGTCTGTATGTGTGTATTTGTGTATGTAACACTGCAGATGTGTGAAGTGGTGAGTGGTGAGTTAACTTACATCGAACCTGAATTATTAATAATATTGCCAGAAATAAAAAAAAAAGAAATCTTTCTACCACCAGTTGGTGGCGTCAGACCAGACAGACCAGACCAGACTGTCAGCCAAGGAATTGTGAATTTCTAGAAAATTATGTGCTTAGGATAGGCTATGAAATTTACATTGGTGTGTGTGTATGACAGACTGTGTGGATGTCTGGTGAGCTCACGTACACCTAACCAGAATTAATCCAGTAAGTAAGTCCAGCTGTATTTTCAGTATTATAAAGTGGTGCATACCAAGGTCTATGACTGGAAGTGTTGTTATTAAGTGATACTACTATGTAATCACAAAGTTGCAGATAATCTCTTATTAATATTTCTTATGTATGTATGTAGGTGTAAGTAGAACTAAGTAAACTGTAAGAATTAACTATGTAGGAATCACGCAGACACGGAGTATATTGTTTATCAACCTTTATCTTAACTTCACTTCTGGGTCATTCCGTGTCAAATCGAACAATGGCCGACAGTCAAAAATCTGAAAAAAATCACAGCTGTTTGTACATCCAACCTATGTATAAATCTTAAATATTAAGTCTGTATCACTAATTACACAAGGTACATCTGATCTGATTTGATTTTTGAATTCTACAGGAAAATGCATTTCTTTTCACATAGTTACACTAATGTGTGTGGAATACTAAAAGAGCCAGCAATGTCGGAAGCTGAGCAAAAGGCTTGTTCACCAGAATTCCCAAAATGTAGTTTTGTAGTTTTGGAGCTATTAGTGATACAGACTTAATATTTAAGATTTATACATAGGTTGGATGTACAAACAGCTGTGATTTTTTTTCAGATTTTTTGGAGAGGGTGACTGTCGGCCATTGTTCGATTTGACACGGAATGACCCTTCTTCTCTCTATCAGTCAGTCAACCTGCAGCAGATCAAGAGTCACTAATACAATAGTATGTGGGACGCCCTGTAGAAGCGCACCGAACATTCGGAACACAACATTCCCCCCTTACTTAAGAATTACATATCAAAGCATGTCATCCATAGCAGGTTTCAAAATTAGACATACCTTCAACAATGTAAAATCTGACATTACTTATTATTAACTTTATGCAAAAATACGATCCAGTACTTAAAAACAATTATTAATACAACACTATTATTAGTGACACTCTTAATGATAATGGAAAATCTGGCCTGAAATGTAACCTGGAAATGTAATTTAAACCACAACAAAATAGTATTAAATTTCTTACATCTAAGAATAGTATTAGAACAATAGTAAGATATACTTAGTTGACATATCAGTATTTATGTGTGATATCAATAGCATTTCAAGCATTTTAACATTTTAAGTAAACTCGTATGTAAATTGTGTGAGTGTAAAGTTATATGTATGCTTAGGTCAATGCTTAGTCCTCAAGCCAACTAGGAGGCTGTCTGATGCGGGCAGGTGTGTTGTGGAAATTCCCGGCATCAGGCAGGTCAGGTTAAGGAAAAGTCATCAGTCGCAGCATCCTGTTCCAGTGAGTCCTGAGAAGTCGGGGCATGATAACTAGCAAGCTGTGATGCATGCCATTTCTTTCTATCGGACAGGAGATACGTTGTAGCAACTCATAACGTAATAACGGCTCTTAACGTAATAACGGCTCTTAACGTAATAACTGAAATGTAATAAATGTTCATAACGTAATAATCGACTCTTAATGTAATAAAATCATGAGCGCATAACGTAATAACATCTTTGCGCATAACGTAATAATGTAATAACCTATTACGTTATGAGCTCCACTATATAGCAACTCATAATGTAATAAAACCTCATAATGTAATAATGTCTTATACTGTGAGAAAAGCTGCATTAACACTGTTTATCTAAAAAAGGAATGGTTTTCAGTATATGATATGTAAATTAGAGAAACTGAGTAGCCTTTTATTTGATAGTTCTGTGTTCTTACATTTTGTATGTATGAAGTTACGCCACTAGGTGGCACCGATGAGCTTTGTTTTGGGTCATTGAGAATACTGCACTCACATCTACTGACTACTGCAGGTAAGCAGAACTTTTTGTAACCTCTAAAGTTGAATTAATTGTTAAATGAATCCATCCACCGTGTTTTTAATTGTGTGTTAAGATGCTTCTTTGCACAATGTTTTAGTGAGCCACTACTTGTTGTACAATTATTTGTATTTTATCTAACTATTTTAGCTAGCATGTATTATAGCTAGCAGCTACTGTGTATTTGCTAGCAAATATTTTAGCTAACAACTATTTGTTGTGTTTTAAGATGTTAGGTAGAATAATGTTGTATTTAGCTGTATTTCTCCTCTATGCGTTGTATGAGTAATTTAGTAAGCATCCTAAACACAAGTTTATAAATGGAAATGTTGGACTTAGTTTTAATGCAGGAAGTTGTTTCTCTGTCTGTGTTACATTCTGAAGTTAAAGTAAAATCCACAAAAAAAACATTTGTTGATACGCTTCCCTACTTTAGAATGTGGCACCTTGTCTTGTGCGTGTGAGTGTGTGTGTTTGTGTGTGTGTGTGTGTGCTGTCTGCATACCTCACCCCAATGTTAATTGAATAGTTGTTAGCTAAAATAGTTGCTAGCAAATACACAGTAGCTGCTAGCTATAATACATGCTAGCTAAAATAGTTCCTAGTGAAGGCACAACAAAGAGCTGTTAGATAAAATACAAATAATAGTACAACAAGTAGTGGCTCACTAAAACATTGTGCAAAGAAGCATCTTAACACACAATTAAAAACATGGTGGATGGATTCATTTAACAATTAATTCAGCTTTAGAGGTTACAAAAAGTTCTGCTTACCTGCAGTAGTCAGTAGATGTGAGTGCAGTATTCTCAGTGACCCAAAACAAAGCTCATCGGTGCCACCTAGTGGCTCAACTTCATACATACAAAATGTAAGAATACAGAACTATCAAATAAAAGGCTACTCAGTTTCTCTAATTTACATATCATATACTGAAAACCATTCCTTTTTTAGATAAACAGTGTTAATGCAGCTTTTCTCACAGTATAAGACATTATTACGTTATGAGGTTTTATTACATTATGAGTTGCTATATAGTGGAGCTCATAACGTAATAGGTTATTACATTATTACGTTATGCGCAAAGACATTATTACGTTATGCGCTCATGATTTTATTACATTAAGAGTCGATTATTACGTTATGAACATTTATTACATTTCAGTTATTACGTTAAGAGCCGTTATTACGTTAAGAGCCGTTATTACGTTATGAGTTGCTACATACGTGCTGGGGCCAACTTGCTTTCTTATCACAAGTGGTTTTGTGTAACACGGGTGTGCCTTTGGGACATGGAATGGCTTCCGGACACGCACTCGTGCTCTATAAGCGGGAGTCAGTGCATGACTTCATCTGCGCTTGTCGGGAGGAAACTCTTTTAATGAAGCACATTGGTGTCGATGTTTGTCAGTGGTGGAGAAAGAACGTGAAGGCATGACAGCCCAGTCGAAGCATGTGGAGTGGCACAGTACACCTGCAAAGAGTCTGTCACTGTAGCTTTCCAAGGCTTGTTTTGCAGGATAGCAGACTGTATGGACGATCGCAGGATGCGGTGGAAGCGTTCAATCGCTCCAGGCGACGGGAGAAATAGGCACAAGGATGCAGTTTGTTGTCCTCCCATCGCTTCTGGGAGAGAACAACACCCACCCCCACATCAGATGCGCCCACTTCAACAATGAATTGCAACTCGGGGTCTGGTACCTGCAGGATGGGGGCTGACGTAAGCCGGTGCTTCAGGCTGGCGAAGGCTTCGTCTGCCTCTTCTGTCCAAAGGAAGGGACGTTTGGTGCTGGTTAAAGCTGGTTAAACGCCGATAGAAGTTGGCGAATCCCAGAAACTGTTGAAGTTGCTTGTGGGTTTCCGGAACAGCCCAGGAGGTGACCGCTGATACTTTCGCGGGGTCCATCCGGATGGTACCCTCTGCCACTATGTACCCCAGGAAGGCCACGGTCTTTGCATGAAATTCGCATTTCTCCGCTTTGACGTAGAGTGAGTTTTCCAGGAGGCGTCGGAGGACAAGTCGAACATGCTGCTTATGTTCTTCTACTGATTTAGAGCAGATCAAAATGTCGTCAAGGTACACGAAAACGAAACGGTCCAACATATCTCGCAGCACGTCGTTCACAAGTCCCTGGAAGACGGCAGGGGCATTGGTGAGACCGAAAGGCATGACCAGGTATTCGTAATGTCCATTATGGGTGTTGAAGGCCGTCTTCCATTCATCACCCTCCCTGATGCGAACAAGGTGGTATGCATTTCGTAGGTCGAGCTTGGTGAATACCGTGGCCCCCTGGAGGAGTTCAAAAGCAGTGGTGAGGAGTGGCAGAGGGTACCGGTTCTTAACCGTGATATCATTGAGTCCACGATAGTCTATACAGGGACGAAGCGACCCGTCTTTCTTCCCAACAAAAAAGAATCCGGCCCTGGCCGGGGAAGAGGATGGACGAATAATGCCTGCCGCCAGGGAGTCAGCGATGTATTCTTCCATGGATCGCTTCTCCGGACCCGAAAGGGAATATAATCGACCACGAGGAGGAGAGGAACCGGGGACCAGGTCAATGGCACAGTCATAGGGACAATGAGGAGGTAGAGAGGTGGCTTTGGCCTTGCTGAATACCTCCCGTAGATCATGATAACAGTCCGGAACAGAGGAGATGTCTGGCGGTGTCACGGATGATGCGGATGGGGCTGTAATCACCGCGGAACGGAGACACGTCTGGTGGCAGTTCACTCCCCACTCTAACACGGTGCCTGCTCGCTGTTGTGTTGTGTAAACGGAGCCAGGGAAGCCCCAGGACAATGGGCTCGTTCGGCGAAGCGAGGAGATGGAACCAGATACGCTCCTGATGATTTCCCGAGGATAAAAGCCCCACAGAGTCCGTCACATGAGTAATCCGGCCCAACAGGTGGCCATCCAGGGCTCGAGCAGGAACCGGAGAGGGCAAACGATGGCTCTTTATCCCCATCTGCTGGGCCAAAGTGATGTCCATGATATTAGCCTCCGATCCTGAGTCAATGAGAGCCGTAAGCGAGCGAGAGTGAGTGGGGAGTTGGATGACGACCCGAAGGAGGGGTCTATTTCCCCGGGCAGTGTTCAAAGATGCTGAGCTTGATCGGATGCTCCCTAAGTCCGTCGAGCTCGCTCTTTTAAAGGGCAAGTGTTTACTCAATGACCTTCCCCTCCACAGTACAGACACAGGCCTCCTGCCAGTCGGCGATGTCGTTCAGCGGGCGAGAGTGATGTCCTGTCTACTTCCATAGACTCCAGGGAGGTCTGACGAGAACCAGAGGACCGACTGGACGAGGCAGCTCCCCCTTCAGAGGAGCGACGAGAGGGCTGGGCAACCCGGCCCTTCTCCCGACGACGAGCCTGTACCCGTCGGTCAATGCGTGTCGTGAGAGCGATAGCCTCATCAAGGGTCTCGGGAGTCTCGTGGGAAACTAGCTCGTCCTTAACGTAATCTGCTAAACTGTGGAGGTAAGCGTCTACGATAGCCCTCTCATTCCAGCGGCTCTTGCTGGCGAGGGTACGAAAATCGATAGAGTAATCCGCCACAGTCCTTCTACCTTGGCGTATTTCCATGAGTCCACGGGACGCGTCTGCTGCGGGAGATCCCGCGCCAAACACCTTCATTAGCTCAGCCGCGAACCGGTCGAAGGGGGGGCCTGTCTCTGATATTCTGCGGTTCCCCACAGTCTAGCCCGCCCTGTCAGCAAATTGATAGCAAACGCCACCCTCACCGCCTCCGATGCAAAGTTCCGTGGCTGCAGATTAAAAGTTAGTCGGCAATTGGTGATAAAAACAAGAACCTCTTCAGGATCACCCCCAAAGCGCTCAGGTAGACCAATCCTCGGCTCGGAACTGCTGGCGGCAAGAGGAATGCCCGGCTGAGCTGGTGTGGCTGGAGGCAGTCCAGCAGAGGGGGCTGCAGGCCCGCTATCTCCAGGAGGCGCGACACAAGCAGCTATCAGGGCTAATTGCTGTGGATGTGCAGTCTCTCCCTGCTGGAGGAGCAAAACCAATTGCCGAATATGGTCCGTGGTAGCCATCAGGGAGGCCACGTCATCGGAGACCCGCCCTAACTCTCTCTCCGACTGCTGCAGGCGCTGCAGCGCGGATGGAGGCTCTGGTGACTGGCCTAAGTCCATTTGCTGGTCTGCTGGGTCCATAATGGTCAGTCCGTTCTGTCACGGGACCCAGACAGATAAACAATGGACCCAGATGCGTAACCTCAAAAATGGACTTTTATTGAAGGGTTCGGGGAAAAGGACAAAGTCAAAAAAAAAACCCTAAAGGGTAAACAGGTAACAGCCACCACTCGTAGAAGCACACTGGAGGGCAGACGGGTGTGCTGGATGACCAAGACCCAATGAGCGGCGCAGAGTCGAGGGCAACAGGAGTCGGCACCGAGGGCAGCAGAGCAGAGCAGAGTAGAGTAGATGGCAATCAGGAGTCGGTACCAAGGGCAGCAGAGCAGAGCAGAGTCGAGGGCAAGCAGGAGTCGGCACCGAGGGCAGCAGAGCAGAGCAGAGTAGAGGGCAAGCAGGAGTCGGTACCGAGGGCAGCAGAGCAGAGTAGAGGGCAAGCAGGAGTCGATACCAAGGTCAAAGCCAGGGGCAGGTGAGTCAGGCGGAGTCGGGCAGGCAGTAGTCAGCAACGAGGAGCAGGAGAGTCAGGCGGAGTCGGGCAGGCAGAAGTCTGCAACGGAGAGCTGGAGAACCAGGAAGAGCCAGGGACGGACCGGGGTCAAAACCAGGGGCTGGAGAGTCAGGCGAAGTCAGGCAGGCAGGAGTCGGTACCGGAGGACTGGAGCAGTAAACAGACGGACAGCGAGCGTGAACGAGGAGTGCAGGTGAGTAGAATGATTGAATAAACTCGTGATTGTCACAAAACCAGGAAGTGCAGGTGAGACGGATGATTACAGCGATCGTGAAGCGAGGAGGGCGAGTGAGAGAGATACTCTAATGAGAGTCTAAACACGGAAATACAGGTACAGTGACAAAGCAGACAACGCGGGGAAGGAACAGTACAACACAGTAGAGTGAACCTAATTGACAGACAGGTGGTTAATAGCGAAAAATACACATGAAAAAATCCCAAGCCCAGAGCAACACCGTGACAGTCATGGCTATGAGAAACGTCCTTTAAAGAATAAGGATCAACAACCAAACATTACTGACTCTGCACTTTGGTATGTTAAATATGGCAAAACAAATGTTGACATTATAGGCCTAGCCGACATCAAATGCAGTATTTTATTTCTCCTTATAGTGGCACTGGACCTTACTACAGCCCTATGAGGCGCGTAAAGAGAAAACCGCTTAAGCAGAGGGTAGAATGCGCGTAGGGTTCATTTACATGCGACACTCCCTAATTTTGTGGTTGCTCCTCCCGAAGCGCGTAACTGACTGATTTCCGCGTAAATGACAGACTTAAGTCAACAGTAGAATCCGCAGTTGCGCGCTTTTTTCACTTACCCGCCCTTCCGAGCAGGGGAGAATCGGCCCCTGTGTGAATTGTCAGTTTGACTGTACTGAATGCAATGTTATTGTGATGATTTGCATAATGTATAGTACTGTTGTAATTAAGATGTTTAGCTAACAGTAGGGGAGATTGGGGCTGGTTAGATCAGGGGCAGGTTGAATCAGTGTTAACTTCCAAGCCACTATAGGGTGCTGAAACACAATTCCAACACTAAAATGATGCCCATTAGGACCACAGTAAGTCAAGTTATGTAAGAGGTCTCAAGGTCATTAACCCTTTAGGTGAGTAAAACTTTTTTAGTTTTGGGGGGTCAATTCCTGGATTTTATACCTTCCACTTAACAACTCCCAGAAGGGTAACAGTTAGGGATTTAAAAAAATAACTTGTTTTAAATGTTTGTCAAGGGATTCAGAGTTTGAGATCCTGTGGTGACCAATGGTAGAAGGCTAACAGTGTTTGTGGAAAAATCTGTACCTCAGTGTGGGCGGGGTTGGTTGGCACACTAATTTTGGGGCTGGTTGGCTCACTAACAGTTTACATGAAAAAGGCCCATTGGTACTCATGAAAATGAGCATTTTATACAGGGTGTTTAAAAAAATGACATATTTTGAAATGGGAATATTAAAAGGGTGGATTAGGCATTATTATAATTATTATTATAAATTTTCAATTATAATTCAAATACAACCCTATTTGGTAATACTTAAATAACTACTCCCTATAAATCATGTATAATGTATTTGCAAACACTTAATTAACCCTTTGTTCATAATTTTTAACCATTATTTTCACATTACTTGTCATCCATAAATCATTTATAAACATATTTATATTCTGTCTGCTTCTCTGTTGGCTGTTTGTCAGTACAAAAGAAGAAAAGAGGTGCGTACATCCAAAAAATATATAATCACAGGTGCTAGAGTTGACTTTTCAGAGAACCATATGATTACACGTTTTCAGTCATTTATTACGTGAACTGTATTTATTTTACATTAGCTTATATGTGAGCCAACCATCCCCGCCTACCTGAGCCAACCAACTCCGTGCTGGAGCAGGTTGGCACAATTTCTCAAAGCCAGTTATATCATACATTACTCGAAACAACAAATATTTTGTTGACATTGTACTTACCTGTTTTATAGATGAGATATTAAGCTTTCAGTCAATCACACTTTGACAGCTATAATGCACTGTAAGACGGATAAATATAACTGAGTATGAAAAGTGATCCAACCAGCTCCGGTCTCCCCTATTTCTGATGCAATCCATGTCCCGTTTGCTAAGCAGCGGAATGTTAGAATGCATTGCTAATTAATGATAGAATGTTGTAGAATGTGTTTGTATGAAATGTAAAAATAGCTCCATGTTGCTAAAATTCTATACAATCACACAATAGGTTATGCAGTTATTCTCAAGTTTTCCAACCAATGGCTTGCCAGTGTGCTCATTCCCGTTCTGTGTGAACTTAAAAAGAGTTGAACACAGACATTCCAACAGCAATAAGCAGTTCCTTGCAGGTGTAAGCCATGTGTGATGGCCATCAGACACATTGCTAGCCAAGTCTGCTGTTGTGACATACTGTGTCCATAAATTGCTCTTGTTATTTTGGTCTCCGTGCAGTCTTGGGGGAAATGCTCCCCTTCACTCTCAAATAACCATCCCTCTGCGCCCGCTGAGATGGATATCACACCTTTGAAGTAATGTGATTTATGTCGTTATCAGAATCGCCCTGACAGGCGAAAGATCGACTTTACATCATATTTCTGTTGATTAATCACGCGCAACGATAACAGCTGCACAAGCAGGCAGACATATCCAATTCTGACCAGGCGATATATGGATGTGTCCATCCCATGGCGATAGCTCTGATTCTGGAATTTGCCACTTCACTGAGAGCTGGATTTAGATCTCCCATCACATCACAGCTTCTGGCAAAAAAAGGCAGCTATAGGAGCCCTTGTGTGTGATGTTGGCATCTTGACGAGTGCTTTTGTGGAGTAAAAGTCTATTTCCGGGATAGTTTGTCTCTAACGGCAAGGGCATCAGTCAGTGTTGTTTAAATTGTGTGTCTGTATGCAGTTAGATCTTATTTCTCGCCTACATACCAACAGGTGTACAAAGTCTAGGTATAAGCTTTTATATTAATCATGCCCAGTGTAGACCAAGACCCATGCGAAGCAATAACATTTTTCACAGGTAGTCTATAAATTGTCAGCCAGATGAAAAAAGTCTATTTAAACATGTTAATACAGAACTATGCATAGGCTTTTGATTACAAAAAACATAGCTTATACTACACTGACCACGTTAACCATTGTCCTTAAATCCATTATATGAAATTAAAAGCTATGACAAGCTCCAAACAGCTAATTTTATGATTCTGTATTTTATCTAGACAAAATGAACAGAGAAGAAAATACTGAGATAAAATATGTAGCCTGTAGACCACATATTTAAAACAGACTACATCTGTATATAAAAAGGCCAGGTTATATTGTCATTGCCACAAACGGTCTACCTGACACCAAACTGAAGAAGAACGAAGCTCCACCTCCAGACGCCTCTTCCTCCTCCTCGTCTTCCTCATATTCATCTTCTTTCCCACTTTCTTGTTCTTCATTTTTTAACATCCTATTGGCCATCCATTCTAATAATCTTACCTGACATTATCACACATCTGTATGAACACATTTTTTTGTCAATATCAACCAGCTGGATCTCACCTAAGCAGAAGCCACGGTCACTAAAGACTGCTTCCTGTTCAAGTTGAGAAAAGAGACCCTTTTAGAATGCGCCCGCTGGTAAGGGATTGTCCTAATCTTCTTACTTCGAGCTTCATTTACTAAACCAAATGTCCACGTCCAACTACTTCAAAGTAAGAGTAGTGAAGAGTACCATTTAATTGGTGAGGGACAAACTTTGCTCCCTGACCAGTTGTAATCTAACCCATAAACTCCCAGCATGGATTATTGAATATGGTGAAACAGAACATAATTATGTTTGGGAATGTAATTATGAGGCCATCATTTGGTTAGCTCAAAAGGATAAATAGGTTACACAAATACATTAATCTCTACACTTATTTCCTATAGTATTTTAATTCAAATTTATTTATTTATTTAAGTATTATTATTATCTGTTTTGGAATATAAAACATCTTATTCTTACCTCATTACTAAAGATAGAATTCGTTTTTATATCTAATTTTGCTATGAATAAACAAGGAACACAACAAAACACATTACTGACAAAATAGGCCTAAATGTGACCTTGGGTGTTTTGAAAGGCGCCATGTAACAAATAAAATGTATTATTATGATTATGATTATGATTATGATTATTATTATTATTATTATTATTATTAATGTTCAGTGTAGCATTAAAGCCAACACTGACTTCTATGACTCTGCTGCACTTAGCAAACTTATTCCCGTGTCGTATAAATCAGGGAATTTATATATAACACCAGCAATATAAAGAGACACACAATTTCACAAAGTGTCTCTTCCCTGTGACTGGCTTGAAAGAACGCACCTGGTGTCAGTTAGGTACGCTTCATCCTGTACAGCTGTGGGATCAGACATTCCAATAAAATGAAAGATCCACTAAACTGCTGAGCCATGTGTGCCATTAATGTCAAACGCTTTGCGTCAATCATTTGGTTTTACAAGATAAGAGGATTACTGACTTAAACATTGTGCACAGTCAGAAGTGTGTCTTTATAGGGCTGTAAAATCTCCAGGATGAGACAGACGTACAAGGAAGCTAATGAGGGTTGCTGAGGGTGTTGAAAAGCTGACCAAGGTATCTCTTTTGATTCTTTACATGTTTAAATGATTTCAGATATTAGGTGTATAGTGTCCGATAGTCACAGCCAAGGTGCATTTGCTGTGTCTGCACTGTAGTGCTGCATAAAACAAACTTTAAAAAGTTGAGGCAACATGCTACATAGATCTTTTTAAGTCGGTTTAAATGTAACAGTGTCATGTACGTTATGAATAGTCATGACATTGTGAAGGCAAACTAACCTAAAAACATTCATGCAGCACATTATCTTAATTTTTAAAACTTGGTTTTGTGGAAGAAAAGAGGAGCTCTTCAGGACAATTCAGAAGATGATATGTTGGACCTCTGCAGCTAATGCAAGGAAAAGAGTCTTTTTGGGATTTTTAATTTATGTTGTTATGTATCTGCGTGATCCAAATGGGGCCCCCGATTATGTTATTTCTTCAGTTATGTAGAAGAGCGTATTTGCTGTCTCATCAGGTCCACCATCTCCTGTTGTAGCTGATTTTTGATGTTCATTGCTAAGATTGTATGATGCATTTATATTTCTTTTATATCATCACGTAATTGACAGTGCATTTTTTCATCTGATCTGGTAAGTAAAGATATAATCTATTTTTTTTCTTAAATAAATAGAACACCAATTCAGTTGACAAGATGAACACATTTCACATGTTAATCCATAACCTCTACAAATACTATTTCCAGCATTTTTAATGAAATATTTGTAAAATAATTAACATATTATAACAGTAGCCTAACTGTATTGGGTTAAAAATTGATAAACAATATCAAATTGTTCTCATTAGCATTCCCCACAGTTATAATTATGGCCTTGTAATTTTCTTCACCAATCACCAATATCTGAAGATTTCCTGCTGTTAAATTCAGTTGTTTTGGGCCGTACCAAGCCACAGAAGAAGCCTTAGAAAATCCTAATTGCATCACAGGCAAGAATTAATGCATGAAATAAGTGAAGTAAACTCAAAATAAAAATCAATCTTTTTACTCAGTGTTTGATAACTCCTGCAACAAATTCAATTTCAATCAGTCAATTTCTGCCACAATTACAAAGGTGTGATTTTTGTTTTTGCATATTAAAGCACAGAGTGATTTCTACTTCATTTTTTAACATAGTGGGTTCTCTTTGCTATCTCTCACTTTAGATCTGTTTACACAGCGAAGTGTCTGTTGTCTTTGCTACTTTACTATTCTACACAGTTAAGCATTGGTTATCTTTGCTATATAACTACTTAACATACTAGTAGTACATAGTCAGTGTGATTTCTGACATTGTGTGATAACTATTGTGTTGTGCATATACTATGGTGAAGTAAACAAAGTCTGTGATAGCCAATATGGCATTGTATATTGTTTTGGTCGCTTACATTTCAGACATTAGGTCATTATAATTGATGAAGCACTCTTATCCAGAGTGGATTACAGTGGGTTAACTCCAGGGACATTCTCCCTGGACCAACTTGGGCATAAGGTACCTTGCTTAGATTCAGCCCCAAGGGATTGAACTCACAACCCCCTGATCTTCCCCTTGCTGGTCCTGATAGGATAACTGACCACCAGGCCACCACCCCCAAATACTAAGGGCGAATACAGGCACCAAATAAGGAAACACAAACACCACCAGTGACCTGTGTGTGTACATGTATGGTCGTATCGAGATGATAGCCTTTCCATCTTCATCTACAGTCTGATCACACACAAACTTCATAGCAAAACTCGCTGACATCAGGCCATTAGCAACAAACCAACAAACGAGAAATGCGGCTTCAATACAACATGTTGCAGCTCTATTCAATGACAAGCAGTTCAAACTATGCCAAGCATAATTACTTTGGTATCTCTGCCTTGTTTTCCTGTGTTTCACTTCTTGTTCCTTACTGTTTATCAGCTGTCTCCCTCTTGGGTCTCTTTCGCTACCAAGCACTTAACACTCCAAATGGCTAGGGCCTTCTCTTCAACACGGCCAGCCACCTCTTTTATAGTGACACACGCTAATAAGTGCTAACAGACAAGGGCAGTATATCTGTACACATCATATTGCACTGCTATATAGACTATACTACAAAGCCAAAAGGCAGTAACTACATATTTTGCCAAAACAAAGTTTAGACTGCAATTAACTTACTAACATTTCTTTTGTCTTGTGACTAAATTTCCTGCTTCTTCCTATTAAGAAAGTAAGCGTCACCACTATTATACCTAAAACATGTTTGACTGGGCAGTATGGAAACTTTAAAGGCATTTTTCTTTTTCAGTGTTCACAGTGTTACTGCACTTTGCCTTTGTAGGTCAGTATTCTACCTGCAACATGTTGGACTATGCAGTATGAGAACTTTGAAGGTATTTTTCTCAGTTCCAGTGTTTTGTGTAGTCACATGCACCTTGCCTTTGTAGGGCAGAATAGCAAGGCTATGTATCACTAAATTTACTGAAATCTATTATGGTATTTTCGTATTTGTTTCTATTATGAATGTTTGTTTGGCCTTACACCCTATGATTTGCTTTAGCCTCTGAGGGTGACCCCTAATTACATTATAATTTGCCACTGAGGCGCCGCTGTCTCAAAATACACACTATTTGACAGACACACATGAATTACACCGTATCTCACAATACACATATATAGTACATTCTACAAATATGCTGTACCCTAAACAACACACCACATAGCATATATTTTAACTAAGCATACAGTTAAAACATGCTAAGCCACTGTCCATAGCCATCGTGATTCAATTCCGTATTATTGCATTTTTTTTATATTGTAACAGCTTAAATTGCTGTGAAGCTTTTGACAATGTAATGCTTGAATTCTCTATGCCGGTGCTAAGAAAAGTATTTATTTATTTATTTGTCTGTTTTTATTGTGATTTTTTGTGCCTAAAACAGTGTGCCATTAGAAAGGAAAATTAGATGTAAGTTCAGATAAAGTGCTCCTGTCACAGTGTAAGTAATGGCATCTGAGCTTCCTTACTCTGATTTACTGTGGGAGTAAGAATGAGGGAATGAGAATTATGAATGAAGGAATGACACAAATAGCAGTAATACATTTTTTCTTTTTATCTTTTTCTCTCTGTTTCTTATTCCTGTATTTCACTGCCTCACACATACACAGACACTTACACACATACAAATGCATGCACACACCCATGCACACACACACAAAAACACACACACAGTGGCTCCCCCTCTGCGTATAGTTGTGGGTGAGGGCATCTAAATGGCCAGCTTGTCAGCAATGGAGAGGAACTCTGCTGATGAGGACAGCACCTGGACCCAGCAGGAGTGCAGGAAGGATGAGACACGACACGGACACAGGCCAGGATCACCCACACAGATCACTCACTCATACACTCACACACTAATTCAGCTTACACAACAGCACACACAAAACTTGACTCTGACTTCTAGGAGAGACCATCTTTCCACAGATGTGTGTAACCTCTGTTAATCCACTAAATGGCGCTGGAGGAGGCTGTATAACAATGCTCTGCAGAGCTGCTATTCTCCTTTACGCCAGCAGGTGGCAGCAAACACTCACAACAACAGGTGCCATTTCCTGGTTGAACTGTCAACATCACCCAGTCCTCTTCACGAACTCATTACAAAGACCACTGTTTTGAGAAATGTGTTATTGAATTTCAATCAAAAAATGGGACAGACATTTCGCTGTTGTTTTTAAGGAGGGAGATTAGTGTGCTAAGACAAATAGATGTGTATGATCCAAATTGATGACAAAGAATGGGAGAAAAGAGTGGTTTTCATGTTAATATTGAACTCGGCATTCTGTCAGTGAACACCGACTTCAACACTTCACCAAAACTATTACAGAGGTAAATGTCAGTAAAAGACTGTGGTGAAAGGACTGCATTCACTCTGTGCCTGACGTAGATGTTCCAATGAAAGGTTATGTTTACCACCACCTCCACACACACACACACACACATGCATACACACACACACACACGTGTCGCACACACACATACACTCTGCAGTCTCCAGGAGGGATGCTAATTCTGCGTAACTCCTGGTTTGCCTGCCAAGCCCCTTTAAGACTGGCCATGGTGGAGCTGAGTATCCTGGGCAACGCGTGATTGCTCGGGTTAAGTGTTTACCCCAGCCCCAGGTAGCACACACACACACACACACACACACACACATTTACGCACACAAACACATTCACTCACATACTCACACAGACACACACACACTTATGCACCGACCCATGGATCAGCCACTGAGCCTACTCCACTCAGTGCAGGAATACTAACACATCTACTCCACACAGACATGGAGATAGAGGAAAAAACACAAGAACTAATGCCATTTCCTTTCAAATATCCACTTGTTTGGCCAAAGTGGCTTGCTTTGTTATCTCGAGATTCTCTGTCTATCCCTCTGTCTATCCGTTTCTCTCTCTCTCTCTCTTTCTCTCTCTCTCCCCTCTCTTTGTCTCTCCCTCCCTCTCATGTCTCTCGGTCCGCATCAGTACGCGCGGCTGCAGAAGCGGAGGGATAGATAATTACAATTTCAAAACCATTTGCCAGATCATTAGTGGCTAATCCCCTGTTTGATCCCATGAGTCACGCGTCTCATTTAACATGGAGCCGGACAGCTCAGGGAGCCGTCATAAACAGCACTGTCTCTGGCCATACAGGCCCATAGGCCCCTCCTTGACACACTCTCACACACACACACAGACACACATTTACTCACACACTGACACACATACATGTACTCTCTCTCACACACACACACATGTACTCACGTACACACACACACATATGTATAAGCATATACATACCTACAGCTCTCTCACCCCCACAAACATCCGCAGTCTCAAACACACACACACACAGACACACTCACACACACCCTTACAGTACATATACTCACATATGGACAATCACATATACACCCATAGTCCCTTCACAGTCCAATCACACAGACACACACACACAGATGTATGTTTGTATACATAAATACAGTCATAAATGTGTGCTTTTGCATGTGCACCTACATATACATGATAAAACTCTGTCGTGCATTTTATAAACATGTTAGACCAACTCCTGGTTTGATTAACCCTTCATATCTGTCACTGAAACACATATATGGGCGGCAAAGCTCTCCTTCCCGCCCCACCCTCTCTAAACTCTGCTTGACCAGTTACCTTCCTTGACATGTTTGATTGGCATCCCAGAGTCACACTACACAACCCTCTGGTGTGATTAACCCTTCATATCACTCAATGAAACACTTACATTAGGAGCAGAGCTCTCTTTTCCTCTCCACGTCTCTAAACTCTTCTCCACCAATTACCTTCCTTCACATGTTTGATTGGCGTCCCAGAGGACCAGTGACATTGCTTGAGCTTGAACCTCTGGCATAGCCTCACTGATAAATATTAAAAAGAGATATATCTGTGATGCTACCCAAAACACTCACAAACACACACACAGACCCACAGACTACACCAACATACAACACCAAGAGTAGTGACTGTGTGTGCAGAATCACAGCAATGTGAACCACCCAGACACATCTAAGTATGCATCCAGTGTGTGTGTGTGTAGTCAAGGGGTCACATATTCTGAAGAAAAGCTTTTCTCTTTTGTGTGTGCACTGGGACTAAACGCCTCCATAGAAAATAAAATGGCCATAACGTTTCCTGGTCGTGTGTCCATGCACAAAGTGTCAAAAGATGTACAAAAGAAGGAAAGAAAAGAAGAGTGTGCACTGCATGGTGTTACTTCTGTCATTCGTTCGGTTCTCTCTCTGTCCTTTGTCTTCTCCGCTCCCTGCTGTTTGTGTGAGTGTGTGTATTTGTGTGTGTGGGTGTGTGTGTGTGTGTGTCGGTAAGTCAAGGTTGATGCTTATCACACTGCAGCTAGCCCAGCTAGTCTGCTAGGATGGAACTGTGATTCCATGGGTGAACCATATTTTTGGCATAGCTGAGTTTTCTCTCTGCAGATCAAACTGAAAAACGCTTATTACTGAAGAGCATAAGGAGACAGCCTACGTCTTTCCTAGTTGGGCTTAAAGTATGTGCACTACCAAAGAATTATACATGCACTCGTTAACTTCACAACTGAGAGGAGAGACAAAAGTGAACAGATGCACTCGTTTTTCAGATTCTCCAGTTACATGCAAATGTTTGGGGTTTTGAAGCTAATTGGCTGAATCAATTAGTGCTGGTGTTTGCAGGGATCCAAAGGGGGTTGGAGCAAGATGGGGTGGTTGCACACCGCTTGCATCACCCTCGAATTTAAACTGCACCTTCTGTTTTATAACAATGTTACACACACATGCGTGCACACAAGCACACGCACACAGTCACACACACACTCACATACATGCACGCACACATACACACACACTCACATACAAATTTAGAATGATGTTACAAACACACCCAAATTCACACTGAAAATCTGAAAATCATGTACCATGAGGTGTGTATTTTATGGCCAAATGAATTCAGTTCCTAAACTGGGACTGCAGCAACACACACACACACACATACACACACTGGCAGGAGTGTGTGACACAGTGCGAGGTATGTTAGCACATCACAACACCGACAACTTGCTAAGTGTGTTGAAAAAGCAGTGTAGGTGTGCACTGAGGCCATCAGTAGTGAGCGTGGTTAGTGCCACAAGTGATACAAGTGAACATACACACATACTTATCAAACTAACACACAAACATACACTCACTTGCACACGTTAACTAACACTCTCACAAAGTTGCACACACACAAGATTGAACAGGTTGTAGTCGCAGCTGACCTGTTTACTGTTTATAGGTTTTCCAGTTTGTTTTGCCAGTCAATCACTCTGGTGGCATCCGAGCAGTATGACTTTTCACCCTTGACCCCTCCACTCTCCCCCCCTCTTCGGCCACACTCGGGGAGAGTGACCAGCTCCACGGTGGCGCCGAGGCTTTGAAACGGATCTGCTGCATCCAGAACGGGAGTGTAGGACCCTGGTGGCTGGCGGGTCGGGACCCAATAAATCACTAGTGACAAGACGACCTGCAGGAGGGCGAGATAGAGACAGATCGCTTAGTTTCCAATATCTCTGACCAGCCACACACACACACACGCACACACACAGTCAACACCTTCTCTTCACATGTAATGGTGTGTGTCTGTGTCTGTGTATGTGTGTTTGTCCATGTATATGAATGTGTGTGTGTGTTTATGTGCTAGATGGATATGCGGATCTGCTGATGCTGCATGTCCAGCATTCCTTTCTATGTGAGCTCTGAAATCTGCTTCTACATACTTGTGCTGTTCGCCACACTTAATGATTTTGTCAGCGGTGATTACTACCTCCCGATTAATCACACATTACCACCGTTTGTCCAGCTCATGAGCAATGGCCCCCAATCCCCCGGCCATCCGTCAGGGGCCACTCTAAAGGAAGGAATGTGTCTGTGCGCTGTGGTGATGTCACAATGGCCTAATTGGCGTGGCGATGCTCGTCCATCTTGCGGGCGCGGGGAGGTGCGGCGAAAGAGAGAAATCTCCGGCGTAAGGAGACGTACGCTCCTCCCTCCGTCATCCCGGGGGACCGAAGCCCAGCAGCGCCTGGGAGAGACAAGACATCGCTGCTCGCTGTGTCTGACATGCGGGTACGCTAAAACACACACACTCTCTCTCTCTCTCTCTCTCTCTCTCACACATACACACACACACAAACTCTCTCTCTTTCTGTCTCTCTCTCTCTCACACACACACACACACACTCTCTCTCTCTCTCTCTCACACACACACACACACAGAAAACATACACACAGAAACTCACCAACACACACACGAAAACACATACACACAAACATACACACATACACAATCACACCACAGGGGAAGATGATAACAGAAGGGAACTGGAACGAGAGTATAAAATAAGACTCAATAATAAAGTATGGCAACATATGCAGCTGTGTTCAATACCTATGCATTTATCTGTGTGTGAGGATGTTTCTGTGTGTGAGTGTGTGTTTGTGTGTGTGTGTGCGCGTGTTTGTGTGAATGTTTGTAAACGACAACATACTCAGCTGTGGTCAATGCCTGTGCATTTCCATGCGTGTGTGAATGTGTTTATGTTTGTGTGCACATGTGCTATTGTATGTGTGTGTTGTATGTGCTATTGTGTGTGTGCGTGTGTGTGTCTGTGAACCTGTGCAGATTAAAAGGCAGCATGTGTGTTTTACTGTATCAAAGATGTGCCCTCTGAACTAGCTTCTATAAATCTCCAGAGGAGAGCAGAGCCAATCTGTAGCTGCTGCTTGGCCCCTCTGCAAAAACAAATGCTGTGAATGTGTGTGTGTAAGAGTGTGTGTAAGTGTGTGTATGTGTGTGTGTGTGTGTGTGTTTCGGTGCTGTGGCAGCTATGAAGACCATGTTAAAGGGGTGTGAGCTTTAACTGCAGGGTAGCTGCAAGGTTATAAAAGTGCCTGAGGGTGAGAGTATTTAACCACCCCCCCACCATGCCCACACACACACATAGTTAAAATCACACACACATAGAGTTAAAATTACCAGTTTTTGTACATATTGTAGTGGTGCTTGTTACGGCCGGCCACGCCAGATGCAACATAAATGATCTTGCACAGATGGGCTTGTGACTAGGGGGTATTTAGTAGAAATAAGGTATTAACAATAGAAACAAAAGAATTTACTGTTTGCTAAATACTACACACAGTGATTTGCTAAACATTAAACACATGATGATATTGTAATGTCACCTTCTTTCTATTTCAAAACACTAGCTATCAATTGATCACACCTTTGCAACCAACTGGTTAAACACAATCGCCAGGTGCCAAAACACTATAGGCTAAAATGCAAAACTCAGCAATCAGGCTTTAACACTGTAAAATAGGTAACAGGGGAGTTACCCAAACTTTAATAGAAATCTAAGGCAGTGTTGTAGCATGAGGCAGGGAAGGGGGACAGATGAAAGTGAGCTTAAGGAGGAAGATGGGTAGCAAGAAAAAGAGGTAAACACTGTTACTGTAAGGTACATCTGGAGCAGAGCATGAACAAAAAAGATGAGGACTAGATTTATCACATGCAGATGACATTGGTTGACTGCCTTGAAAACAATAGGTTGAGATATCCCTTGAAAATGGAAAGAGATGATGTTTACTAGCTTTTTTACTATGTTTTTTGCATTGTTTACTACATTCATGGTTCTTTGTAGAAATGGTTGTGTTTCAATTTTCAATATGCAACCATACACAATCAAACAATTGACCACACTGTCTGATTTTGCATTGCAAGTACAAATTTATATCAGTTGAAAAATATGTAGTATTAGTCATGTGCTGTGTTTTGTGAATGTACTCATGTCATTTGTCATTGTGTGTAACTCACTCAAACACAAATAGATCATATGAATCATGTGTGTGCAATTTGGCAACAAAATAGCATTTTTATAAATAAGTGTATAGTTTTGAAAGAAGAATTTTGCAATAGATCCGGGGTGTTCTGTTCATTTGGTGTATGGTTGTCCTAACTGTGTGTAGGGTTTTGACAAAATGGGCCTAGTTTTTTAAATTGAGCTTAAGCAATCGTAAAAAACTGTAATATGCCTAAAATACAGTGAGACCCAATGCACTTATTAGGCAATGCCATTATAAGAAGCGGAATACTGTATAAAGCTATACATATACTATACATCACCGTTATTCCTTTTGCCTGAATTGCTGCAATTGTATTGGTATTGTGGTGATTAGCTATTGAGATGATGGAGTTAGACAGTGGAACTGACAGGTAGGTTATTGAGGAATCTCAGAGCCACCCCACACTCCTGAGAACCCCCCCCCCCCCCTTTTTTCCCGCTACCAACTGTCCTTGGCTGTCATTGGCAGAGCAATTGACATGCGTGACACATTGACGATTCATGAGCTGAATTCATGTGTTCCAAATTACTCCAAAGACCACATTCAGACGTAGACTTTCTTTCTTCCTACACACACACACACACACACACACACACAGGGAGAGAAAGACAGCTAGAAAGATGGAGAGCTACACAGAGTTCTCTTTTTCCTGTCAATCTTTTTTTCTTAATTTCTTTTTTCTTTCTCTTTCCATGCACAAACACACAGAGGGGCAGGAAGAGAGAAAGGCACAAAAAGAGTTAAGTCTTTCTTTCTCGTTCTCTGTCTCTTCTCTCTCTTCTTCCTCTCTCTCACTCTCTCACACACACACACACACACACACACACACACACACACACACACACACACACACAGGGAAGGAGGAAAGAAAGGAGTTGGGTTGAATAAACAGTTATGTTTTGTCCTAATCCCTGTAATGCGGGCGGCAGCCTGCTCAGTGGAGGGAGATGAAAACTGTCACTCACTGGCCTAATCTCCCCTCTCCTCCACCACCGCCTTATCCCACCTCTAATGCAGCTCATTTCCTCTGGGCCAGCGTGTGTGCACGCGCGCGTGTGTGTGTCTGTGTGTGTGTGGGTGTGTGTGCGAGCGAGTGCACCCACTTCTCTGTCTGTCTGTCTGTCTTTGTGTGTCTTGTGTGTGTATTTGTCTGGCTTGTGTACACACACACTAAGTCTTTTGTTTGGATATGCCGTCATCGGTTGGATATGCCAGAGATTTCTGTTTATTGTGTATTTCGCCTGTATACATGATGCATATTCTACAAGTGTGAAAATATGCTAGTGTGCTATATGTTCAAACATTTGAGTGTACACGTGTTGTGTATGGGTGTGTGTGTGTGTGTGTGTGTGTGTGTGTGTGTGTGTGTGTGTGTGTGTGTGTACACTGGGTAAAGATAGATAAATGAAGGGTCACACTGGACGTGTTGTACACAGGTGCTCTTAGAATGAGGAGAGAGGTGGGTCTGGTGTCACCACACTGAAGTGTTGAGACAGCTGAGCTCTCTTCCCCTTTCTATCTGTCCCTCTCCTTTGCTCATCTCTCCCTTCCTCCTCCCTTACTATCTCTCTCCCTCACTCTCTTTCCCTCCCACTACATCTCTCTCTCCCTCTATTGCTCTCCCTCTTTATCTTTCCCTCTCCTCTCTCTCCTCCCTCTCCTTTGCTCATCCCTGTCGTTCTGCCTCACTTTTCTCACTCTCTCTGTCTTCTAGCTTCTTAAAAACAGCCCTGGAGGTGTGATTGACACCATAGCCTGGTCACGTCCCTCGTCTGCCCAGTGCGTCTATGCATCCAACAGACACCAGTGGCCATAGTCATCCACAGCCATCCATTTGTCTGGCCACACTCCACCCACCAGTGCTGCTACACTCAAGCCCATATTATTGGATGGATGTGATGTGTAAGGTGTGTGTGTGTTTGTAAGATATGTGTGTGTAGGGGGGTGTCGGGGGTGTAAGGTGTGTGTGTGGGGGGGTGATGCATAACTCATCTCTGTCCGTGTCTGTGTGCGTGACTCGGGTGTCCGTGTGCGTGGGAGGACTGAAGGGGTTAAGGGGGCACACGCCTTAAAAGACAACAGATTGTGATTGGTCCACTGGGAGCCGCTGAAATGCTGCTCGCTTATTCCCCAGGGGGCGGGGGGGGGGGGGGGGGGGGGGACGCAAAGTGCTTTTATTTACCGAAACTTTGGATGAACTTTGGGGACCGTGCAAGCTGTAGCACTGACAGCAAGACAGACAAAATGAGACAGAGAGAGAAAGGACAGAAGGAAGTAAGGTGACAAAGAAAGACTATAAAATAAAAAAAATAAAAGTAAATAAAACTACAAAGAATAAAAAATTATAAAGGAAGGGAATCAATGAAAAACAATGAGCACAAATCTGTTTTGTTTTCACTGATGAACAAAGTGAAAATGCGTGCATCTGTGAAATGGCATGTCTTAATTGACAGCAGAAAGTCGTGTTAATTACCTGTTTTTAAATAACAGATACTGTGTTTTCCCCTTCTGTCGTGTTTACGTCCATGTCTCCGAGACACAAAACAAAACAAAGGCCTATTAGAGTTGCCTATGGAGGGACAGACAGACGCATACGGAAGCCGGCCGACCTCAGATATTCCAGGCGAGCTAATTAGCGGTGCTGGGTGCGGGCTAGCGCTGCAAGTGGAGCGTGCATCACCGATGACAGAGCTAATCAAGGACGCGGCGGCGGCTAATAATGAGAGGCGGCGATGCCTCCTGCGTCAGAGCGCATTAGGGACCATTAGCGCCCCTTTAGCAACAAGAGGCGGCGCGGCGCTGCGCAGCGCGGAGCTCGGCTTCACCTGAGGAGCAATCGCCTCCTCGCTCGCGCTAATGCAGCGCTAGCGAACGCCCATCAGGCCTAATTGGCTGACCCCTCGGTTGTTGTAAAATTTGCATTTTTTTTTTAAATGAGACAGGGGAAAAAAAGAAAGAAAGAATGAAAGGAAAAGAAAGATGGTGGAGAAGGAGAGAAAGAGAAGCATGTTGCAGCCGCATGTGGTGAGCTGGTGTGGGGTGTGGGGGTGGGAATAAAGCTAAACGGACCATCTGAGGCTGCAGCAGCCAAAGCACACATCTGGAGGAGGATGGGGTTGCACACACACACATAGACATACGTCACTCCGAGGGGCCCATGGCCCCGATACACCTTACCTCACCAACTCACACAACATACACACATACACACACACAAACGGACAACATACAGTTGTTCATTCAGCCATTTATTTATTCATTCATTCGTCAACCTTTCGCCTTTAGCCACAGATCAGCGGACACCCGTTCACCTTTCCGCTCTTCTCTGCACCATCCCCCTACGGCCTGAAACAGAGCCAATACTGACCAGTGCCCCCTACAGCCCAAAAACAGTCCTTACTGCCCCCACCTATCTTACAGCCTGAAAAAGAGACATTACTGTCCAGTGTCAGCACTAGCACCACACCGGCTCTTGTGCCCCCACCCTCCCAACAACACAGATTCCGCTGTGCTTCTCTAATTAATTCAATAATTAATCATTTGCTGGCCCCACTTTGCTTAAACGACTCCACGTGGCTTTCAGGGCCCAGCAGTGGAGCGGAAAACCGCAGGTCAGCCCCTCTCTCTCCCGGTCTGGTCTGGTCTGGTCCGGGTGTGGGGTGTTGGTGGGGGGTGTTTGGGTTTGGTATTTGGTGGGGTATGTGGGGGTGTGCTGATTGAGATGTAAATGTTTTGTGTTTAAGCGCATTACCATGCACACAGCTGGGAGCGCTTGCATGTGTTTCCAGTCCTCTCGGCTATTAACTTACTCCGCCAGGCACATGTCTTTGTCTTAGACTTAAGGTTCCTTTACACAAACCCCCTTTTCTGTGCTTCACCTAAGTTTCACACTCTCACAGATGATCTTTGGTAAACACGCCTAAAGACAGGAGTGTACGTGCTGCGGAGTTAAAATAGTGAAAACCAGGGCTATATGTCTCCAAGCAACCTCCACCGTGTTTTCAGTGGATTGTAAAGCGCTTTGGATGAAAGCCTCTATTAGGTAACTAAGGCCCTGATGTACTCAAGCTACTGTTGCGTGAAATCCCCACATTAAACTACCACCAATACCCAAATCCAGTGTGTCCAAGGATGCAGTGGCACTGTGCTTGACATGGAAAAAATTATGTACAGACACTATGAAGATTATTATTTTCACATGAACATTGACATTGACTATGTGCTTGATGTGAACTTAGTAATATGCCATGTTCTTGTTCAGGGGCTTCCCCCCCAAACACACACACACTCGACAGGTTGGCATCCATCTTTTGCTAAATCAGAAGTTAACTGGACTGTAAATAAATACACATATGAGAGGGTCTGTGGGGGCGTGGCTGGGTTGAGGGGGACCAATCACAGGAGGCTCAGGGTCTTCCTTGTTTATGGCCGGCAAGCAGTTAAAAGTTGAGTTGATTTGCACAAGCAGAGATCAGCACTGAGGACATGGTTAACCTTTGTCCATTGTGTGTGTGTCCTCTGGCACACAGAACTCCTCTGGTGTGTGTGTGTGTGTGTGTGTGTGTGTGTGTGTGTGTGTGCGCATGTGTATGTGTATGGGCATGTGTGTGTGTGTATGTGTGTGTGTGTGTGTGTGTGTGTGTGTGTGTGTGTGTGTGTGTGTGTGTGTGTGTGTGCATGTGTATGTGTATGGGCATGTGTGTGTGTGTATGTGTGTGTCTGCATGTGTGTGCACACACAAGTGTGCTGCTTGGTTGTACTTGCGCAGGTGCGAGTCTGCCCATACACATCTCAGCGACTGCATTTGTGCTCAAGGATTCCCTACATTAGGACTCGTTATAGCATGATTTATTATCATGTGCAGAGGTGGCAAATATGCCTTTGGGGAGTAATGGAAGCCAGGCTTGCCCAGCTCTGATCCTGTGTGAGTGACACGTAATATGTCTGTGTGTGGAGCAGTATATCTTGCACATGTGTATTATAAAGGTTCTGACACATCACATTCAAGTGATGCCGTACTCCTGGAATGACAACATACAGACGATCTTGCAAAGTATGTTGAAAGTATGCCAGCATACATGTCGTCGTGCCTCAGTGCTGACTGACTTCTCTCTGCAGCAAAATTGCCCCCCCTGAACAACATCTCCACTCTCCACAAAACCAGGCCCCTCAAAAAAGCTCAGGCAATTTTAGCTGACCCCAATCACCCCCTGTTCTCATAGAGTTCCCCCTTTTACCATCAGACGCAGATTTGTTTTAAGAAGAACTAATTTTAACCTGCTGTAACTGTCCTTTTAAATACTTCCTGTTGAATGTTTTTAATTGCCTGTCAGTATTTATGTTTTGACGTTCTTGTATGTGTGCCTAAATTGAGAGTATAATTTTGCATTTATTGTTGGTGTGTGTATTCCTCTGCTGGCTGCATAACAAATTACCCCTTGGGGACATTAAGGATACCTTGACCTTGGTCTAGCTTTCTCAGTAGTCTCAGAGAACTTGTTTAAAGCCTCATTAGAAGAACACCTTTAAAAACCAAAATCCTCACTGTGTTGTCTGTGTGCTTGTCAACCTCAATTCCTTACTCCCTTATGCAGTTCTGTAAGCACAGTACACCACCAGTGCATAATCCACCACCAGTGCACGTATCGTATATCACATTTCATACAAAGCACGTAGCTCAAAGTGCTTCAACAGTTTGGCAAGAAAACACAAGACAGCAGGAAACACAAGACAAGCATAGCTACATATCAGCATAGCACAGTTATGTGTCCTACCCCAGTACACACATAGAGTAGAGTAGCACATTCATGCAAAAACACATCTATGCATACTACATCAGAAGACATTTAGCAGGGTGCATTTGTAACTAAGGTCTTCCTGCACAGTACAGGCTCAGTCTCGAACCTGCGACCTCACACCAACTCCAGTATGGGAGACAGACATGCTACCAAGTGAGCTAAAAGCGGGGCTATTAGCTCACCCGGTAGTGTATCATGTGTTTGTCTGTCTCTGTGTAGCAATGTAGCAGGCACAGGCTAGCAGTACGTGGGTCCGTGTGTATGTATGAGTGTGTCAGACACAAGCTAGCAGTGTCTGTGTGAGGGGCACTGGGCCAAGCAGAGTGTTAATGTGAGAGATGTGGAGCCTGCCTCGCTGGCTCCCTGGCTGCCGGGAAGCTTGGCTCACAGAGGAAGGGACGCACTCCACTGGTCCAGCTAAAAGCCTGCGGAACTAAAACTCCACACTGCACCACACCACACCAACACACTGCAGTGGCCCACATTGTACCATACCACACATTCACACACACACAACAATAATCATCATCATCATCATCATCATCATCATTATCATCATTATCATCAGCATCATCATCATCTTTACTTGTATAGCATTTCATACAAAGGATGTAGCTCAAATTGCTTCAAAAGTTTGACAAAGGAACACAGGACAGAGATTCACATGACAAGCTCTGTTATGGTCCAGTAGTGGCAGAGAAGTTGGCCAGGGTGCTGTGGAGCGCTCCACTAATGTCCCCTGTCCTGCCGTGCAGCAGTGTCCGTTTGTCCATGGACAACCATTCACAAGCTACTGTCCAATACCACATAGCCCATTCCACGTCACCTGCTTCTACCTGTCCAGTTAAGACAGATAGTTCCACCTACCAGCTGTTTTACCTGGCTGAGGAAGTGTGCTACCTTGATTAAGTGAATGGCTGCCTTAAATGCAATGTATTGGACTGGAGGTTGGTCTGATGTCGGAATGCTCATCTCTGCAAATGTGGGACTGTCAGGCAATGCTCAGGCCTGCACCCCCATTCTGGGATGCATTCGGAAGTGCAGAAGAAACTGAACTACTGGACACAAGCACAGAGGAAAAGAAGTTAGGAATGTGTGCTGATGTTGTTGCTGAAGGGTTACGCAATTGGCTATTGTGTGAGTGAGACTGAGTGGTGTTTGCCTCTCCAGTTTGTCGTAGCTGTTGCTCCACAGCTTGACGTGTGTGAGAGACCCCAATGGCTTTGCACAAACTTGTGGTGATCTCACTTTGCTATACACACATGGAGCCGGACAGCTCAGGGAGCCGTCATAAACAGCACTGTTTCTGGCC
>CM050218.1:32877500-32882500 GCA_027475355.1 Coilia nasus | reverse complement strand
ACACACACACACACACACACACACACACACACACAACACACACACACACACACACACACACACACATGCAACCTGTTAGTTGTCTATTGAGCTCCTCACAAAGCTTCATCTGCAGACCTACACCTGCGGGTGGGAAGAGCTGTTACAGCAGCAAACATCATGTCCTCTGAAGGGTGTAGAGTAACATCAGGCTCTTACTGAATTCCTATTTATTTCACTTCCTTTCCTCCTCTACCCAGCTTCTCTTGTCTTGTCATGACTTGTCTTCTCTTCACTCATCTTTTCTCCTCTACATCACTTTGTCATCTCCTCTCCTCTCCCATCCTCTGATCTCCTCCCCCTGTTCTCTCCTCTGCGCTCCTCTCCTCTCCTGTCCTCTCCTGTCCTGTCCTGTCCTCTCCTGTCCTCTCCTCTGCTCTCCTCTCCTCTCCTCTCCTCTCCTCTCCTCTCCTCTCCTCTCCTCTCCTCTCCTCTCCTCTCCTCCTCTCCTCTCCTCTGCTCTCCTCTGCTCTCCTCTGCCCTCCTCTTCTCCTTTCCTCTCATCCTCTCTGTTCCCTGGTCAGAGATGGTAATTACCTTGTTAATATATTAGTGTTGGACATTGATCAGGGAGCTAATCCTATCAGATTCTGCCCATTGATCCCTGATTGAGCCTGCCAACAATCCGCACTTTCAGCGCAGCCCCGCTCGATATGCCGGCCACAGTGGGCTCACCCGCGCCTAATTGGCTAAAATAAGCCAAACATTTTGCTTTCTCGTGCTGCCCCTGCGATCAATGGGGAGGCTGGACACTGAATCCAGATGACTTTCTTAGCAACTAAGCATTTTTTTTCACTCGTCTCCCTCTTTCTCTCTCTCTCTTTCTTCCTCCTTCCCTCTGTTTCTGCTCTCTTTATTTTTTGTCACTTTGGAGTTCCTTTCTGTTTCATTTTACTCATTTTCCAGTTTTTTTGAAAGGCACTTTTGTGCTGAAGCGCTCTGCTCTTTGTGCCCATGTGTGCTTGTTGTTGTGTATCTGGCAGGACATTATGTAGCTTTGGTCCTGTTCTCTCTCTGTCCTTTATTCTGTCATTCTTTTCTCTGTCAGTCCTTCACTCTGTCATTCTTTTCCGTGCTGCTCTTGATGTCTCCCTCCCTCTCAGCTCTTAGCTCTCTTTTGTGGTCTTGCATCCATTTCCCTTCTAACTTCTCCCGCTTCCCCTTTCTTCTTTCTCTCTCTCTCTCTCTCCCTCTCTCCCCCCCCCCCCCCCTTTGTTGGTCTCTGTTTGTCTTTTCTTTCTCTCCTAGGTCCTCTTTCACTCTCTCTCCCTCTCTGTCTCATTTTCACCCTTTATTCTCTCCATTTCCCTTTCCCTCTCTTTTGCTCCCACACCCTACTCCCCCTTTGTCTCTCTCTCTCTCTCTCTCTCTCTTTTTCTCTCTCTTGCACCCACACCCTACTCCCTCTCTCTTTCTCTTGCACTACCCCCCCCCCCCTCCATCTGATGTGCAGCTGGCAGCACTGAGTGCCTTTGAGAGCAGCTGAGGACCATAAATCAGAGCACCGGACGAATTCCTCGGCCTCCACTGGCATGCGCTCTGTCAGCCATAAAATGAAGACGTAGCACAGTGCTGGGTCAGAGGTGCCAGCCTCACACACACACACAGACAAACACACACACACACCAAAACACAACCTGACCCTCCTACCCCGCCTGCCCAGCCAGACCCCCCTCTGTTCTCGATGACACCCTCTCCACAGGTAGCCTGCCTGTTTGTCCAGCCCCCGTGGATAGGTTTGTGTAGTCTTTCCACTAACACATAATTTACAGCTTGTAAGACTCAACACTCTCTTTCTCTCTCTTCTCTGTCTCTCACACACACACATGCACACATACACACATACACACAAACACCCATGCACACACACACACACACACACACACACACACACACACACACACACACACACACACACATATGCTCCAGTGCCATCAATTCTGTTATGTCTATTCTAGCACTATCACTAACACCACCCCCAAACCCCCACACCCCCAACACTGACACCCCCAAGAACCAGAAACCTGAGACTACAGCATGGGTGTCAGTGATGATGTCAAACATGCTGGTGCTATTTGCCCTCACACACCCACATACTTGTACACACACGCACACACACACACACAAACGCACGCACACACACACACCACACACACACAAACCATAACACCCACATATCAGTGTATACTCAAATACAAATACAAACACACACACACACACACACACACACACACACACACACACACACACACACACACACACCACATAAACACCCACATATCAGTACATACACAAATACAAACACATGCACACACACCTAAAAACACAACCACACACAAAACAGCTTTGTGAAAAGTGTGCTACTCTGCCAACCACGGTCATATGCATAGCAAACCACAGCAGCGTATGTCAACACACACACACACACACACATACACAAAATAGACGTACACGTGCACACTTGTACATACACATACACATACAGGGCGCCCACATCTGACATAATTCTCTTGCAAGGAGCTCCCAAAAGCATGGCGTGGTTTGAACCCAGATCTCCAGGGTTGCACTTTGACTGCAACGCCAAAGACCCATGCTCTTGGAATGGCAGTCGGAGCACATCCTCAACCCTAGTAATGGCACTCCATCACCTGCCGCTGAAAACAAACAAGTAATTTGCGGCAAGAATTAAGAGCAGGTATAAACCAGGAAGAGCAAATTCCCTTGCTTTTCGAACCATCTGAAAACATGGCGTTGAAAGCTTATCCACTGCACATTGCCTGAAGTTGTTTGGGCACTTTTCTCATTCAAAAGATTTTCATCAACCACATAAAATCAAGGTAAACATGTGAGGCAAACTGAGGAGGAGGAAAATATGTTGCGTTTGCAAATGTACGTACACCTGGTCCAGGGTCTCCTAACCATATCGACATACCGAATACTGTATATCGCCAGTTTGTTACTGATATGACAATCTGTGTGTTGGATGGTGAAGGGCCACTCCATCTTGCAGGAAGGGAGCGCATAAATACTATCTGTCTCAGCTGTCCTCTCTTCTCCCCGCATCCGACAGACTCTGCACTCTCTCTGTCTTTCTCACTCTCTCTCTCTCTCTCTCTCTCTTTCTCTCTTTCTCTCTCTCTCTCTCTCACTCACACACAAACACACACACACACACACAGCTCTCTCAGCCCTGTCCACTCTTCTGCCTACATCCGACACACTGACACATGCTGACATGGGTGTCCCTTCACACTCACATGGACACACACACAAACACATGCGCACAAGTTACACACACACACACACAAGTACACACACAACACAGATACATATGGGCACACGTGTGCAGTTGCATAGTATGCAAGTACACACACAAACATACACTTATATGCACACACACACACACAGACTCACACAATTACGCATGTGCTAGTACACATACACACATGCATACATATACAGTACACACACACACAAACACACACACACACACATACACACACACACACACACATTAAAAACCATTTATCTGTAACATTAGCAGCATGTGGCAAAATCAAAGCCAGACATGCAGTAAAAACCCAAATTCAAACACATTCATACACACACACACAACCTTGCGCAGACATGAACACACAACATACACTCTTACACACATCCTTGCACGCAAGCGCGCACACACACACAAACACACTTATCATCATAAAGTTTAACAATGTCACAGGCTCTAATTTGGGGACAAGTGGTGCAGGGAAGGCGCGCAAAGCTGTCCTGGCCCAAACCAGACACTGCCGGCCCGCCTCAGGGTCCACATGACACCCGTGTTCAGCATGCCTTCTGCTGATAGAGACATCACTCTTTATGTCCCTCAACACTTCTTTGTGCACACCCACACACATACACACACTGTGACAGCCTGTGACACTCACATACACACTCACACACACATTTGCGCACACACCCAGACACACACACACTTATCCCTCCCCACTTTTAATGTGTTCTGGTTGCCTTTTTGATGTGTTGCTCATCTCAAGTATCCATCGGCAACTTTGATCAAGCACTTGCACTGTGCAGTGAAAAATAAGCACATGGGATTGTTTACATTTTAAATAGTCACCTTAATGGGCTTTTGAGCAATGGTGAGTTTGCACTTTATGTTTCAGTGAAGTCGCCGCTTGACTTAAGACTTGAACTGTCACTCAAATTATCACTTGACTTCAGACTTATGAGGTCTTGTCATACAAGCACATTGATATTGACTAGTGAGGAATATGAAATATGAAGGAATAAAAATAAATTAACACACACGCACACACTGAAACTAGTAATCTTTGTCTTGTTTTTCCAGTAAAATGTCAGGCCATATACAGCTCTGGAAAAAATTAAACAGTCTCTGTAAAATTATGGTTCTCTGATTTAACTATTTATAGATATATTTGTGAGTAAAGTGAACATTGGCTGTCATACATGCAGAAATGCTGTTTTTAAAGAAAATTTGCAGTGGTCTCCTAATTTTTTCCAGAGCTGTATTTTTTGAATGACACATAGTCTTGTCTCTTTTTTACAGTTCTACAATATTTCTGTGAGCTTACTTTTTCACGCGCGCATACACACACACACACAGAGAGAGAGAGAGAGAGAGAGAGAGAGAGAGAGAGAGAGAGAGAGAGAGAGAGAGAGACAGACAGACAGACAGACAGACAGACAGACATACACACACACACATGCACACACACACCTGTGTCTTTTTGCAACATGAGGGCATAAACCTCAAACTGCATCTGTATCACATGCACTATATCACAGGCTGTCTGATCCCGTAGCACCAATAACCACACACACCCACCCACCCACACACACTCACCCATGCACCCACCCACACACACACACACTGTAAACCCACAAGACATGCAGTTCTGCCACAGCTTTGAAAGTGTGGCCTCCTTTGAAGGCATATG
>CM050218.1:32865000-32872500 GCA_027475355.1 Coilia nasus | reverse complement strand
GTGCGACTTGCAGGCTGTCACACGTAGCCCCTTTAATACAAAGTAACAGTGGTGATCCACTTGCTCCGTCATGTTCACCGTGCTGCACGCATTCAATTCATTTTCAATTGAGTCCGGCACGTCCTCACGGCTGCTCCCGCAAAGCTTGTCGGGAATGCGACACGGCCGTTTGGATAGCTCCGGCACGTGAAGAAGTTGGGCTCTGCTCAACTTTATGCAAATGTATCCGGCGAACGCGTCTGCATTATCCAATAAAAGTAGAGCACACGGGGATATCCCATGACACCCGCGGTTCTCGTGTAGGTGTATTTATCTCGTTACAGTTATTGTCTGGTGGGTTTTATGTGTGTGTGCATGTAACAAAACACATGTGCAAAGTTTGGTCAGGGCAGAGTCGTCAGTTATTATAGTTTGCTATCTTAACTCTGTGGGCGCACACGGTAGATTATTCATCCTATTATCCTTTGTAATTATGATGCAACTCACACAAACGTGTTTAATAACTCTTTTATTGACTTATCTTTGAGCGTGATGAGTGGGAGCCCTACATTCTGTTGCAGAATCTTCAGCACTTCCTAGTTTCTTTCTAGTGAAAGGGCCTAGCTACAGGGCTGGCTTTGTAGTTCCAGCACTAACTTGTGCACCACTTGTAATGCAGTGTGGATGCCCAGACACAATCACGTATGCATAAAAGTGCCATGCATGTCTCTTCGTTCAAACCAAATTCTTTGATGTATCTCTTTCCAAACTATAAGTTGTTTTTTTCATTTAAAAGAACAGTTGTTAGGCGTAACTGTGCACCCAACTTGAAGAAAAAATGGCCTGGATTGATCTGGAATCTTTCAGTGAGACCCGTGGTTATGAGGAAGGCAAATGTAGGCTGAATACAGAAATGTTACTGCTGAGTGTATTACAGTAACTGAGGGACAGCTTTTCCATTCCTTTTACAGCATTTCTTTGTTTTGCCTGTTTTGTTATGATTTCACCCTGTTTACCTTGAGCACAGGGGTGTTTTTGGGTGAAATGATTTAAAATAGATTTTTTAATTAGTTCTTTGAGCAATAATAAAAGAAAATGAAATCTCTTTTTCTCTAATAAACACGCATACATACATACACAGATAAACACACACACACACACACACACACATGCAACCACACACAAATAAATTTGCTCAACAAAATCAACATTTTATGGAAGCAGACAGATCAACATGGAATGACAGGTAATCAGTGAAACAGTCAAAACACAGTTCTCTCTCTCTCTCTCTCTCTCTCACTCACTCACACACACAAATGTGCACAATCCTTCACACATGCTTTTGTTCAGGAACTGCAGGTTAGGTTCAGATGCACGGCTTGTTTAAATATGTCTGCACTGCACACATTTGGAAGATGTTTTTCAATTACTGTGTCTGCTTTAATTTCCCCATAATCAGAATCATTAAATGCAACAACAGTCAGTTCTGCCTTTCTTAAAATAGAAGAAGTCTTTTTAGCATTTTTCTTTTCCCTCACACAAACGTGCCATGAGAAGTCTTGCCACAGTAATAACAACATAAGAAGACGTCTTTCCACAGTAAAAGTCTTGCTAGGGTGAAAACAGTACAAGAAGATGTCTTGCCACAGTTAAAACAGTACAAGAAGACGTCTTGCCACAGTACAAACAGCACAGGCCTCTGATGTGCCTTATGCTGCGACGTGCCAGAACACCTGCTGACAGCCGAGAGCATCCAATATCAGAAGTAGCGCAGAAATATCCTTTTAATATCTTTTGAAAAATTATTTCCAGGATGGATTCTGGGTAGAAGGGGGATGGAGGGCAGTGAAGCTTAAAGAACCCCTTAGCAGATTTGATGTTTTAGGCTTAGGTTGGCTGTTTGAGGCCTGTCTTTTGTTTTGCCAGATGTTTCTGTATGTTGTGTGACTGTGTGTCTGTGTGTGTGTGTGTGTGTGTGTTTGTATCTGTGTGTCTATGCTTGCGGTTTTTCAAGAACAGTGTACAGACACATGCACTCACACTCACATTCACACACATGCACATGAAAGACATGCAAAACCACACAAACTCACATAAACACAAATATTCACACACACAGACACACACGCTCACATATGCACTCATACCCACACATAAGTTTGCACATCCACACACATACAAACCCAAATACATACACATTTACACTCACTCCTACACAGAGATGCAAGCACATCCACATCCACACACACACACACACACACACACACATCACGTGTACATCACCATGTACATCACAGTTACAGCGCTGTAAACCCCAAAGTGAGCAAACAGACACAAAAAGTGTTAGCAGAAAGTGACAGGAAGCCTGTAGCTCCATAAACACTCACAGGAGAGTATTAACACTCACAGGCATGCCACCGCACCCAGAGGTCAGTGTGTGTCGCAGTGTGTATGTGCGTGCCATGCTTTACGACTGTGTATCTATGCTTGGGGTAAGTGTATAGGGGCTCATACCAGCGTTAATGTATTTTGTACCGAGACCGGGGTAATGTATATGTGTGTGAGAAACTGATCATATGTAAGCATGTGTGTGTGCATGCTATCTGTTTGGGATGGAGAAGGGGACAGCATGTGAATGGGTTCATGTAGGTAAGGTGTGTGTATGTGTATGTGTGTGTGCATGTGTGTAGAGTGTGTCGGTGTGTGTTGATACCCTTGATACATGTTGTCGTGTCAGTTGCTGGAGCAGTGCAGACATGGTGTCTGGAGCAAACCATGGCTGTTCCGGTTGGGGTCAGCACTCCCAGTGACCTTTTTAGCACCACCCGACCCTGCACACAAGCATCCTGAGAAAAGTCCCTTTTTTAGGGAGCCCAAGTGTTTGCCCACCGTGACTCACATAGAGGCAGACCTCCTGGGCATTGCAGGAATGCCTGCGTCCAGCGTATCCCACAATACTTCACTCTGCTGTTTCTAAGTGTAGAGAACGCATCCGGTCCTAACCTGGCACCACTGGTCAGAGCAGGGGGGGAGTCACGGGTCTCTATGCGTGCCCTCTCCACTCACAGTGACACACAGCCTGGGTTGAACTGTGTCTCCTTCCTTAGGCAGGCATTGCTGTAGTGTTGTACGTGTATGTGTACGTGTGTGTTTGTGCACCTGTGTCTCCATACTCCACACACTCAGCTATGGCTGGAGTACTGCCAGTGCTGCCAACTGTCACACAATCAGCTGGAGAGTCACACACACATGGCTGTTTTCTTATGCGGATGTATGGCAGGAAGGGCATTGCTCCAGATACCGATTTATTTAAAGATCTTACAGCCAAAGGGTCTCAAAGATGACTTTGGACTAATGTATTTTCTGTTGTGTTTGATGTAGCGATTAATAACAGTCAGATCCTTTCCTCTTGAACATTTGATGTCAGCTAACATTGTGATTGATTGGTACTGACATTGGTCAACTCTCAATTATGCTTTATTTTCTTCATTTTTCCACTATGACTTCTATTTGATGTTTTCTTTGCAATATGTATTACTTGACTTCATACTGTCACACCATATGCGTGAACAGTGTTGAGTAATAAAGATGCCATCTACACACTAACCTGTCAAGCTTGGTTGAATGTCTACCATAAACCAGGCATAGACTAGGCTATATCAGGGGTAGGGGTTTTATTTCCTGTGTTTGCAGTTATGGTGATCCGACTGTGACAGTCTATTTCACTGGTACAGTTAGACAATACTGGGGTAGCACTGTCTATCTTCACTGGTACAGTCACTCAATACTGGACAAGTGCTAGTTGTCTTCGCTGGTACAGTCACTCAGTACTGAGTTAATGTTGTTTGTCTTGGCTGGCACAGTTACACAATCCTGGGGTAGTAGTCAAAAAAGCTGCTTGTAGCTACTTTGACTACCATGACCTGGAGGAATGACAATTTTCACAGGCATATTGGGGTATGTCTGTGTAGATTTTCATTCATCCAGGTCATAGTAGTCAAAGGAGCTAAGTTGTAAGCAACTGGACTGCTTTTTGGAGCTTGAAGATGTTTCACCCTTCATCCAAAAGGTTTCTTTAGTTCTGGCCTGTATGAGAAATGTAAGCGTAGCGTGAAGTTCTACCAGGAAGACGTAATGCGCGTCATCAATTAGCTGTCGTCCAATCAGCACGTAACATCTGTCTTTAAATACGTCATCTTACCTACCTGCTTTGCTGCTCACAGGTGTATTCCGCTGTTCGCCCTCCTCCCTCCCCAGCATCCATCCAAGGGTCCTGTCCGTGTCCAGTGGGTCCTGACGATGATGTCTAATCCGCCATGCCTCTTGGTCGATCTTTTTGATGTCTTTTCTACACCTGCCTCTTCACTGGCCTCCCGATGTCTCCTCTACCTCTGCATCTCGACTGATCGACCTCAGATTTCTTGGTCTCCTCCTTATCCTTCCGGATCCCTCCGTTATGCTCACTCGGGATTCCAGCTACAGCCCCTCCATGACCAGTTCAATTCCCTGCCACATACATTGGGGTGGCACTGCTTTGTTCCTGGATGTTGGATTTCCTGTCACCTGAGCGACAACCTGGATTCTATCAGCTCATTGAGCTCCAGTTTAGCCTCAGGCAGTTAGGCTCTCCCCCTAGAGACGTGGTTCTGCCCAAGGTTTCTTCCTCATAAAGAATATTTAGGGAGTTTTTCCTTGCCCCGGTGCTCCGGGGGGACCCAGGGTTGTGCTCTTGAAATCCTCTGTCGCCCTTTTCAATGCATTATGTATCGTGTTCAATGTTTTGTTATGCATCATACGTTCTGAAAGTTCATTGTCCACCTTTTGATCACCACCAGTGGGTCCTTGTCCTTTTGTCAGGGGGTATTACTATTATGCCCTGCCACTACTACAGTCAGCATCTATTCAGTTTTCATGTTTTATTGATCAGGACAAAGGACAGGACCTATGCCAAAGTTTGTTGTGCCATATCATTACATGTAATCAAATAAATTATTATTATGTTACCATATACTCAAAGTCTTTCTGGTTGAACTGCTCTGATGAACTGCTCAACTTTGAACAGAGGAGTGGATTTGCGTCACCATCTATCTGCTACATACCATTGTCATTTCATTCCAGGAAGTTTAACTGCTCTTCACCATCAGAGCACTTCTCATTCTGTAGATCAGGTGACCACAATGATTCTCACACCTTGTCGGGTGGCTCATGGGACCCTTTGTCATGGAATGAGGGGTGTGGTCTACAGCTCCACCTCCAGTGATGCAGAGATATAACTCCTGGTTTCCCATCAGGCCAGAACTGAAGAAGCCTTTTGGATGAAAGGTGATGTGTCTTCAAGCTCCAAAAAGAAGTCCAGTTGCTTACATCTTAGCTCCTTTGAGCTATTTCTTTGACATACTGACGTACTGTGTATCTTTGCTGATACAGTTACACAATACTGGACAAGTGCTACCTGTTTTCACTGGTACAGTAACACACTACAAACTCGGGCTAGCCCTCCGGTGAACCCGCACCGAGGCCTGTCTCCTGCCCTGTGTGTGCAGTGGAATATCTGAGTCAATGATTTTTATGACATTTAGCTGGCGGGGAGTCAAATGCCAGTGAAATCTAAATATTTGGACTATAGATGCTGAGAGCGGAAGAGTGGAAAAAAAGACAATAGCAGGAGCCGTAAGGGTAAATGATGAAGAACGGGGGAGATCATGTGGTGTTGCTATGATGGGTCTACAAGTCCCTTTATTCAGGTCTTGTACCTGTGCACATGATTGCATGCTGTGTGTGCGTGTGTGTGTGTGTGTCTCTGTGTGTGTGGTGGGCCTGGCTCAAAGCATCTAGATCATAGGGATTTATGAGAAGAATTTTGTACCCATGTGCATCTTTGCATTAAGTGGATGAGTGTGCGTGTGCCTCTGTGTGTGTTTTACAAACACAAGTAAAAGTGTTTGTAGAATGCATGGGAGACTAGCAGTGCCTTTCGGAGAGAGTGTGTGAGAGTTAGCTCGGTGTCTTGTAGTATATGGTACTTCAAGGAGGGCAGTGGAGGGTGTGTGTGTGTGTGTATGTGTGTGTGTGTTTGTGTTTGCGCAGGTGGAAGGCACCACTGCCAGTGTGAGACACACATTAATCTGTCCACTGGGTCTCTCTTCCTGGGTAAAGCAACCACACACACACACACACACACACACACACACACACACACACACACACAAAAAAAAAAAAACACACACACAAACAAACACACATGCACACGCACACAAATCTCCACACTCGTACACTAATTTTCTCACACACAAACACTGCCTGTAGCGCTTTTCTCACTGTTGAGGGAAAACAGCGTCCTCTGACCCCTCGGTCAAGTGAGCCGGTGAAAGGCCGGCTGTAAAAACGCTGGAACATTCGAGGTCGGCCGGGCGGCACGGACCCAGACACCTTGGGTCCCCACAGGGGCCAAGGGGGGCCGTTAAGGGGCCTATTATTAGATGTTAATATGTAAACTTAAGCACTAGCGAGAGCAGGAAGTGTGTTAATGGTGTGTAAAGCAAGCTGGAGAACGGCCTGCCCCTGCGGACACTGCATCACACACACACACACACACACACATGCAAGCTGGAGAACGGCCTGCTCCTGCAGATATGCTGGGACACACTGCATGCTTTTGCATGTACCCCGCTGCAGTAGAATACACACACACACATTCACACACACACACACACACACACACACACACACACACACACACACACACACACACACACACACACACACACACACACTGTGAGAAAATGAATGTAAGAATGTTAAGCATATGTTTGGATAGTAATAAAAAGACGGAGTGTGTGTGTGTGTATGTGTGTGTGTGTGTTTGTTTTTGTGTACTGTCATTTTGTTTGCATGTGTACTGTTCAAAGACAGGGAAAAGAAAGGGAAGGTATTTTTTTCGCTTGTCCAAAGCCACAGGGAGAGAGAGGGAGAGAGAGAGAGAGAGAGAGAGAGAGAGAGAAAGGAGAGAGAAAGGTTGAAGAGGGCTGTGTTTGTGTGTGTGTTTTGGGTGTGTATGTGTGTGTATGTGTAAATCATCTCTGTAACCAAGTACACACAGCTGGTGGCAAGGTGTAACGTGTGGCTGCTGTTGGACCTATGCAGAGTAAACACTGCCCTGTGTTGGACCGCCCCCACCTCCCCCGTTCTCCCTCAATCCCTCCATCCCTCCTCCCTCTAGCAAAGACAAACAGATGGGCCCACATCTGGAAAGCCTCAGCTAAAAACCTTAATTGACTTGCACCGAGCCTGTTTGCCTTCCGCAGTGCTTACAACGTGCTGGGAGAGATAGAGACAGAGGTGAGCAAAGGATGGAAAGAGATTTAAGAGAGAGAGAGAAAGAGAGAGGAAGGGAGAGGGAGGGAGATGGATAGAAAGAGGGATGGGGAAAGAAAGTGAAAAAGGAAGTGTGCAAGAGAGAGATGGGGTATGGAGAGTCTGAGCGAGTGAGAGAGAGAGAGAGAGAGAGAGAGAGAGAGAGAG
>CM050218.1:32842500-32855000 GCA_027475355.1 Coilia nasus | reverse complement strand
GTGTTTGTCCATGATGGAGAAGGCAGTGTGAGTGTATGTGTGTGTGTGTGTGTGTGTGTGTGCATGTCCATGACGAAGGGGGTAGTGTGAGTGTATGACAGTGTGTGTATGTGTGTCCATGACGGAGAGGGCAGTGTGAGAGTGGCGGGAGCCTGGAAATGAGGTTGGGTGGCCTGAGAGAGAACGTCCGCTCACCCTATCCACCTCTGGCAATGATTACCGCCTGTGTCACGGGTGGGTGAGGAGGGGGAGGGGGAGGAGTGCGGGCCAGAGTGTGTTTGTGTGTTTGTGTGTGTGTGTATGGGGTGTGTGTGTGTGTGTGGAGGACTGACCTTCAGCCTGCTCTCACAAAACCAGTGACCTCCTGTGGCCCTGTGCCTCTTCGCTGTGTGTGTGTGTGTGTTTGGGTGTATGTGTGTCCCTGGGTCGCTTCACTGCAACTTCTCTGTCTAAGGAAGGGAGATGGGTGGACGAGAGAGCAAGACATGAGAAAAGAGCTCAGCAAAAGAAAGAGAAAAGTGGAAGAAGGAAACAGTCTCAGAGAGAGAAAGAGAGTGACATGAAAACAGAAAGAAGACTAAACAAAAATACAAAAGACATGGAGAATCAATTTTCATATCCTCTTCATAATTAAGACCCAATACCAAGGGCATAGAATTGGCATGGACGGAGGTGACACGTCCCCACCAATATCCAGCAATTATTGATTTGTCCCCACCAATAATTTGACCCTGGGGTTCCTTCCTCTCCTCAGGGAATCTTTTGAGGTTGAAGGAGCTTTTCAAGGGGGGACCAGGACTTGCAGACCTTAAGAAAGAACAAGAGAGAACCTTTTGAAGCTTCCTGGACAGTATGAGTTACACAACAGTGGACTTGTCTGCCATGAAACTGATGTGACCTAAACTGAAGTGAGTTTGCCAAAAGCATTAATCACCAGAATCATGCAGTTTCAACGCAAGTCCATAACTTTAGCTGTCAAGGGACATCTATGCAGGTGTTTCCATAAATGTTGTCTTTCAACCAAATGCATACAAATTGCATTTATATTATTTATTTGGAACTACAGTTTTCAACCCGTGAGTAGAAGCCTATTTTTAGACACTTTTCCCTTTACATCACCATCATCACATCATTGATGTTATTGGTGGTTAAATGAATCAATTAATGTATTGGTGGTTCATATCTGACATTGATAACAACCATAATCTAAGTACCCAAAAGGGCAAAAATGGATGATTTCACTTTTATGCAAAGCAACTTACAATTAAGGAAAGCAATTAATCCTGCAATCCTGATCTCCACTATAGCATATGGCCCTCTATGCCCCAGATAAGAGGAGACCTGACTCTGCCTGCCCTACAAAGGAAAAGTGCAGTAACTACCGTGAACATAGAAACTGAGAAAATGCCTTTAATGTTGTCATGCTTGCCCAGAAAAAATGCTGAATGTAAAATAGTGGTGATGCTTTTGTGTACTTTGTTAATAGAAAGAAGCAAGAGATTTGGTCACAAGACAAAAGGAGGTGTTATAAAGTCAATTTCCAGTGTGCAACTCAATTCGACAAAAATATGTTTTTATGACTTTTGGCTTTGTAGGGCAGAGATCTCCCAGCTCATCCCAGTCTTGCCTTTGACCACCAGTCTAACAACAACCAGTTCGCCTGTCCACAGGACTGCTACACCAGACTACTGTCTACACACAGGACGGGTGCCAAATAATAACTCATTCCTCAGTGTCAGCCAGACTAGGACTCTCGTGGAAAAAAAAAAACACATGAAAATGCTTATTTATCCGTTGTGCTCTTTGATTTTCTTTTCCATTCTGGGCCAAGGTGATGTCCATTTTAGTCTCACTAGAGGCATGCCGCTTAATCGTCAGACCGGAGCCGAGTCCCGACTTCTCTTTTCCTCGAGCGCATGCCTTCATCTTGGCCCCCGGCTTTGTCTCGGCCCCAGCCTCTGACTGGGGCATGAGTGACACATCTTGGTTGCTTTCCTCATGGTTGTAAATAATTTTCTCTTCCTGGTACATGCGTAATGCATTTTTTGATCACATCCACGTGTGCTGCTTTTTCCAGCAGCTGGAGTTTGCCTTAACCGCACCACTACCCCCACCTACTCCACCCGCACATCCACCCCTACCCTCCTTTCCCAAAAGGTGGAGGTGGTAAAATGATTAATCCAAGTATGTATGGATATGAAATATTACAGGTTTTTTTTCACAGACTAAAAATTCATCAAATCTTTTTCCTCAAAAATAAACACACTCTCAGCCACGCACACACAGCCACCCACACATACTGCATGCAAACACACACACAGATACACTATACATAGTGATGTTGCTTTACACACACACACACACACACTGCTAGTGTGACAATAAAGCTCCCGTGGCATTTTGTGTGTGTAAACAAGTCTAGGATTCTACAGCTGCTCAGATACTCAGGAGAAATACGCCAGTTGTTTTTTTTTGCAGGGAAAACTAGGCTGGGTGATACACGCACTTCTCCTCTGTCTTTTGGTGTGTGTGTGTGTGTGTGTGTGTGTGTGTGTGTGGAGTGTGTGTGTGTATGTGTGTGTGTGTGTGTGGAGTGTGTGTGTGTGTGTGTGTGTATGTGTATGTGTGTATGTGTGTGTGTGTGTGTGTGTGTGTGTGTGTGTGAGTGTGTGGAGTGTGTGTGTGTATGTGTGTGTGTGTGTGTGTGTGTGGAGTGTATGTGTATGTGTGTATGTGTGTGTGTGTGTGTGTGTGTGTGTGTGTGTGTGTGTGTGTGGAGTGTGTGTGTGTGTTAAGCGAGGCAGTTGAATGTCAGGGGTAGTGGAAGGACAGGATGACAGTGACGAACGGAAAACAGAAAGACACGCGACACACAGAATCAGATTTTCCATCAGCCAGACCGATGAATTTAATCCCCGCTCCCTGTCCACACTAGTGTCCGCTGGTGCACTCACACAGAACGGGTTTTCCCCTAGCGGCTTAGGGACGGGCGAAATCTCTGCTGCCTGGCTTCAGTGACTAGTCCTCCATGGTGACGCACTAAGAGGGCACACTAAACCCACGATGGCGACGCACTAAGAGAACACCAAGACCGTGCATGATGGGAGGAGACCCATGAAAGGTCTGCTGCCTGGCTTCAGTGACTAGCATATGATGGTGAGAGCACTAAGAGACCACACTAAGGCCACGAGGGTGACACACTAACACAGTGCACTAAGGGAGCGCACTAAGCCCATGAGGGTGACACACTAAGAGAGCACAAAGAGCGTCCATGATGGAGGGGACACCACCAACGCTACACTCTGATGGGGGAGATGGAAAACCCCTACATGAGAACGAACCCCCTAGCTCCTTCAAACACCACAGCCTGCTCAGAGTGGAAGTGTGTGTGTCTGTGTATGTGTCTGTGTGTGTGCGTGTGTCTATGTGTGTGTGTGCGTGTGTGTGTGTGTGTGTGTGTGTGAGAGTGTGTGTGTGTGTGTGTGGGGGGGGGGGGGGGGGGGGGGGGGTATATTCAATGGTGAACGCACTGCAAGAGCACCAAAAGCACCAAGAGCACATGCAGAGTGGGCAGTGTGAGTGTATGAGTGTGTGTGTGTGTGTGTGTCCATGATGAAGAAGGCAGTGTGAGTGTATGAGAGTGTGTGTGTTTGTCCATGATGGAGAAGGCAGTGTGAGTGTATGTGTGTGTGTGTGTGTGTGCATGTCCATGACGAAGGGGGTAGTGTGAGTGTATGACAGTGTGTGTATGTGTGTCCATGACGGAGAGGGCAGTGTGAGAGTGGCGGGAGCCTGGAAATGAGGTTGGTGGCCTGGAGAGAACGTCCGCTCACCCTATCCACCTCTGGCAATGATTACCGCCTGTGTCACGGGTGGGTGAGGAGGGGGAGGGGGAGGAGTGCGGGCCAGAGTGTGTTTGTGTGTTTGTGTGTGTGTGTATGGGGTGTGTGTGTGTGTGTGGAGGACTGACCTTCAGCCTGCTCTCACAAAACCAGTGACCTCCTGTGGCCCTGTGCCTCTTCGCTGTGTGTGTGTGTGTGTTTGGGTGTATGTGTGTCCCTGGGTCGCTTCACTGCACTTCTCTGTCTAAGGAAGGGAGATGGGTGGACGAGAGAGCAAGACATGAGAAAAGAGCTCAGCAAAAGAAAGAGAAAAGTGGAAGAAGGAAACAGTCTCAGAGAGAGAAAGAGAGTGACATGAAAACAGAAAGAAGACTAAACAAAAATACAAAGACATGGAGAATCAATTTTCATATCCTCTTCATAATTAAGACCCAATACCAAGGGCATAGAATTGGCATGGACGGAGGTGACACGTCCCCACCAATATCCAGCAATTATTGATTTGTCCCCACCAATAATTTGACCCTGGGTTCCTTCCTCTCCTCAGGGAATCTTTTGAGGTTGAAGGAGCTTTTCAAGGGGGGACCAGGACTTGCAGACCTTAAGAAAGAACAAGAGAGAACCTTTTGAAGCTTCCTGGACAGTATGAGTTACACAACAGTGGACTTGTCTGCCATGAAACTGATGTGATCTAAACTGAAGTGAGTTTGCCAAAAGCATTAATCACCAGAATCATGCAGTTTCAACGCAAGTCCATAACTTTAGCTGTCAAGGGACATCTATGCAGGTGTTTCCTAAATGTTGTCTTTCAACCAAATGCATACAAATTGCATTTATATTATTTATTTGGAACTACAGTTTTCAACCCGTGAGTAGAAGCCTATTTTTAGACACTTTCCCTTTACATCACCATCATCACATCATTGATGTTATTGGTGGTTAAATGAATCAATTAATGTATTGGTGGTTCATATCTGACATTGATAACAACCATAATCTAAGTACCCAAAAGGGCAAAATGGAGGATTTCACTTTTATGCAAAGCAACTTACAATTAAGGAAAGCAATTAATCTGCAATCCTGATCTCCACTATAGCATATGGCCCTCTATGCTCCAGATAAGAGGAGACTGCTCTGCCCTACAAAGGAAAAGTGCAGTAACTACGTGAACATAGAAACTGAGAAAAATGCCTTTAATGTTGTCATGCTGCCCAGAAAAAATGCTGAATGTAAAATAGTGGTGATGCTTTTGTGTACTTTGTTAATAGAAAGAAGCAAGAGATTTGGTCACAAGACAAAAGGGGTGTTATAAAGTCAATTTCCAGTGTGAACTCAATTCGACAAAATATGTTTTTATGACTTTTGGCTTTGTAGGGCAGAGATCTCCCAGCTCTCCCAGTCTTGCTTTGACCACCAGTCCAACAACCAGTTCGCCTGTCCACAGGACTGCTACACCAGACTACTGTCTACACACAGGACTGGGCCAAATAATAACTCATTCCTCAGTGTCAGCCAGACTAGGACTCTCGTGGAAAAAAAAACACATGAAAATACTTATTTATCCGTTGTGCTCTGTGATTTTCTTTTCCATTCTGGGCCAAGGTGATGTCCATTTTAGTCTCACTAGAGGCATGCCGCTTAATCGTCAGACCGGAGCCGAGTCCCGACTTCTCTTTTCCTCGAGCGCATGCCTTCATCTTGGCCCCCGGCTTTGTCTCGGCCCAGCCTCTGACTGGGGCATGAGTGACACATCTTGGTTGCTTTCCTCATGGTTGTAAATAATTTTCTCTTCCTGGTACATGCGTAATGCATTTTTGATCACATCCACGTGTGCTGCTTTTTCCAGCAGCTGGAGTTTGCCTTAACCGCACCACTACCCCCACCTACTCCACCCGCACATCCACCCCTACCCTCCTTTCCCAAAAGGTGGAGGTGGTAAAATGATTAATCCAAGTATGTATGGATATAAAATATTACAGGTTTTTTTTCACAGACTAAAAATTCATCAAATCTTTTTCCTCAAAAATAAACACACTCTCAGCCACGCACACACAGCCACCCACACATACTGCATGCAAACACACACACAGATACACACTCTCACACACACACATATACACACAACAACAACCCACCACCAAACCACAGAATGACAGATGCTGTTTGAATCGGAAGGTTTGCGGATCCAGATCAGCTGTCTGGATTAGTGAAGCTCTTCTTGAAAGAGATCTCTTCCACGCAAAGCCTCTGTGCTCTATGTGAAGGGGGACCTAACCACAGAGAGAGACTTGACAAAGGGGCTGAGGAGAATGAGAATACTGGTCAACACACACCGGAATATCTTCTTCCTCCTGTTTTTTTTTTTACTATCTTTAAGGGAAAAAATTCTCCAATGGAAGAGTTGAGCTCAAGCCCGGTCCTTTAACATGCCAAAGCAGTAGAGAGAGAGAGAGAGAGAAAGAGAGAGAGAGACAGAGAAAGATGGAGGGAGAGATGGAGAGAGACCATGTGTGAGAGGGATGGGGAGAGAGAGACGGAGAGAAAGTGATAGAGGGAGAAAGAGACGTTCTGAGAGCTAACACACAAGGGGAAATGGTAAGAGGTGTTCAGCGTAGAACAGAGGCAGCTCATGGGCTTGTGTTAATGGTCTCAGTGTTACTCCCAGTTGCCTGGCAACACATCTGCCAGTAGAGCACAGGTTATTCCCACCTCCTTAATGCAATGCAGGAAACTTGGAGGGAAGGCTTGGAATCCTAATCCAAAATCACTACATGAAAAACGAAAGAATGTGTTTCTGACTAAAAAACAAAAATGAAATAAATAAATCTAACACACTCTAATACAATGAAATGTAAAACACATACAATAAAAATCTCAAATGTGAAAAAGTCAGTCAGAGACATAGGCTAGAAGAGTGGCAAACTGTAAACAGCCGTCGGCTTGGTGGGGGCAAGAAGGCTTGGTGGAGGCCCTGCTTTATTACTGACCTCTCTGATCCTGCGCGTTGCCATGCCTAATTGGAGCTCTCGCGCTATCGATTCCCATCATGAGTTCTATTTGACATTGCGACTGCACATAACCCAGAAAAACACAGTGAGCTGCGCACACAGGCCTAAGGGCTCTCTCCACCATGGAACTGTTTGCCAAAAATGATTTAGGTCAACACACTGAATCATTTTTTTCTTGATTGATATGATTTTTGTAGCGATTGTTTGTGTGTGTGTTTACTTGTGATCTCCCAGTCACTTGATTGGATGATTTAGACAGATGTGAATTGTCCTTAATATAAATCAGAACCCAAAAAGTTTAAGTTCATTCCGTGACAACCAGAGGTAAATATTAAAAAATAAAAAAAAACATGGCTAACTAGGTGGGCTACATAATATGAAGCCCAGGCCTATCTGGACAAACTATGTGAAAACAAAGATGATCATTTTCATAGGCTGCTGTGTCTGCTGTGTGGTATATGAACAAAATCATGCCTACACACCTTCCATTTAAATGCTGTGTGCATGTCAGACCGATGGGTGTCACTAGGCCTTTTTACTGGGGCATGTGCTAAATTAAATCAGATTTTAGTAACAAACTAGTTTCTTTGGCAGATTAATTACGATCAGCAGTAAGCTGTAGGAAAAGAGGGCATGTCTAACTCTATCACCTCGAAATAATTTTCTGATTTGACTGTGACATTCTCACTGACATTCTATCTGTAAACTGTAAGCTAACGTGTACCCAGTGTAGTGCAAGATACTGGAGAGATGAGGTAAGATAGCACAAAGTTTCAGCAACAAATGTATACAACATTTTAACGAACCCATTATCCTACATGGACTGAAACAGTATTGAACAAGCACAATCAGAGATGGCAACCTGGCCCGCCATATGGGCGGACAGACACACACACAGACAGACAGATGGACAGGGTCATTGCAATACCTGGTCAATCCTTTTGGGGACCAGGTGATTACTTCTTTAAATGCATATCAGGACATGCTTCTCACAAAGCAGAGATAGGGGCAGGGAAACAGTGACAGATGAGGAGGGTGAGAGGTAAGATTGTAGTTGTATGTGCTAGTCGGCAATAACTACCAACCCTGATTAGCTGGCTAATGTGTAAGAGTTCAGATGAGATGTCTGAGCTCACATTAGGAGACTCTAGTCGCTCATATGTTCACACATTCAGCATCAGTATGCATTAAAACCCTAAATGCCAGCAATGGGTTTTTTGGGGGGAAGTGGAAAGTCTCTCTGCTGTTCACTCTCTAGCCTCATTCACGAGAGAATGTGTGAGATGCATTGCAGTAATTAATATCGGCTAACATTAACGGTATCTAGTCTGCACAAACTGAGGCAGAGGTCTAACTTAACGGACAATCCTCAGAAAATTGTCACACATTAGCAAAGGATGGTGTAATTGCAGCACTGTCTAGATAAAGGTGTCAAGAGCTATTATTTTATAATAGTGACTAAAACTGACTTAGTGTGGAGATCAAGTTAATCCATAGATCAAAGCATAAGGAAACATTGTCCAAATCTTAACGAAATCTTTCTCCCTCATCTCCTACCATTGTGCTGTGCGTGTGTGTATGGGGGGGGGGGGGGTTAGTCTTGGGGTTAGTCTTTCCCTAGTAAAGCTTAATTCCTAGTAACGTCCCCGGGGGTGCCACTAAGCGGGGGTAGGTCAGAATGATTCAGGGGACCCAGAGCTTCACAGGGGCCTGTGACATGATCAGGGGTCGGGAGGCACAATTTCTAGCGGCTCCCCTGAACTTTCCTATCACAGAAAAAAAGGAAGGCCAAGAACAATTATATCCACACCGCTTCTCCTGGTTTTTGACCACCAACACAGCAGATGGCAATAGACCTAGGCTAATTATAACATCAGCCTATCTGATAATTACGCCGAAAAATAACGGCACTGTATCCTTTAATGACATAAATTAGGGATTTAAATGTGATTTATTTCTTAAGTCATTTAAAAATAAATATCAGGAGTGTTTAAACTAGGCTATTTTTGCGGAGGATGTTTTCTCAGCATTAGTTAAATTAGTTAGCCTTTAAAAATAATGAAAAAGTAGACGGAGATGTCGTCTGTAGGTAGCAGGCATTTCTGCACCGGTCTGTTGTATTTTAGTGCATTAGGCTAAGCACTGCTTTGGCTAATCTCACATTCAGAAATGATTCATGTAGTACACGTCATTGAGACAAGTTTTTTTTTCATATGGTAGGGTATGCAAAAGAAGCATCTATTCTTTTATGTAATTATTTTTTGTGTAATTAAAGTGTTAGTAAAATCAACAGTGACCATTTAACAGCTTGACTGCGCAGATAATTGTAAAAGCAAAGTAAAAATAAATGTTAAATTAAATCATAAATTTTATTACTGACAATGTTGGCTTTAGTCAAAAACACACAGAAACCTTCATTGGCACTCTATTTAAAACGAAAAAAAAAAAAAAAAAAACATTTGTATCATTCACATAATAAATACATTTTTCCACTGTCAAAATTGTTCTTTTTTTTGTTAACTTGTCATATTTACACCATAAATAAATTCAAATGAAAAAAAAAGAAATTCTGCTTTCAAAAAAAAAAAAAAAAAAAAAAAAAAAGTAATGCAAAGAATAAGATGCTGCTAATTGGTGTATAAATAGCCAACTCAGGGAGTGTGTGGAGTGCCGTGCTGGAGCTAAGGCAGGGGTGTGTTTAAATGCAGGTATGGCAGGGGTGTGTTTAAACTCAGATATGGCAGGGGTGTGTTTGAACTCAGATATGGCAATTGTGTGTAAGCGCAGGTATGGCAGGAGTGTGTTTAAACGCAGGTATGGCAGCGGTGTGATGTGTGTTTAAACACCAGACCTGCTGCTCCACTCTCGCCTACTGTCTGGACAACAATGTTAAACTTGTCTGCAGTGTGCCCGCAACACCCATTCTCAACACACACACGCACGCATGCACACTAATGGACATAATATAACTCCAGATGGGATAGTAAGAATTGCATATCACTTATAAAGCGGCTGGTGTGTGTGTGTGTGTGTGTGTTGGGGCTAATGTGTTTGATGTGGGTGATTCTACAACATAGTCTAATGTGGCTCCTGTGTGAATTAAGTCCGTCGGTCATTTACCTGGCAACACATCAGCAGTGTGTGTGTGTGTGTGTGTGTGTGTGTGTGTGTGTGGCGGGGGGATTCGGTGCTGGTTTAAGAAAGATGCGATGATGTCATCTGAGCTGAATATAGAGATCAGTGTGGTAATGAGAGAAACCAAGCACAGGAGATAAAATGACACCCATGTCACTGCAAAAAAGTGCATCTCACATCATTTCTATGTCATGTACTCAAACCCATCACATAAAAAAATAAAAACAATTATAATAACAATACAAAACAAAGCAAAAGGCTGGAGATGATTGTTACTAACATACTTGGATGCTAGAGCAGTCCACAATGCATTGGGCAAAAAAACAAGAGCAACAAAACAAACAAACAACCCAAAAGAACACATACAAACAGGTAGGCGAGTCTGACCCCGCGTGCATTCTTGTCCTGGATGTCGTGTCCTGTGTGTCATCCATGTTGATTTCTCACTCCCATCCTGACCCCCTACCACACGCACACGCACACACACACACACACTCACCCCCCCACCCCACACACACACACACACTCACCCCCCCCCCCCACCCCACACACACACACACACACACACACATACCCTGGGTTCAGGCTGTCCCATCCTACCCCCCTACACATACATACTCCGCCCCTCATACACACACACTTCCCCCACACAATCCCTGGGTTCAGGCGGGGCGTCAGCTGCTGTTTGTAATGATGACGGAGGTGCCCTTGTGTGAGGGCGTTTGCTCTGCCCCCTGCATGCGCAGGTGGGAGGCGGCCATGTCGTAGGGCGAGGCCCCGCCCCCGCAGTAGCCCCGGAGGGCGTCAGCCTCGTACAGCTGCTCCAGGGCGTACCCCGTCAGCGAGTAGGCCGCGTGCTTGTCCAGGTAGGCGGGCCGGGGGTGCGAGGGATAGAGGGCAGGGGTAGGGGAAGCGGCACAGGAGGCTGGGTAGGGCAGCTGGGAGGCGGGGTGGTGGGGGTGCGCGTGGGGGTGTGGGTGTGGGTGGGGGTGCCCCGTGCTGTGGTGGTGATGCTGGGGGGAAAGCTCAGTCTGGAGGTAGTCCTTGGGCTTGCCCAGGCGCTCGGGCCCGGGGCTACCCAAGCGGGAGAGGGGTACGGGTGAGGGCACGGGGCTGACCACCGGCTGGACGCCCCCACGACAGAGCAGCGCCCCCTGGGCCGAGAGGTCGGTGGAGAAGCAGGGCCCGTGGGGCTTGGCCAGGCCGTTGGCGTGCATGAGCGCAGGGGGGTCGGCGGGCGGGGGACCCTTGCGCAGCTGCAGTCGGCTCTCCTCCTCCTTGATCATCTGCTGCGTGGCGCGGATCAGTGTCTCCATCTTGCTCGGCTCCTGAGGGCTCGCCCGGAAGTGGTGGTCGCTGCGGTAACGGTCGCCGGAATCACTTGCCGAGCCCCCGTCAGGAGAGCTGACCACACTGTCCTCCTCCCACTGACTACGAGCTGCATGGGGACAGAGATGGCAGTTACTTCATCTGTCTTTCACACACACACACACACACACACGCACACACGCACAAACACACAGACACACAGACACACAGACACACACACACACTTTAGGCTTAAATGCAAAAGAGTAAGAGTAAAAGAGAACAAAATAAAAGCATCATAACATAAACTTAACATACAAACTAAAATAACATTACTAAATTGTACTGTAAATTAAAATATAATTCTTTAGTTACTTTATGTGCATGTAGACACACACATACACATGCACACACACAGTATGTGGAACAGCTTTGGTCCACTGGCCCTGAATCACTGTGCACGGGACACACACCGTGCACTGAGACACACACACACACACACACACACACACACACACACACACACACACACACACACACACACAATAACTGTATATAATCCTGTTTAATACAGTATATAATTGTGGCCCATAACTCACCATGCAGGCTGTGTATAAAGGCACATGCACACAAACGCACACACACAAACTGTGTATAATTGTGGCCCATAACTCACCATGCAGGCTGTGTATGGAGGCGATGTGTGGCATCATGGCTTCGCAGCCCTCCCCATTCTCGGGAGACACCTTGGGCATGGGCAGCACCGAGCGCGCCGCGCCCCACCACGCCTCCCTGCCCGTCTGTGGGGTGCCCAGGAAGTAGCGTCCGGCCTCACAGCGCCCCCCCCTCTCGCACGAGCCCCCGTGCCCGTGGGTGTGGCCGTCAGTGTGGTGGTCGTCGGCGAGGGCCAGGCTGTAGCAGAGCGGGCGTGGGGTGGCAGCGGCGTCGGAGAACTGGCGGTAGGCGCAGGCCGTCGCGTCCAGCCCGTCGCTCGCATCCAGCAGCTGGGGGGAGGCGGAGTCCGTGTGGGGGCTGCCCCCCCAGGGGCTGTCCTGGTCAGACTCGGAGCGCTCCGCGTGGAAGCCAGGGTACTAAACACATATACACACACAAAACACACAAATAAACAAACACAACACTCAGATTACATTTACAACCAATAATCTCACAGGCACACATGTATTCCTAATGAAGGGCACACACACAC
>CM050218.1:32732500-32837500 GCA_027475355.1 Coilia nasus | reverse complement strand
GCGGAGGCCTCTACACCGGCTCTCATTACGTCTGCCTGCAGAGGGAACGGACGGCAAACGCGCCAGGGACCCTCCTCCGCAGCGCCGATGTCCCACAGCGGCCAATCAGACAACACGAGACAGGACGACACGAGACCAGGAAAGACAGGGTGAGAGGAGCACAGCACATGTGTGGTGGATGTGATGTGCGTGCTCCTCTTAACTAGAGAGTTGCCAGACCAAACTAATCAACCAAGATAACAGAACTAAGTACTGCAGGCTGGAGCATAGTGTCACTAAAGAGAGTCCCAGACAGACAGATTTGGATGAAGCCACGCAGACACAGAGACAAAGAAAAAGACAGAAAGAGAAACAGAGAGAAAGAGAGAGAGAGAGAAAGGGAGAAAGAAAGAAAAAGAGGGAGAACTGAACAGAAGAGAGGTGGAGAGAAAACATTAAGCAAGAGGTAGAGAAAATCCAGTTCCACCAGCTTAACAAAGAAATATGGAGTTTCTATTTTCCTCTCAGAAGTGCAGCACATTTGAATGAAAGAGTCTCAATGACAGGTTCAATCTAAACCTACGCAAGTGTCATGTTTCCATTCCATCAAGACGCACCACATGAGTCATGACTTCATTCATAACATAGCCTGGGCTAGCGTACAATATTATGACAACCAGCAATAACTGAGCGATGAAACACTACATATGGATATGTTTATGTTTGTGACACAATCATGACAAGCTCTGAACGCACAGGTGTAGACATGCAGCCAGGGCTCTGGTGGACGAGCCACACGGTGCATCAAATCAGAGCGAGGGAGGGTGGGCGGGAGGCTACTTACGTGAGCACATAGTTGACGCTGACGATGCAGTGGGGCCGTGAGGAGCGGCTGTTGTGTACGATGGTGGCGTAGCTCTGCACCCAAACCCAGCCGCCCTGCTTAGCCAGGAAACGGTAGTACTTGGTCGTCACCTGGCCCTTCACCAGCACTGCGGGGGAGGGGGGGGGGGGGGGATGAGACGGAGACACGGTCATCCCGGGCCAGACACAGGCCAAATGCAGAGGCAGATGCAGTCGCAGACGCAGAGGTCAAGATTGATCGCTTACATTGTGCCACACAAACCAACCAATGCCAACCTTCACATGGGACATTCTGTCTGGGTCGCATGGATTACATCCTTCATTAATAGCTGATACGCACACACACAGATACACACACACACACTCACACACAAACTCACACACACACTCACACACACACACACACACTCACATAGCCTTCATAATATTATAATACAGCCCTTGTCTGTCAGGCAAACTTGTCCTACTAGCTACATCAGACATAATAGCTATATGCAAAGTGGTCTATTAAAAAGACTCAAGTTCTAGCTCTGTCATCAGAATCGTCACCATCTACTTATAGTGAGACTCAGGGTTCAATTCATAAACTCTGCAATATATTAACAAAGTAGAACATAAAGATACAATAAATTATGAATAGTGTAGTTATAATCTTTCTATTAAATAAATATATGAATAGTCTAGTTATAACAGTTCTATTAAAACTCCAGTTATAGCAGCTCTATTAAAAACAGAACTACAGGACAATTTCTGTCATTTTCAATGTGCAGTTGTGTTGCTCAATCTATATGGGTTGAACCAAAATGTCTCTCATCTTCGGTACTGGCAAGTCTCAGGTACCTTGAGCCATAGAGCTGCATGCTGAAAATGACCGAACTTGTCCTTTAAAGTCTTAAAGGTGCCTCACACACAAGACCTGTAGCCACATGCCCCTGTAGCCTCTCTGCATCTGTTGACTGTGAGTGACCCAAGTGAGCCCACAGAGTTATCAGTGGATCTGCCCTAGTGAGAAGAGTACAGGCTTCTGGTCCTACTGCCCTACTGCTGTTCTTCTGCACTCTGTCTAGGGTAGTGTAATGTGGTGTCTCTGCACTTGGTCTGGGATAGTCTGTACCACTGTCTTGTGTTTATTTGTCAAACTGTGAAGCACATTGAGCTACATCATTTGTATGAAATGTGCTATACAAATGCAGATTATTAATATTATTCTTAATATTATTATTATAGTCTAAGGAGCTGTCTCTGCACTATGTCTGTGTTAGTCTAATAAGGTCTGTCCTAGGTCTGGGGTAGTCTAGTCTAATGGTCTTTCTGCACAGGGTCTGGGGTAGACAAGTGTGTTATTTCTGCACAGGGTCTGGGGTAGGTCTAGTCTAATGTGGTCTTTCTACACTGGGTTTGGGGTTGTATGGTCTAATGGTGTCTCTCTACTGGGTCTGGGGTAGACTAATGTGGTCTTTCTACACTGGGTTTAGGGTTGTATGGTCTAATGGTGTCTCTGTACGGGGTCTGGGGTAGTCTAATGTGGTCTTTCTACACTGGGTCTAGGGTTGTACGGTCTAATGGTGTCTCTGTACTGGGTCTGGGGTAGTCTGTGGGTTGAGGTGCAGTGGGGAGTGCGGGCAGGCTGAACTCACGTAAGTGGTGGGCACAGCGCAGGTGGAAGATGTCGCAGCTGTGGACATGGTGATATAACGTCTTCTCGATCAGGTCCTGAGGCTCATAGCCTGTCAACTCTGCCACTCTGAGACAGACAGACAGACAGAGACAAACACATACACAGACACACACATACGCATGCATGCCCGCATGCACACACACATACATATGAGCACAAATGCTTACACACAAATATTTGCATATTTACATGCACACATGCACACAAAGCACACACACCCCCATGAGTGCACACATGCATACGCACACACACACACGCACACACACATACACACACACACAGGAGTAATAAAAAGGCTATAAAACATAAATAAATAAACACAGATTTTGACATAGATTTCCATGTGCACCACCAACTTAAGCACTGCTAACATGTACTCAAAACCACAGCAATCAAAATCAAATCAAATCACACATACACTTGCATATGTGTCAGTTTGCGCAGAAACACGCACACACACATTGGTCTATCAGGCCTATTCCATTTTCCCACTTTTTTCTGTCATAACCACGTTATGAATCATCAGTATTTGCCCTGTGCCTCCTCTGCATTCCTCTCATGAATTATTGACATGGCAGTCGCTAAACAGTGACACCCTCGCTGCACCAGGTTTACACATTTGCCATGCACTTGATGACATTGCGTCGGAGAGGAAGGGTGAGACTAGGGGCATAAATAAACATCCCTCACTCACTCTTTCAGTAAACTACAAAAAAAAAAAAAAAAAAAAAAAAAAAAACATGGATCACGCACAGGGCTGTAGTCACTGACAACTAGTTCCTTCAGAAATGAAATTGGTTGCTAATTTGCATAAATGGAACTCTGCCAGCGGTTACGTGTCTGACAAGTGATACATTTATTATTCTTTATATTGATAATGACACAGGGCACAACGCACATAGCTTATACTGATGCGTCAGCAGTGAGAGTCGGTGTGGAGCAATTTGCTTGCTAAATAAATGAATAGTAGCCACACTAAATGTGTGTCTACCTGGAGTCCAGGAAGATGAGCTTCATGTCGAGGCTGGCCCGGAACATGAACATGTTGCTGTGGAGTTTGATCTCCGTGACGGCGCTGGGTGGGAGAGAGTGACCGACCGCCACCAACCCCACGTTCTGGTAACAGCCGTCAAACGGAGACATGTCCAGGCTGTACTGCCTAATCTTCAGGTAGCCGCTGCAGTGGATCACCTGTGAAGAGAGGAAAGCAAATATGGCAAAAAATGACAAACGCAACTAGCAAGCACAGCCGTGGCCCTAAATGGCACACTCAGGCAAGCACACATAAGACAATAAATAAAGTACAGTCTACAATATATTTTTGTGTCAAGACTGCCACCAGTATTAGCCTCCAGTAATTGTGCAAGGGCACGTAAGGTATACAGCAATGTGGCATTCAATATAACTAAGGGATTTAAAGTGCGCATTCTTAATTAAAGCTGGGCCTATTTTCCAAATACATTTGTAAAGTGGCTAACATGTTTTAGAACAGGCTATGCAAAACTAGTAGGCCTCGTATTAATCAAACAGTAGATCTAAAAAAATATATAAATACATGATTTTGACAAAATAGTGTATTATGGCGAAAGAAATAAAAGTACCAAAGTGTGCCAAAAAAATACAAACGGACAACACTTGAAGCTATCTGAAAATATCGAAAGATGATGAAAAAATACCTTATACCCGCCGCAGGTCAGCCCTGCATTTCTTTTTGCCAGCACACACTTCATTCTCAGAAAGAAGGACCGTTCGATCTCGTATTCTTAAACAAAAGAGAGAGAAAGGAGAAAAATAAAAAAAATAAAATAAAATAGGACATTATTATAATCTTAACCAAGCGAAAAAAATAAAGTCGCCTAAACGATATTGCGTCATAAAATCAGGGTCGTACCTTGAACAAAGTGCGAGTGGTAGGGCTGGTGGGCTGTCAGTACCGCCGTCATTTCGTCATGGTCCGCGGGGTGTATGTATTCGTAAATACTGTTACCCGTCAGCTCTACCTGTTAAAATGAATATTTGTCATCCCTGCCATGAGCACCGACTGTGTGAACTAGCCCACAGAAGACTAGCGATGTGAAACTGTAATTGTGTAGACTACTTAAGAGGCTGCCGCTGAAATGTTAAGACAGGAGAAATCAGTATCGCATTGACCTCCGCACTTTACCTGTGACAGGCCCAGATGGACCGATGCGGTCTCGGAAATGTACATAATCTTCCCGTCAGGGGCCACCACAAAAATGAAACCGTCCAACGTCTGTGGCAACAAAAAATCGACAGGTTAATAGGCTATGATGGATAATCAAAATCCATAGAAACCCTATAGAAATTTTACGCAGCATTCATTTTGTAAAGTATCCTGTGTGTCTATAGTTTACAGAATGATTCAAAGATTTTCATTACAAATATAATGAATTTTGATATCAAACATACTGTTTTGATAATCGGAAGAAATTAAAATAAAACGGACCAAGGCTATAAAATCCTAAATGTAGGATACTCTGACAAAACTCCTGCTAATAATTCGCTCCAAAACAAAAATAGCCTACATCAATACACCAAAATCCACAGCACGAGAACAAAAGAACCATTAAACGGAAAACACATTTTTTCTTCAAAATAAATGCAAATGAATATTTAATCATCGGTAAAATATTAAAACCATGTTTAGTAAACAACATTCGTTAATGGGTGTGTGAAATGAATACACCAACCGGCTGGCCCGGGAAACACTGATGGATCGCACATAAAATATGACAACAGAATTAGCCCACCACAGCAAGGGGCCCTATAAAACATCGGCAATAAAAAATATATGGCCTGCAGCTAAAGAATTCTGAACGACATTTTAAATTTGCAACAATAGAAATGCAGAATAAATGAAAAAGTACACAACTTCAATAATTACATCCAGTTAAGGTACGCTATTGTATGATTTTCACGCCATCCATGTGTTAACACACCATCCATCACACTATCCATATTTTAACACACACACACACACACACACAGGTCTACAAATAAATAACACACACGAATTATTCACCACCAGAGAGTTTTAAAGTGCTTATAAAAAGGCCATGGGACTACCTGAAGTAGATGCGATCCCAGCTCGCGCCCAACGTTATCCAGGGAGCTGGCGCGGCTCACATGACCCCAAGATTCCCCGAGACCTGCGGACACATACATCATTTCATCTCCGGTCTGTAGACTTCACCAGCCCTTACAGATTGCCTTACAGACAGGCTGCGATGTAGACCTTATATTTAAACGTATTATTATTATTATTATTATTATTGTTGTTGTTGTTGTTGTTGTTGTTATCATCACTGGTGTTTTAATTATACAATTACCGATACCATAATTATTCAAAACTAATTAATAATCAATATGTGCGATAATATTTACACCATCGTTTGGCCTTGTTGTGTTTTCTTCAGCATATTATTATTAGGCCTATTATTGCTGTTGTTATTATCATCATTATTATTACTATTATTACTATTATTACTATTATTATTATTATTGTTGTTGTTGTTGTTGTTGTTGTTATTATTATTATTATTATTATTATTATTATTATTATTATTATTATTGTAGCAGCAGTAGTAGTATTACCAAATAGCTGTTATCATTCATCTGTTTTTATTATGCGTGTTGTGACTATTGATTAACTGGACACAAGACTGTTTTCTTAGAGCAAGGATAATATTTTCACACTAAATTGACTGTAAACACGATTGGAGAAATGTAAATGGCCTGTGCATATAGTCCACCCGAAGCAACCAACAAAACTCGATACGGCAAACAGGAGTTGCTGTCCACAGTAAGCCTCTGCGCAATCCCCATTGAAATGCAAATCGTTGGAAAACAAACACGCAGCGAGCAAAGATCACAGCAAAGCCCCCCGATTCCCATTTTAATATTAACCAAATATGCACTTCACGTTTACACAACAAAAACAATGAAATTACTCCTTAACCACAACTCAAATATGATGCTGCCCATTATTTTTCTCTGCTACATGCGCCCCTGCATCGGGAAGCAAACGGTGGGGTACACGCATCACCATCTTTTTTTTCCTTTGCTCCTACAATGACACAGAAAAGGCCCTGAAGAAACATGGAAACATAGGGGACAAAGGGGAACCAGTTTTTTGCAATCCAGTGAATTTTCTACACCTACCCGACAAAACAGCTCAGTCCTTGTAGTGCTGTCTTACTAGTTAATTACCAATAGAGCTAAACAGAGCCGCAGTGAGGCCGGGCGGGCCGTGTGTTCAGTTTTATAAGTGGTGTGGGGGCCTGACTTTAGTACCAGGTTTTTGCACTTGACCTGCCGCAGGGGAATAATGCCAGTCGCAATCACAGCGCCCAGATATTTACAAAATCGGCAGCACAACACTTTGCGTTAGGAACAAGTCTTAGATGCTTTAAGAGGCTTTGGACAGGTCTGCTTTGAGCAAAGTGCCTTTCAGACAATAAGAGGTTGCTTCTGGGGACAAAGCAGTCTGCCACTCCGACTAAAATGACTTTCAGTTTCTTGCACAGGAAAAAAATGCACAAATCCCGACAATGTTGCTTTTGGAGACTTTCCAAGTAAACAAAACACTCTGGAAAAATGTTTAATTGCAGTCAGATCCGTGCTCATATACAAACTAATGTCCAATTAGTACATAAACCTGTGTTTTCTTTAGGTTAAAAATACTTTAAGGTTGGTGTGGTTACGCATGGAATCTGTGATGTTGTGTACTGTCATGTGTTTCTCATAGAAGTGTCATTACCACACTTGATTTTAGCACTAGTGTGCTAATGACGTACCATGGCTCGTGTTTTAGTAAAATGTTTAAATGCAAGATGTGTGTCTACATTTACCAAGTAGCCCACATTTCCGTCAGAAGTGAGTAGTCTTCTTTTTATTTATTTGTTTCAAAGTAGTTGGTAAATTAAGAAGACTTCAAATGGTAAAGGTAGCCGGGGCAGAGGTGAAGGTCGGCATAGGATGTCTGCTATAAACCTGCCCATAAATCCGCCTCACCTTTTGTGATTTTTCAAATAAAATTTTACTGTCAATTACCCAGCACATTCTCCTCGCCTCGAGCCGGTCGCCTGCGTTCTTGTAGGTGCCGCGAGGAAAGACGCTCGATTTAGCTCCTGCCCCTGTGTGCGGACAGCTCTACACGCGGCGCAGATGATTTAACGAGGAAAGCACATGGTCCACAATGCCGTGGCTCGTAAAATGCTCCGCTGATGGAACTCACTGCATCACCGATACAGACATCCACCCCGACCCCGCGAGACTGGACCTTCAATTATTCATCGGTTTATTTTACCATGTGCTCCTTACACGCGCAGACAATATCTACCCTACACCTACCCGTGTGATAACATGCATATGCCATCCTCTCCCACTCGAAAAGTCTTACAAGGGCACATTTGATTGTTGGGATTTACTGGACGGCAGTAATACACCACACGCGAGATGGCTGGTTTAGTAGTTGTTGCTAGTGGGGGTTAATTCCCATTCCTAGCAGTATTTAGTTATTTTAAATCGTTTCCTGAAAAAAAAAAAAAAAGTTTTAATTTGCATGTTCCATAGGAATTTACTTCTATTCAGATCTCCATAAAAGTCCAGTGGCTACGCAGCTACGTCTGTAGCACACACGTCTGTAAATATGTGTACACTACTGTGCGCCACTGCAAGCCTGTCTGTGTACAGTAATCTGCTAATGCCAATCTACAGCACGAACCTGGAGTTGGAACAGAACAGAAAGCAGCGTGAAGAGCCCGAAAGCTCTCTGCTCTCGCTCTCTCTCTCTCTCTCTCTCTCATTTGGACAGCCAACACAGCTGCCTGTTACTCTCCTACCAAAACACTCTCGGGCATGTGTTGTGTTCGCTGTAGTTTAAAATGGAGTGAGTGACACACACACACACACACACACACACACACACACACACACACACACACACACACACACACACACACACTTCCATTCACATTTAAACCACATTATATGAAGCACTGCTAAGGTTATGGCAAGAGTCGACCAGTAACGGCATCCTTGGACACCTGCAAGCAACCGCGCCTGTATATTTCAACCTTTTTAACCTTTAGGCTGCTAAAGCCATGACCCCTAACTCACACTATATGCATGTATGCAGTCTTCATCGCGTGTTTTTCTCCATCTCGCTGTGGGCACTGAGGACATGGCAAAAAGAGCATGTTCAAGAGTGGCATGTAAACAACGCGCCTTTGAGAGAACGCTGTTGAAAAGCAATAGAAGGCTCCTGGAAAAAATGCACAAGGCGCTATGATAGCACAAAAAAAAAAAAGAATATACACGTGAACGCAAACACCGCCTGAGAAACACTACCAGACCTTTCTACAGTGTATAGCGCAGAGAAGCATGACGTTTCGTTGTAGACCTACAAAATACTGCATTTCATTACTTTGTTTTTTATTTATTTTGCACGTCTGCGAGGTTCCTACTGTATAATGGGTTTCAAGTTAGTTACAAAAATTAATGGCAGTAAGATCCACTGTATTTGATTTGAAAAATCTGATAATCGATCAACGTTATGTCCTTTGAACTAAGGTATGGGCCCTGTGCCAAAATTCATGCTCGCAATGCTGCATTTGAAGTAAAAACTGGGTTTTTTTTTTTTGCTGGTTTGTTAAAAAACGTTTGGGACTTTAAAGGCACACATCGAAGAGATACCACCCTACTTGTCAGTCAGGATGAATCACGCGACAAGAGTGGTGTGCAGTGGGGAGGTTTCACCCTGTACGTTTTCAGTGGCCGCCTTCCCTTTCGGTCTGCTTTCTTTGTTCGGCCCATCTTAAGTGCTTTGCTTTAAGGAGGACTAGGAAGGGGGGATCACTTGTGCTTCTATCAAGACGCTCGAGTCAAACAAGAAGCTCCATATGTGCGACTCTTCGGACGGTAGGCCACGCGGGCAGCGCTAATTGGCGAGGCTCGGCTGCAGTCACGCAGAAAAGGAGCCCGTAGAGACGGGGGGAGAAGGTGGTAAATGACGCCTAATCGTCTTACAGGAGCACCACGGTCGCCTGACTATGAAAGGGACTACATGTATATACATACATAAACACACACGTGTTGGCGCATGCGAGCACCTCGGGCAACATATCCAGAACAGGGAAGCACAGAATCCTTTGGGAGCCACACACAAACAAACACACACACACACACACACACACACACACACACACACACACACACACACACACACACACACACACACACCTAAAATATTCACCCAGGCAAGAAAAAGTTAGGCATAACTCAGTTAGGCATAACTAAATATCCTACTTCACTCTGGTACACAAGTTACAATCTGTTAAATGTGTAAATGTATATGTATTTTCCGTTGTGCAAAGGCATACTAGAAATTATTCAACTATGCCTGTATATTGCACAAAAAAGAATGTGTTTGGAGACACACAGTAAGTTTGAAGACACGACGTAAGCCTTCAATTTAATATTTGTAAAGGTTCAATTTCATTTTTAATTTGTACGGTTAAATGATAATAATAATAATAATAATAATAATAATAATAATAATAATAATGCCTAAAGTCTTGTAAAAGTGGGCCATATAATTTAATTCTGAGTAAGACTCGACTCAGACTAATGTTATAAACCAGCGGTTGACCATGTTACAACCACTTAGGATTAATATATGCTTGTTATTATTAATTAATATATGTATATTATGATTAATCTATTACGATATATAATTAACCTATTTTATATTTTTTGAGTGAGTTCTGTATTTGATAAAAGTCTATCGTTAACTACTGACAATACATGTACAGTACCTGCAGACAAATGTAATTATAGGTCACCAAGTACCTAAACAATAACGTAAACGTCAGGAAAAAATGACTGCCTACACAGGGCGCATATATACAATGGTTTAAATATTTTAGTCACGTTGCTGTTGAGCAGTCTTTATACATACCTTCTGGAAAAACAATTCTCATTTTCAGGTAGCTTGTTGTGAGCCGTATGATGGAAGCTTTATCGAGCTGAGACGTGATAGCAGAAGGCAATGGTAACAGTTTAGCCAGCTCATAGAATTCACTATTTTCCTTTTCCCGTCGCGTCCGGGCGGCATTCTTAGATTTTTCTTTCATCGTTTACGCTTCTTTGTTTCACCAAGAGATTTACTTTCTCCTGATTTGCCACACGCCTTTTCACCTCCAAAGGAAACAAGTCAATCGAAACGCTGGCGTAAGCTCTTAGCTCATGTTAGACACCTTGGGAAAATTTGTAAGGTAGATGCAGGAGGTCACCCTTGAAGAACGCATATACTGACGCGGTCCTTCACCTGCGTCGCCTCCTTGAGTTCAGAAGGCAAGAGTGTCGAGCAAGGCTAGCAACACTTCGAAACAAGCCCGCTGATTCTTCAGTAAGTCAACACGGGACTAGGGAACTTCATATCCTTAACATGGGGGAGAGCAGACGTGTAAATCCAGACTGGTGATATATCCGCCCGGGCCCAGCTTTTCTTGGGGGTCGTGCAGCGGCCGAGAGCTTCACATTGTCTCCTCTCATAACATGTCCCTTTAGAAAAAGCAAATGCAACACGTACAGTGTATTATCAGTGGCATAATAAAACAGAGATAACGAGCAGGCTAGTGTGAACATAAAAACCTGGAAAAGCGAGAGCTGTACACACCAACTCGACAACTTTGTTGACACAGACATTATTATCACCTGGCTGGACGCGACAGTAGTTGACAGAAGCGTAAACATGTGATCAATCTGGAATTCAAGCGCAGGACATTCCCGACACAATGCAACACAAGAAAGCATGCACTTGAAGAACAGATAAAACCAGGGTTTGTCGCGCCTCACCTCGAATTAACATACATTGCTTTCTTGTCAAAGGATTCGCAGCTCTGCTTCCAGGCGAATTATATCCAGCTTTATGTGCAGTATGTTCTGGTATGGTTCACTCACGGGCCACTTAAGATAGCTTGAGTAATCCTTGGTAAGTTCTGGCTTCTAATTTCTGGTTAAACTGCCATAGATATTAGTCAGAAGATGCAAGCGTGTCTGAGATACTTTCCATCCACTGCTTGCAACTCTCGTTCCTCTAGTGTCTGCCTGAGCGGAAGATTACCCCACCCCCTGCCCCTCTCCCAATCACTCTGCCTCTTATTGGGCCGCCTGCGCTTAAGTCAATTTTCCTATTGGCCATTCCTAATATAAACGTATCGATGCTTGAAGTGAAACCGGGATTTGTCAGAAATGCTACCCTATGACCCATTGAATAGAACAAATTATACACACACACATTTTGACATTTTATACAACAGGATATTTTGAAATTAGGATATAGTGTTGAACATTAACTCAATTCCAAACAAAATATATCATTGTATTATCAAATCTCCATCAGTCCATCAGCAACATTTCTTTGCAAAACCAGCGATTTAAAATCGGACTCCTATCCAGGCAGTTTGATACGCAGCCTTTCTCCCAGAGACATAAATAGTTAAGTAAAACTCATTTCGATTTCAATTATTTAAAACTTAAAACAAAGCTTTCTGAAAAGGGAAACGAAATGTTGAAATCACAAATTAATATTTTGGGGTTGTGAAATAGACTGCCGCGGAAATTTGGTGCACGTGCAGATGCACCATGACAATGAGACTATGAGAAACACAAAATAGTGTAAGATTATAGAGGGGCTATCTGTGCATTTTAGTGCTTAATGTATTTAAATAAATTCAGTAATTCAAAATGTCAACAGTGCGAGTATGTGTGAATGTGTGAAATTAGAATAAATATATGTAGGATTTTAAGCTATGTGAAAGAAAGCGCAAAAGGCAGTAGAGTATTGTGTTTCATGCAAAAAATGTTTCACTCCCGTCTACGCCTGTCAATAAGAAAATTCTGTGGAAAATACAAATGTAAGGAGACTTTACCGAGAACAGACACGGGATATACACTGCAGCAGAATGAACAAATGCTCAAAAACACTGGGAATTTCAGGCGCATCAGCAGTGGGAAAGCTAGGCACACCGCGGGGCACTTTTTGTGCATTCAGCCCACTGCTGCACGGCCACGGGCTGCCAGCGTGTACTACACGCGCATATTGATTACGTGAATAAATTGTCATTTTTCTCTTTTTTCCTCCCCCCTCTCCTGCTCCGGCACCGACTGGGTTTGTCTCCCCGACGCGTTAGATACGGGTGCCCCTTTAATGGGAAATCACCTGCGGCGAGTGCGCAGGAGAAAATCAGACAGGACGCTCAGCTCGCACGGAATGGTTGACGCTGGTTTAACCTTTTCCTAAACCCCGAATTTGCTGCTAATTAAACGGCGCTGGTAGAAAAGAGAACAATAGAAAAAACACAAAATATGGATTCTTCGACACAACCAAAACCCACCATCACGAAAATTACCGGGTCTACCTTGATCGAATAAAGACTCAATTAACTACTCCGAACCTACATATCTGTAATTTTAATTGGATTTAATGGAGGGAAATTCGTTGCTTTTATTTAGCAAATTACAACAAATGTAAAATGTTGTGTCCATGCAAAAATAAGTCTGTTTTAAAGAGTTAATACAGAAATTGTGTAAGATATCATTTAACATCTCACACATTGTGCTTTTTGATGCAAACAGGCGGTGCATGGCTAAACAGACACAGCTGCAAGCGCAGAGATTATTTGAAAAACAATGTGGTGTATTTTAATGGAGCAATTAATGCGCATCCACTTCGATCACTGACAAGCGCCGCATGTACGAGACATATGCGCCAGATTGTTCATTACCTTGCATTTAAAAAAAGAGAATGATGCAATGGGTTGGTTGTAAGAACCAATGTATTGTGGTAAACAATTATTTATAACAAGGAGGTGGGGATGTTACAGTGTTATTGAGATTAAACAATGGGACGTACCAACATGTTCACACATTCAGGTAACCAGGCCTAGGTTATAGTAACAAAATATTTAAACGAATGGGACAATATGCCCCAATCGTAGGCTACATATAGCCCTTTTACGTAACTTGATGTAAATATCTGGAACACGTGGTTGGTCGGCCGGCTCGAACTTGCTCCTGAACAGGGTGGTGAGCTCGAGGAGTGATGTGAGGCGGTAGCTGGTCGCGCTTTACATGTGCATGCCCGGTAAACATTCTCCATCATTAGGCCAAATGATTGCAGACCTGAAGTGATCTTAACATGGATGCTATTACCGTATCAATGCGGTCCACACCCACGGGGGGCATCGCAGACCATGTGCAGCCTCCTATTTTACAGGACACGCTCATTTACTTTTTTCAAATTTACAGCGACTTAATTTTTAACAAATTATAAGACCATATACGCCTAGCCCGAAACACTGCAATTTGGCGCCAAATGATAGAAAATGTTGGGCTACTCAGTGACGCAGCTGATGTTTACCAGATGAAAGAACTGAAATAAATAAAAATGTCAAATATTTGTGTATGCCTTGAACTTGCTGGGAAGGCGCCAACAGCACTACGCTTGCTAAATGAATCACTTCATCACCTCACGGCACTCTATTTCTGGGCGATATAAATGAATGCGAATTCAAACAGTCGACTGGCGTTTAATGTTGCAATGTAATGTGTAAAACGTGAAGGCACTTATTAAATAACAATACTGAATGATGTAATTTATATCTGTGACAGTGTTGTGACTATGAGAAACAAGCACAGACATCAGAGCATGTCGCAAATAGCCATAACAGACCACAACAGACAGACTTTCACAGAGCTTAGATTTGCATATTTTTATTTTCTTGCGCAAATAAAGTAATTAAACTACAGTAACCACAGAAGAAAGGGTAAACATTACACTGTCAATACAAAATAAAAAAAACATTTTATCCTGTATGTCTACCCTTTCAAAGATTTTTTTTTAATTTTCAAGGCTTTCACAATTCCTGAACAATTCCACTTCCTTCAACTTGTTTCAGCCTTTCAGAACTTATTATAAATTATATGTATATTTCAATTTTCTTCTATTAATGAATTCTATCCTTATCTGAACCCAAAGAAAGTAACCAATTACAATGATAAGGTTCCGATTAGATCTTCCCTTCTACCTGTGATGTGTGAGGCTAGGTTTCCATGACGACGGTGGAGCTGGGGTATGTGACTGGTGATGACAAAGGAACCTTTAGCAAGCAATGGTGTGTGTGTTTGTGTGTCTGTGTAAGTGAGTGAGAGAGTAAGTGAGTGAGTGTGTGTGTGTGTGTGTGTGTGTGTGTGTGAGTGAGTAGGTGAGAAAGTGTCTGTGTATGCGAGAGAGAGTGTGTTTGTGTGTGTGTGCACGCACGCATTTGGAAGAACAGATGTGAGGGTTTGGCACGGGGCTCAGTGCTGCACAGTGGGCAGCATGTTTAACACACCTGTATGGAATTCCACACCTCCTTTGGCCCAAAATACACTCCAGCACAAGCTCGCGCTCTCTCTCTCTTTCTCTCACACACATTGCTTACTAACACACATCCTGTGTGTGTATCTGTGTGTGTGTGTGTGTGAGTGGCTGTTTTCTTCAACCTCGTGCTTAAAGCCATGTGGCTTACACAACATTGCAAACGTAAACACCCCACTCCTCCTCTTCCTCCTCCTCCTCTTCCTCCTGCACGTGTGCTGCAGTAGCAGTGATGTCTTCATTGTAGCGGCGCGATACAGCTCACCTCAGCCTCTCAGCTCTTCCCGCTACACACATACACCTACTGCACACACACACACACACACACACACATACACTCCAGGGACTGCTGGGGGGTCCAATCAGACTTGAGCTGACAACATAGCTCAAGGTCACTGCTTGTGTGAGCGCTGTGTGTGTGTGTGTGTGTGTGTGCGTGCATGTACCCTATGCTCAGTCAGCACCTTGGCTAACTGTGATTACATTTGAATGTATTACAGAAGTATTGTGCTGCTGTGACAGGACTCTGACTAACTCAGGCTTCTTTGGTCAACATGAAATCCAGTCCCTCCCTTACTCTGGAGACCACAGCGCATCATCCCTTTTACATGAAGGCAAAATATGGGGCAATAAAAGAGACACTCCCCAGTCTGCTGCCCCTGTGGCCAGAGCTGTGTGTGTGTCCCACCACACTCCACGCAGGTCACCCCTTCCCCCTCCTACTTCCCTCCCCCCGTGGAGCTGGGGTGTACCCCCTCCCTCAAAGGTCACGGTGGGGTCACTGCAGGATCAGGTTGGCTGTGCTGTCGGACACCTCCATGTTGACCTTGGCCTCCAGGCTGGGGGGTGTGATGTTGAGGTGGATGTCGTACTGCTGGTCCAGCCCCAGGTAGCTGTCACTCATCAGGTACAGGGTGTAGATGCACCTGGGGTCGGGGTGAGGGTGGGGTGGTGGGTGTGGGCGGACAGGAAAAGGGGTGGGAGAATTTACTTTCATTATTTGTGTACGTATTTGTGTGTGGGTATGTGTGTGTGTATGTAGAACAAAACTTTATTTATCCCTTTGGGAGGTTCATTGAGGGAAAGTTTATGTATGTATGTACATGTATGTATGAGTGTTAGTTAGGAGTATGAACACTTGAACACTTGAGGTCAACGTTAATGTTTTCAGCCCTCCCTCTGTTCGCTGATTGGCCTGTAAACATTCAGAGATGGAGAGAACTGAAACCTATGGCATGCCCCCTGATTAGTTGCTGGAGGTAAATGAAATTGAGCGGAAGCACTAGGCGCCGCTAGCCTGGCTATGCAAAAGCACCATCGCTTCTTCAACCTACAGAGTATCCCTGAGCATCCCTGGACTACACAGTCCAGCAGCAGAGAGCCTATCGCTTCTTCAAGCGTCAAAGCATCCCCAAGCATCCCTGATCATCCCTGCACTAGACAGTCCAGCAGCAGAGAAGCCATGGGAGCTAGGCAGTGTTCTGCCAGGGTTAGTTTAAAGGAACGAGTTCATTAAACAAGGGAATTTTTTGCAAAAAGCGGTGTGCCATACAAGTGCCTGGCAGTGACAGGAGTGGACATGGCGGCTACTGGGATCTAGATCGCATCTAGATGTCCAGATTGAGTTCATCATACACACATGCCTCAAGGAATCATCCACTCAGTGCAGAGCAAAATTGATTTAGCCTGTTGCATTCAGAGTTTAACTATTTTTTATCGTTTGTCCCAGAAGGCTAACAATGAAAGTGGTAGGTGCCCTTAGACGAAGCATGACGACTACGCTATTTTTAAATCATTAAAACGGCTCGAAGAAATTCCACACTCCATCGGTAGTACAACAAAGGCTCTGCCATTCAAAACAAAGCACTGAGAATATTGTAAATGTACACAAAAACTTAAAAAAACTATTCTTACATGCAGTTGTTTCTCGTTGCCACCATGATGAAAGTCCAAACAAGTCGATTGTACTACCTCTCCTCCTATTCTTCCTGCTGGTTTATGTTTGTCAATCGACTTGTGCGGACTTTCATCATGGCGGAGTTTGCTGAGGAGCAAAATTGCGCTAGCCTGTTGCATTTAGAACTTCACTATTTTTTACCGTTTTGGTCCAGAAGGCTAACAATGCTAGTACTAAGTGCATAGACAAAGCATGAAGATGACACTATTTTTAAACCATTAAAACATTTATTAAGAAAACTCGTCACTGCCATGAGGAAAGTTGATTGACCGACCATACAAGTCAATTGACGAACACGAACCAGCTGGAAGAATAGGAGGAGAACTTTCCTCATGGCGGCGATGAGAAACTACTGCCAGGTGCTGCTTGTAAGAACTGTTTCTTAATAAACGTTGTGTACACTTACAAAGTTCTTAGTGGTTTGTTTGGAATGCCAGGGCCTTTGTTATAATACCGATGGAGTGTGGAGTTTCTTCGAGCTGTTTTTAATGGTTTAACGGATCTTCATGCTTTGTCTGTGCCCTTAGCACTAATATCATTAGCCTTCTGAAAAACTAGATGTACCGCATAGCGGTACATGGTATGACCGCCGCAGTGTATTGAAATGTGGGAACTTTTTTTGCCAATTTTATGGCATGTGCTGTGCTTTTAGAGGTCTTTGTGTTGATCGTGCATGACATATTTTATACAGTTCCTACCTTCTTAGTCCAAGATATTGGCAATTCAAAATCCCAATTTTTGCATTTACCCTTATCACTAGGTGGCGCTATGTTTCAAGTGAGTGTTTATGGGCTGGGTCGATACGCCTCTGTAACAGCGACATACTAATGCAAAATAGTTGTCTTGGGCAAAATTGTTGACGAATTATTTCATCACCTAGCTTCGGCGAAAAACATCGCCCCCTGTGATGAAATGTCAGAAAATTTAGTACACATGAACAGAAAGCTGTTTAGAGATGGCATGTCAACTTTGACCAAATTTGAGCAATTAAAAGCCAAGATATGGACTTTTGAAGAATTTTAAGCTACGTGTTAAATGTTCATTGATGTGTAACTTCGAAACGATTTATCTCAAGATAAATCCTTTGATAACTTTTTGTCAGCATTGTCTGTAGATGACATAATACCAAATTTGGTGAGATTCACATTAACGGCCTATGACAAGTTTGTTCAGATTTGTTTTCGCAATGTTAAAATTTCACGGAAATTGTTTTCGTTAGAAGTGGGCGTCGACCAGTGTTTTCAATGCGTGATAGTCAATAGATTTCACAATAAAAAAAAATTGATTGTAAACATTAGCATTCTCTAGATAATAGGCAAAATGACATTTTGTACAATTACAGCGCCCCCTATGAACCAAATTGAATGGCACGTGCTGTGGTTTTAGAGGTCTTTGTGTTGATCGTGCATGCTTCAAGTGAGTGTTTATGGGCTGGGTCGATACGCCTCTGTAACACCAACATACTAACACAAAATTGTTGTCCTGGGCAAAATTGTTGACAAGTTATTTAACAAAAACTGTTTTTGACACCTAGCTTCAACGATAAACATTGTCCCCTATGACGAAATGTCACAAAATGTAGGACACATGAACAGACAGCTGTTTAGAGATGGCATGTCAACTTTGACCAAATTTGAGCAATTAAAAGCCAAGATATGGACTTTTGAAGAATTTTGAGCTATGTGTTAAATGTTCATTGACGTGTAACTTCGAAACGATTTATCTCAAGATAAATCCTTTGATAACTTTTTGTCAGCATTGTCTGTAGATGACATATACGAAATTTGGTGAGATTCACATGAACGGCCTATGACGAGTTCGTTCAGATTCGTTTTCGCAATATTAAAATTTCATGGAAATCGTTTTTGCTGGAAGTGGGCGTCGACCACTGTTTTCAATGCGTGAGCATCAATAGATTTCACAACAAAAAAATAATTGGTTGTAAATATTAGCATTTTCTACATAATAGGGAAAATTACATTTGGTGCAATTACAGCGCCCCTATGGGCGAAATTGTATGGCACGTGCTGTGGTTTTAGAGGTCTTTGTGCTGATCGTGCATGATGTATTTTGTGCAGTTTCCACCTTCTCGTTCCAAGATACTGGCGACTCAAAATCCCAATTTTTGCATTTACCCATATCACTAGGTGGCGCTATGCTTCAAGTGAGTGTTTATAAGCTGGGTCGATACGCCTTTGTAACACCGACACAGTAACGCAAAACCGTTGTCTTGGGCAAAATTGTTGACGAATTATTTAACAAAAACTGTTTTTTGAAACTTAGCTTTGGCGATAAACATCGCCCCCTTTGACGAAATGTCATAAAATTTAGTACACATGAACAGGAAGCTGTTTAGAGATGGCATGTCAACTTTGACCAAATTTGAGCAATTAAAAGCCAAGATATGGACTTTTGAAGAATTTTAAGCTACGTGTTAAATGTTCATTGACGTGTAACTTCGAAATGGTTTATCTCAAGATAAATCCTTTGATAACTTTGTGTCAGCATTGTCTGTAGATGACATATACAAAATTTGGTGAGATTCACATGAACGGCCTATGACGAGTTCGTTCAGATTCGTTTTCACAAAATTAAAATATCACGGAAATTGTTTTTGTTGGAAGTGGGCGTCGACCACTGTTTTCAATACGTGAGCGTTAATAGATTTCACAATAAAAAAAATTGGTTGTAAACATTAGCATTCTCTAGATAATAGGGAAAATAACATTTTGTGCAATTACAGCGCCCCCTATGGACGAAATTGTATGGCACGTGCTGTGGTTTTAGAGGTCTTTGTGCTGATCGTGCATGACGTATTTTGTGCAGTTCCCATCTTCTCGTTCCAAGATATTGGCAACTCAAAATCTAAATTTTTGCATTTACCCTCATCACTAGGTGGCGCTATGCTTCAAGTGAGTGTTTATGGGCTGGGTCAATACGTCTCTGTAACACCGACATATGACAAAAATTTCATGTCATTGGGTGAAACGTTCATTGAGTTATTCAGCAAAAACTTTTGCCGGTCTCCCCCTCTTTGACGGACACTGGCAAAGCGGGGGGTGGCTCTTGGGGGCCAAAAGCCTACAAAGATTCATGTCTCCCAGACTTCCAGTGTCCCGGAAACCGTTGACGGAAAATTGCTGAAAAAAAAAAAAGGGAAAAAAGTCGCGGCAACACTATAATGACCGCTATCGCTAGCTTCGCTAGCAGCGGTCATAAATAGTGAAGTTCTAAATGCAACAGGTTAGTACAATTTTGCTCCTCAGCAAACATACCAACTCGGTATGATGTTTTAACACGCCAATTTTAATTTTACACCAAAGTTTTCCTTTAATGAAATAAAAATTATTATTATTATTGCATTGCAGTTTGCATTGTGTTTTTTCTTCTTCTCTAAACAGTTTCAATCAGGGAAATTTGTGAACATGGTACGATCCGTGATCCGTTGCTTTATTTTTTCTACACACATTTGCTACTGTACATGATTTCTGGCATTGTGGCTTAATTGCTTAGTTTGACGAGCTATTCTGAGTGTTCAGGTTTTCATTGTTTAATCTCCCTCACTGTTGTTTGCCATTTCTCACTCTGACTCTGGAAAGCACGTTGCTCACGTTTCTGTAGAGGTGCTGTGTAAATAAATGCTATTATTACTCATGTATAGGTCATCCATAAAGTTTCACACAGCCAAAACTAATAGTTATGGAAATGTATGTGTTGTGCAGGTTTTTGTGCCTGTGTACATACATCTGTGTGTATGCTGCATCTTGGAATGAGTGTGTGTGTGTGTGTGTGTGTGTGAATATGTGTGCAAGTGTCTGTATGTCAATATATGTATGCGTGTTTATGTGTGCATATATGTATGTGTGTGTGTATGTGTGTGTGCGTGTGTGTTGGGCTCTTACTTCCCGTTCTTCTAGCATGTGTAGGCGAGAAAGACAGATGTGTGTGTCCTGATGTAGCCCACGCGCTTGTCTGTGTGTGTGTGTGTGTATGTGTGGTCTTACTTCCCAGTCCTCTCGGGTGTGTAGAAGGCAAGCGAGACGGAGGCGTGTGTTCTGATGTAGCCCACACGCTTCACAGCCAGGAGCTCCCTCTTGTCCACCTCCCCCAGCACCAGGAACCAGCCCTCATCTTTGGGCTTCGGGAAGCGTGGGGCCTGGGCCTTACTGTCCTGCTTTCTCTGTAGGACAGACACACACACACACACACAGATGCACAAACACATGTACGCGCACACACATATTTTTTTTACAACACTGTCTTTACAAATGATACAAGTTAGGAAGTGAAGGGTGAGCTGATGGATAACAGCACACGCAAGTCTATTATCGGCCAGGTGGTGAGAGATATTTTGATGCAAAATCAGCCTAAAAATAAACGTTATCAGTTCATTTACTCAAACCAAACGTTTATAGGAGCTGAATTGGTCTATGGTCACTGTGATAACTTCTTTTTTATGAGGTGAAACACTGTTTTTAGTGGGCAATATGCTGATAATGGGATTTCTTCCCCTATAGTCTTAGATTTAGTAATATCTTTTAGTAAGTGTTAAAGTGTGAACATAAGTCTGTGTGTCTGGGCCGGTGTGCATGTTTGTCTGTGTATAAAACTGCCAATTTCTGTGTGTTTGCATGCATATGTATATAAATGTGTGTGTATGTATGTATGTTCATTTGCAAGTATGTGTGCCAGCATAAGCGAGTGACGAGTGATTTTGTGAGTATTTTGTGTGTGTGAGAGTTTATATCTGTATGGCAAAAGACAGTACGCGGGTGTGTATGTAGCCTCACCCTGTGTTGTCCGGCACCTGCAGGATGTACTCCTGGTCTGCGTGGAGTGTGTGTGTGTGTGTGTATGGAGACTCACCCTGTGATGCGGTGTAGCGTCACCTGCAGGACTTACTCCTGGACGGTGTGGACTGTGTGTGTGCGTGTGTGTGTGTGTGTGTGTGTGTGTGTGTGTGTGTGTGTATGGAAACTCACCCTGTGCTGTCCGATGCGGCGTAGCGTCACCTGTAGGACATACTCCTGGTCGGCGTGGAGGGGCAGCCAGCTGGTGCTCTCCCTCAGGCTGGACACGGCGAGGGGCACGGAGCGCTCCTCCTGCCCCCCTGCGCCTCCGCCCCCGCCCTCCCACCAGCCACGCACCCCCACGCTCACCTCCACCACCGGCAGCTGGGCCAGGAAAGCCCACGCCTGAGACAGTGCCACCATGGGGGAGGGACAGAGAGGTGGAGGAGATGGAGAGAGACAATGAGGAGATGGAAAGAAGCAAGGTAGAGAGGGAGGGAGGAAAAAAAAGAAGACAAAGAGAGAGGGAGGGAGAGAGGGAGAGAGCAGTGGAAAGCGTGCAGAGATTAAAATGGAGAGAGGAGAAAGACGGGCAGGATGATGCCCACAAAGGAAAAAGGAAGGAAAAAGAAAGTGTACACATGAATGATAAAATCAGAATCAGGAAAAAGCAGCAAATAAAACACACATATAAACAACAACAACAACAAATATAGCCGCAAGCGGCGATAAGAGGCCCTCGTACCTGCAGGGCGTGGCATGCTGCCCCTCTAAAATGCATCTGCAATGTGACTAACAGATTTATTGTAAAGATCTAATATGTGCATGCTAAATTATAGGAGCTCTATATTGTACATTGGGAGTACACTGCAACTCATTTGACTCAATGTAGTGTGTGTAAGAGAGAGACTGTGTGTGTCTGTGTGAGGTGTGTGTGTGTGTGTAACAGTGTGGATGTGTGAAGTGAAGACACTGCTGAGTTCACATACACCTAAACTGAATTAATCTGAGCAATTTTAATTGCACCAGGCATGTGCATTAGGCATGTACATATCATGTACATAGTCATGATATCCAGTATTTTGCAAAGTTTCAAAGTATATGCCAATTATGACCACAAGCACTTTTTACTGCTACCACATGGTGGCGCTGTAGCAGACTGCCATTTTACACTTCTGAGTGTATTAATATTGATGATAAGCCATAGCTTCTGAAGTTTCATTGTGAATTTCCTATTTACCTGTGGTACAGTGATGCCATGTCGTTTTACAACGTATCAAAAATCCTTTAGCAAGTTAAGATCAGCACCATCAACACATCATGTATACGAAATCTCACATACAGTGCATCCAGAAAGTATTCACAGCGCTTCATTTTTTCCATTTTGTATTGAGCAAAGGCTGTGAATACTTATGTAAATGTGATTTCTTAGTTTTCTATTTTTAATAAATTTAATAGAAGTACGTTAAATTCCATTGTATGGCAAATTACACAAAAGTCCAAATATCTCACTTCGTGTTGGACATGGCCATGGCATTGTATCGACCATCTTAGTGAGATACACAATCCTACCAAATTTCATACATGTAGCTCAAAGTCAAAGTGAATGCCAACCACGAGCCTCCTAACAACAGAGGCCGTTCTAGTGTCCCTGGGCCCCATCAGTGGCTGGGTCTTTGTCTCTGAGTAGCGAGGGGAATTACTAGTGTGCCAAATCTCATGAGTTTTCATACATGACAAACACCTCAAAAAAGGCCCAACAGTGCAGAATACCATAAAGAATAATAATAACAATCCTTATAGAAGTAATAGGGCTTTGCAGCCTGCACCTCCGGTGCTCGGGCCCTAATAAGACCAGGGACATAACATGTGCACAGTAAATAGTGTGTGTTGCCAGCTACAAGGCATGGTGAGTCAAGACAGCCCTGGGGAAGGAGTGTGCAGGGCAATGGGGGTGGGTGGTTGTCATGGTGACCTGGCTTGTGATTCATAAAAGTGACATAGTGCTTACCACACACACGCTGAGCCTGTTAACATGTAGCACACCTAGAATTCTGTTTCCAGTAGATTTTTAGTGTTAGGCCCAGTGACAGTATTTAGCCAGCTGCCACTGACGTCTGATGCTCATATTAGAAAACGTAACATTTACTCAGGCTACGCTAACCGGAGCCTGCTAGTGCTAACATTTGATGTTATGTTACACTAGCCCACTGCATGTTCAGTTAACTAAAGCTCAGACATGTGTATCTGATATTGTTTATTCTATGTTTTATCAAATCAGAAGTGATGTCAGATCAGTTGACTAGGCATTTCACCAACAAGTGATAACATATGATGCTAACAGGGGACAAGCTCTGATGAACATTTAGGTAATGCTAGTGTCCAACATTGACAGTTAGCTTTGCTGAGCATCTGAAGTTGCAGTTGTGCACCTCTGCAGAAAAGCATAAAGCACCAAGTGTGTGTGAGATAAACAGATCAATAGAGGGGTGGGGGGTTGACTGCTCCTTACTTTGACTACGTGAGGGCAAGAGGCAAGCGGGTGGGGGGCTTTCGCAGCGGGGACTTTTAGACCAAAAACAGGAAAAAAAAAAAAAGAAAGGGAGAAGAAAAGAAAAAACACTGGCAGATTTACCCTGCCAAAGCTATTTATATCAGGATTACTTTCCCTCGGCCAATGAGACTGGGACGCGCCAGCGCATGTCATTATTTAATTAACAAGCGCTGCTGGCAGGGAGGTGTAGAAGAGGTTTGGTGTGTGAGGGCGCGAGTGTGTGTGTGTGTGTGTTTGTGACATGGTGTGTGTGCGTTCATGTTTGGTGGGCTGCATATGTAGTAGCTGAAATGTGAATGTGAGTTATCGTGTGCGGCAGGCATATGTGGTGGCTATAGTGTGTGTGTGTGTGTGTGTGTGTGTGTGTGTGTGTGTGTGTGTGTGTGTGTGTGTGTGTGTGTGTGTGAATGCTGATGTGCTGTGAGGCAGTGGGGGCCGGACACTCTTATTAGATGTGTAATTAGCAGACAGACATCCCAGCCAAATACACTCATCTGGCCCATAACACACACACACACACACACACACACACACATCAGGATATCTCGGTGTGTGTGGAAAGTACATACAAGGAAAAAGTAACGTTTGGGAAATGATAACAAATGTAAGAAATAGCCCAGAAGACATAATATGCATACAAAAGCAATGAGGGCTGAGATGGAAAATGATCATAGCCAATCTGTGGCCAATGTGATGTGTGTGTGATGTGTGTTATTTCTGCACAAAGTCAAGTCAACAAAAATCTTCAAAAATCTTCAACAATCATCCTCAAAGCTCTGTCAAAACAAGAACTGCTCACAGTGTATGTGGACACCCCTCATGTGTGTGTGTTTATGTGTGTGTGTGTGGGTTTCTGAGTGTGTGAACGATGTGTTACCTGGGAGACCTGGTTTGGCTGCAGCTCCTCTCTCATCATGGCAGCGAAGGTGGCCTCCTGTCCGTTGCAGGCGGCCATCAGCTCAGGAAGGCTCTCGATTGGTCCGTCATAGGCCTTGCCCCCACCCCTCCCTCCTCTGGAAGCCCACCTCCTGTCAGGAGCAGAGCAAGGACACAGCTGAGGGAGGGGGAGTCATGTGACCTGTCAATCACACCACCCTGTGGTCTGGACACGGCAGGAGGTCTAGCTATCCTATCAGCCAGGCTTTTCATCTGTAAGTCACAAGATCCTCTGCACAAACTATAGGCCAGTCCACACGACAATGTTTTCAGGTCAAAACGGGGTAGAGTTTGTTTGCGTTTCGGCCTTGCGTCCACACGGCGCCGGCGTTTTGGGTGCCGGAAAACAATACTTTTTGAAAATGGGTTCCAGAGTGAAAAAGTCTGACAACGCCGCCGTTGCGTTGTCGTCTGGACAGGCAAAATGCAATATTTTGAAAAGGATGACGTCACGGCCCCTTCACCTTGCGCTACACATCTCAGAACAACAACTTTAAACTTTTAGCAATGGGTTGCTGTCGAATAAACTGTGATTTGATTAGCTTGCAGTGTAGGCTGGCTGTTAAACTATTAAACTGGCTGTATGGCTAGAAGGCTAGTAAGCTATAACACTTCTTGTAGACTTTCATTATTCTTAATTAAAGAGCAACTGTTGCTGCTTCCAACTCCCCTCAGTAACAACACGCATTGCTATAATCAACATATGACATGTTTTAAACAAATAATTGCGCAATTGTCTCAAATTTATTTGCAGCTCCTTCTACTTCATTTTCTGCTCCGTATCGCTCAGTTTAATGACGTGACATCTCACAACAGCGTCAAACTTTTACAAACAGGTTGTTGTGGGATGGTATAAATCGTCTGCAGTGTAGGCTGGATGTAATGCAACTATTTATACCTTCTGATATTGAACTACAGGATGTTTTTGTATACATCGCTAGTTCAGCCCAACAAACACTCGTATGTTATGCTTATTAAATAGGGCAACTGTCCCTGCATCCGACCCACCTAAACGAGAACACACATTGCTAAAATCAACATTCATTACATTTTTAAAGTGAAAAAGGTTTAAAGTGAATCATTGCACTTCTGATCATGCACCTCAAGCTGGGACTGCACACGTTCCGCAATGACAACGCAATGAAAACGTTCCTGTCTGGATGTAAATATTTACTGCTCTGTTGTCGTGTGGATGCGACTTTTTTTTTAACCCACAAAGAAAAAAATCCGGGAGCGTTGCCATGTGGACCGGGTCTATTTGTGTGTGTGTGCGTGTGTGTATTCCTAAGGTGAATGCCCTCCCATGCTGAAAGGACATCTATTTGGGCAAGTGCTTATGTATCTTGTGAAAAGGGCATCAGCATTACTCAATATCCTTTGATATACTGAAAAGTTGTGTGTCCTTGGTCCTTGTCTGAATGTATGCAGACCTAAGTTGTGTGTGTGCACGCATATATATATTTAATAATTTGAAATTCAGACAATAACACACAATGTAAAGTGCACTAAACAAAGAATCAAACCAATTTTTGGTTTTGCAGGGTACTTTGCTGTTTTTTCTCCAGGCCTCTTGCGCAAGATTTTTCTTTTTGTCATAGATTTTGGCTATTTTAGTTCGGTTTGTCTCATTCTCAATATCCTCACGGACTCAGTGATGTCCCAAAAGAGCTTTGTGTGGACCACGCCATCTGTAGCAGAACTTTGTTTGAAGTGAACACAGTTGAAAAAAAAAAAAAAAAAAAAAAAAAAACTAATTTCTTTCTCTTGAACTGAACATGTGCAATAGCAACCATGAATCAGGAGGTTAAGTAGAGAACCATACCATTTTAGTTTTAAAGTTAAACCAAATAACAATAAATACATAAATACAAATAATGAATGAATGAATGAATCATTCAATCAATCAAAAATACACTGCCTATTCCACTTTGAGGGCCAATCAGAAGCTTTTGTGATGGCAGTGGGTGATTGCATTAGAACTCAGTTCTCACCTCCCGCTCAGCTAAGCAGCCCAAAACCTGTGAGGCCCCTCCACAGTGCATTACTGATACCCACAAATAAAGCCCATCCACACACTTATCAGCTCATCCACACACTGTTTTCAGCTCATCGTGACAGTGTCCTGTGGTCATTCTGATACTGTTCTGCAATAAACAAGCAACGTCCTCCTAAAGCCAAACATTTCTAATTTGTGCTCCTAAGTCCAGAGCACGAGCTGCCCTTGTGCTGTAGCTCAGGTGCGCCATTTGGAGCACGAGCTGCCCCTGTGCTGGGCCCCAGGTGTGGCGAACCGCAGGTGTGCTGTAGCCCAGGTGCGGTGCTTAGTTTTGGGCGTAGACTACGCTGTCACCTGCCTTTGCTTCCCAACCTTCCCTCATTTCTCACCAGATGCCTCTGCACACTAGCTGTTGGTGTTGGTGTGTGTGTGTATGTGAATGGGTGTGTGAGTGTGTGTGCGTGCGAGTGCCAGGAACCTTGCGAGTGCTGCCAGCTCTGAGCTGATGGCACTGCTTCACAGCCCCCCAGCACACAGGAACATGCCAATACAATGTGTTACTCACGCCAAACTGTCATCACTTCATTTCTGTGCTTCTGAAAGAGTTCTACTAGTGTGTGCGTGTGTGTCTACATATTTACTTGATGTATCATTTTTCAGTGAAAGTATATACTGTATATCTGCATATTTATTTGCTGTATTTCTCTATTTTTCTGTGAGTTTTTCTGTAGGTTTGTGTGTGTTTGTGTGGCTACTTTGGTGTGTGTATGTGTGTGTGTGTGTGTGTGTGTGTGTGTGTGTGTGTGTGTGTGCGTGTGTGTGTGTGTGAGAGAGAGAGACATATGTGTGGCTACTGTGGCACGCGCGTGTGTGTGTCTGCTGTGCTATGCTGGCTGGACTCCAGTGCTGATGTCTGTGCTGTTTAAAGAGCTACAGTTGTATCAGTGTGGCATCACATGGATTAGACACTGAGCCCTCGTCTGATGACACCATAATTCTTCCACTCTCTCTTACACACACACTGCTACACACATTCACACACACACCAACACTCGCAGTAGTATAAAACACTCAGAGCAACACCCATAAAATGAGCATCTGTGAAGACATACGGAGATTCAGGTGAGCTCTTCAATCAGATGTGAAATGGCTAACACACACATGCACACACAGAGACTATGAAAGAGAAATTTTCCAACACAAAGTTTGTCTTTTCTTTGTACTCTTCTAAGCTGCCAAAAACACACACAAACATTGATACACACACACACACACACACACACACACACACACACACACACACACACACACACACACACACACACTATGAAAGAGAGATTTTCCAACATAAACTTTGTCTTTTCTTTTACTCTTCTAAGCTGCCAAAAACACACATGCCATGGATTCTTTGGAACAGGGACCCGGTAGTCATTTCGTTAGCAATTGTGTGTGTGTACCTGAACACAAGATGACGTGTTTATATTTTTCCTAAAGTGGTTCTTCTCTGCGTCTGGATGTGTTTCGTAATCTACTGTAACTTGTGTATGACGGTTTTAATGCACACTTTTTGTTAGAGATGGGAAATCCGGGTCCTTGAAGGGATCCGGTTAATTTTGAGTCACTTAGTGATATGATTCGGGCTGTGTGAGTCACTTGAGTGACTTGAGTCACATGAAAAATGGCCTGACGTGAAAAAGCATGTACAGTTGTCATTTTCGGTATTTTCTCCTACCATGTCTTTAGGTATATTTCACGAGTCACAAGTAGGCCAGATAAGCAGAATGTTAATAACCAGGTAAAGAAAGTAGCCTAATAAGAGTTGGATCATTATTCAATTTTTAACACACAAGAAATGGCAGGAGAATGTGAAACAGTGCACTTGCTATAGCATTGCTTTTAAGCTATGCTATATACAAAGTATGTAACATAGTAATACAATGTGTGGAAGCTGGCTGTGACGGCCCCTGGGCCTGCTGTGTTGGGGTTTCTCATTCTCTTTGTGTGCTCCCTCTAAACTAGGCTCAGTTGTGCTCAGGGGCGGGGCCGCTCCTGATCAATGATGGGCTCCACTGGCTTGCAGGTGGCGGCCTGGCATATTAGAGCGTTTCCCGTGACCTTGAGAGAGCTTTTTGGATTTTTGCACTCAACACACACACAGCATATTTCCCGCACGCAACATCCCCACACGACTGATATACCTGACCAACTGACTAACTGACCACTTACCCTGGTCTTTTTTGCCTTTTGATTTTTTGGGAGCCAACTTTACAAAAAATAAACATTTTGTGTGCACGCTTCACGCTTGTCTCGCCTCCCTCTATTGTACTGGTTACCCTAGGCCATTACAATATGGGGGCTCGTCTATTTTCCCATTTTTGGTGTTTTTTTCGCCTTTTTTGGTCCCTCTTGCTCCGGTTTGGCTTCGCCGCGTGAGTATCTTGTTTTCTTCTTCTGGCTTGCTGCTCGTTTGTGGTGCGGCCTGCACCTCTTGTCCTTTTTTTGTGGGGGGCGAGCGGCGTGCATTTGAATATTTTGTTTGGCGTGCTTTTGTCGATATTTGTGGTTAGGTATTTTTCCGTGTGGACTGTCTCGGATATCGAAGTGTTTTTCTGCTATCCCTAACTCGTTTTTTGATTGGATGTATCCGAGTTTTGTTTTGCAATTAGGAACTTGTAATTACTGCCCGTAATTAGTGGTCTCGCTCTTCCCCGACAGGTTTAGGGTGGGTCCTTGGACGCACCATTTCTTATTTTAGTTTATTGTTTTTGGCGGTGAAGGTGGGTGGTAGCAGTTGTCTCGGGTGCACGTCCGTGGCTTCGGGTTCCTTCAGTTTGAAGTTTCTCGGGCTGCTGGTTTAAGGTGCTTAAAATCCCCCCATCGGTAACTGCCCGAAGAAACGCAGGGTCTACGTAGTATACTTAACGGTATAAATATTAGTTATTGCAGATGGGGTTGCAGAAAAGCGAGCCTACTAATAAAGCAGGTTGAAATTGTATTGTGTGGGATTTGCAATTGTATGTTTATTTGGTTGCGATTAATATAGTTTTTTTGTGGAGCCCTAACGATGTCGGGAAATGATGATTTTGTTGACGCTCCCTCGGTGGAGGTCTTTAATTCATTTACTAAAGATCAGCTCCTTGTAGTTGCTGAGCGTTATAAGATTGCGCTAACCAGCTCTGATAAACGCTCTAAAGAGCACTTGCAACAGCTGATTAAGGCTGCGCTGATTGCTGCACAGGTGCTGCCTGAGGAGGCGGCGGACCCGCCTCCTGTGCCAGTAAGTAACGTGTCATACGAGCAACAAAAGGAGCTCTTACAGCTCCAGCTACAGAAAAGTAAAATAGAACAACAAACCGAACTGGAGAAGCGCTGCATTGAACTCGATATGGAACGTAAAAAGCATGATGTAGAACTTGCTAAAGTGGATCTTGAGTGCCAGCGCTTGTTGTTGGTGAAAGAGGGCAGGATTTCTAATCCTTCTGACCCAGAGAAATGTGACGTTGCCCGTAACATAAAACTTGTCCCTAAATTTGATGAGACTAAAGTGGAAACGTTCTTCACCCTGTTTGAGCGTGTGGCCAACGCCTACCAGTGGTCTGACGTAGAGCGCACACTGCTACTGCAGTGTACACTAACTGGGCGCGCACAAGAGGCCTACTCCGCGCTAGGTGCTGCTGAGAGCAAAACTTATTCAAGTGTAAAAAGTGCTGTTCTTAAAGCTTATGAACTTGTGCCGGAGGCTTATCGCCAAAATTTCCGTAGTGTGCGTAAACGCTCTAATCAAACGTACACTGATTTTGCGCATGTACTCACCATTCAGTTCAATCGCTGGTTCTGCTTCTGGGGTTGAGACGCTAGAAGATCTGACGAATCTCATCTTGGTTGAGCAGTTAAAAAATACTCTTCCCGAATCAATTGCCACGTACATCAGTGAGCGTGAGGCCCTCACTATTACTGCAGCAGCGGTTTTAGCTGATGATTATGCCTTGACCCATAAAAGTAAATTCTTTGGTTCGCTGTCTCGTGACACTCGTCGGCTAGGAAACACTCAGGCGCTCCGCTATGTAAAAACTGATGTGCCTTCAAGCAGGAGTGAGCCCCGTGCTCGTGGCCAATCAGATCCCAACAGTGTTTGCCATTACTGTTTAGGCAGAGGCCACTGGAAATTTGAGTGCCCGGAATTACGGGGTAAAGAGAAGTTTAAAGTTGCCGTTAAGCACAACGCCTTGGCTGTTCCACTTCCACGCCTCGTCGGCATTGATGAAACTTTTTCGCCATTCGTTTTCAATGGGTATGTGTCACTACAGGTTGGTGGCGAAAGAGTCCCGATTAAAATTCTCAGGGATACCGGTTCTGTTGAGTCCTTCATTTTGCAATCTGTTTTGCCCTTCTCTGCGGTCTCTGATACGGGCCAGTGTATTTTTGTTCGTGGCATCAATTTGAATGTCCTCACCGTGCCCCTACACAGGGTACACTTAGAGTCTGCCTTGGTTAGTGGGGAAGTTATGCTTGGTGTGCGCCCTGCGCTCCCAATTCGTGGGATTTCTTTGATTTTAGGGAATGGATTAGCTGGGTCTCGTGTGTGGGCAACTTGTGTTCCTTGTGAAGAACGGCAAAACGTTGCTAATTTCTCCCCAGTGGACAGTCCTCCCGAAATAGTCCCTGTGTCTGTGGTTACTCGCTCCGCCAGTAAAATGCCATCTGTCAAAGTAAACCGTGGTTCTAATTTTCTGCCATCTCTGACCGGTTTACCTGATTCGATCTCGCGCGAGCAACTGATTGATGCGCAGATGTCTGACGCTTCCCTCCAAATCCTATTCGATAAGGCCCGTAAGTGTGATGGCGGGGACGTAGCCCAAGGTTACATAATTGCCAATGGTGTTCTGACGCGCAAACGTCCCCCTAGTGGTCTGTCTGTGACTGACAACGGGATATACCAAATAATATTGCCGTCCTCACTGCACTACTTGATAATGACGATTGCTCATGATGACGCTGGACATATGGGTGTCCGAAAAACGTATGACAGAGTTACACGCTATTGCTATTGGCCTCGAATAAAAAGAGACATCGCTGCCCATGTTAAGACCTGTCATGTTTGCCAACTGACGGGAAAACCAAACCAAATGCCAAAGCCTGTTCCTCTGCGTCCGATCTCCCCCGCGCTTAGACCGTTTGAACATCTTGTGGTTGACTGTGTAGGGCCACTGCCGCGCTCTAAAACTGGGTGCATTTATTTGCTGACGGTGATGTGTCAGACGACCCGTTACCCTGCTGCGTATCCACTTCGCTCCATCACTGCCAAAACTGTCGTTAAAGCTCTATCTCAGTTTATTTCAATATTTGGTATCCCCAAAACGATACAGTCGGATCGCGGTACCAACTTTACCTCCAAAACCTTTGCACAGGTGCTGCGCCTTTTGAACATTAGGCATAGTAAAGCCTCGGCGTACCACCCTCAAAGTCAAGGCGTCCTGGAGCGCTTCCATCAAACGCTTAAGGCTATGTTAAGGGCGTACTGCGTTGAGTTGGGTAGCAGTTGGGAGGACGGTCTCCCCTGGTTATTGTTGGCAGCCAGGGAGGTGACACAGGAAAGTACCGGGTTTAGCCCGAACGCACTGGTTTTTGGTCATGCGGTGCGAGGACCAGTGGCATCCCTGTTGGGTGATTGTGCCCTGCCTGGTGAACCACCGCAAACTTTAACCGACTACGTTAATGATTTCCATCGTCGGTTATATGAGGCTGGGAAAATAGCTCGGGAAAAGCTGCACATTGCGCAAACTAAAATGAAAAAGCAGTATGATGGGAAGGCTGTACATCGCACATTTAGACCTAGCGATATGGTAATGGTGCTTTTGCCGGTTGTTCATTCGCCTTTCCAGGCAAAGTTTGCAGGTCCATACAAAGTGCTCTGTACAGAGCAAAATGACAATTATGTAGTGGCAACGCCCGATAGAAAGAATCCAACCCAACTTTGCCATGCCAATTTATTTAAACCTTACTTTGTTAAGGCCAAGTGTGAGTCGGCTACTGTAATTGCAACATCTGCAGTCTGTTCTCTCCCTAGCTCGTCGGTGGCAGCGCCAGGCGGTGGGAGCGCTGAAGATCCTTCCTCTGCTTGCACAGACACTCCTCCGCCAGCGGTGGCAGCGCTGGGGGAGATAGAAGTGCGTGAGCCAGACGATGCAATCTTGTTGGGTAGGCTTAAAAATTCGGAGTCTTTGGCTAATCTTCAGTTATTGTGCAATCACCTAACTCTACAGCAGGCATCCGAGCTGCAGGATTTGATAAAAGAATTTCCCACCTTGTTTTCTGATACGCCCACTCAGACCTCTTTAATTAGTCATGACATCGATGTAGGCCAGTCTCCTCCAATTCAACAGCGCTTCTACCAGAAAGGCAGAAAATTCTGGAGGGCGAAGTGCAGTATTTGTTAAAAAACAGGCTTGCAGAACAATCTTTTTCCAGATGGGCTTCGCTTTGCATTTTGGTGAATAAACCGGATGGCACGTATCGCTTTTGCACAGACTATAGGAAACTTAACAACGTTACCAAACCTGACTCGTTTCCCTTACCGCGTATAGAAGACTGCGTAGACCAAGTGGGTTCGGCCAAATTCGTTAGTAAATTCGATTTGCTCAAAGGATATTGGCAGGTCCCCTTGAACGATCGGGCGCGCGAGGTCTCCGCTTTTATAACACCTAGCGGTCTGTATGCCTATAAGGTCATGAGTTTCGGTTTAAGGAACGCGCCTGCCACCTTCCAGCGCTTAATGAATCGGGTTGTGGCGCACCTGGAAGGTGTTGCTGTTTTTTTTGGATGACGTTGTTCTGTATAGCGATACCTGGGAATCCCATCTCCATCGTATCCGTCAGCTGTTCACCCGTCTGGCCCAAGCAAACCTCACCGTTAACCTTGCGAAATGTGAATTCGCTAAGGCGATGGTGATGTACCTTGGTAAGGTGGTGGGTCAAGGGTTTGTGTGTCCTGTTCACGCCAAAGTCTTAGCCATTGATGAGTTCCCGCCACCAAGCACCAAAAAGGAACTTATGAGATTCTTGGGGATGATTGGGTACTACAGGGGTTTCTGTAAGAATCTTTCCTCCGTTGTTGTGCCTCTTACGAACCTGTTGAAAAAGAAATCTCCCTTTGTGTGGACTCCGTTTGTCAAAGCGCGTTTGTGCAAGCCAAACAGTTGCTCACCTCTGCGCCTCTCCTCGCTGCACCCCACTTGAACCAACCATTTAAATTGCAGGTAGACGCCAGCAGGGTGGGGGCTGGAGCTGTCCTGCTCCAGGACGATAAAGATGGATTGGAGCGACCCTTTTGTTACTTTTCGCAGAAATTCAACACATACCAGTTAAATTATTCCACCATCAAAAAGGAAGCGCTCGCTTTGATTTGGGCGTTACAAAATTTTGAGGTTTATGTTGGTGGGAGTATAGCCCCAATTGTTGTATACTGTGACCATAACCCTTTAACCTTCCTTCACTCTTTCCAGAACCCCAACCAGAGGTTGATGCGCTGGTGTATTTTTCTGCAGCCTTACCATTTGGAGATTAAGCACATCAAGGGCAAAGAGAACGTGGTAGCGGACGCGCTATCGCGCGCTCCTGTTCCCCTAGGTCTACCTAATGGTTACTGTGATCTTGCCTTCTAATTCCAGGGCCTGGAATGTGGAGGGCAGGTTGTTGTGTTTTTTTTCATCCAGCCATGAGATTCGAAGTTGTGAACTTTTAAAAAACATCTTGTACGAAGAGTTAATGGTTTGTATGTCATTTTGTTGGGTTTTCCTTAGGTTGTTACTCTTAATTACTGTGCAATAACTATGGTCATTGTTCTGGTGGTTGGATTTGGCTCTAAATAATATTGGGGGTTTCTTTTGGGTGGCTTGGGTATATTCGTAATACCATTTAAGTATGTGTAGTGAGTCATCCTGTTGGTTTATGGTTGGAACCCTGGGGGGTTTCTCTTATGGGGCGAGGTGTGACGGCCCCTGGGCCTGCTGTGTTGGGGTTTCTCATTCTCTTTGTGTGCTCCCTCTAAACTAGGCTCAGGTGTGCTCAGGGGCGGGGCCGCTCCTGATCAATGATGGGCTCCACCGGTGCGCAGGTGGCGGCCTGGCATATTAGAGCGTTTCCCGTGACCTTGAGAGAGCTTTTTGGATTTTTGCACTCGACACACACGCAGCATATTTCCCACACGCAACATCCCCACACGACTGATATACCTGACCAACTGACTAACTGACCACTTACCCTGGTCTTTTTTGCCTTTTGATTTTTTGGGAGCCAACTTTACAAAAAATAAACATTTTGTGTGCACGCTTCACGCTTGTCTCGCCTCCCTCTATTGTACTGGTTACCCTAGGCCAGGGGTACTCAAATATAAAGTGAAAAGGTCCACTCACCAAATTTCCAATGTTTCCATGGTCCGAAGCAGTCGCAGTGTAACAGTCACAGTCTATCCAAAAATCGAACTCCAAACGAAAAGGTAATAAATCCACAAGGAACATTTGAACTATGTACAAGAGATGGGTTCTGCCGAGTCAGTGTGAAAAGTGACACTTCTTCTGTGCCTGTGTTTTTTAAACTTGGGCACAAAAGGTGTGAGAGCCAGGCGTAGGCACTGGTGCAAATGTTCATTGGTGAGTTTGCTCCTGTATTGGTTCTTCACCATTGTCATTGTTGAAAAAGCTGACTCGCATGAGTATGTTGAAGAAAACATTGTTAGAATCTGCAGGGCCATTTTCTGCAAAAGACCTGCAGGGGCCAACTTTGTCCAGAAAGTGGCAGGGTCACAGAGAGATTCCTGCAGAGCAAGGTTTTCTTGAAGATCAATCAGCTCTGATTGTAGAGAAGCAACACAAGCCCATGGGCAGACCTTCAGGGCTTCATGTGAGAATTCTGTCACATTTCTCACCAGGAATGGGTTTTCAATAAACAGCAAGACCTGTTTTCCCAGGGGGAAATCTCCAAACCGTGTTTCAAAATTTTTAATCAACTTTTCCAGGAATTCCACATAATTGTAGTGATGTGCATCTGAAGCTTGGCTTTTCAGATTTGGGAAGTGAAGCATGCTCCCCTCCTGTAGGTCACTTTTGAAGATGTCCAGCTTCCTTTGAAAACCACGAATCGCTGATATGAGGTTACACACTGTGTTATTTCTGCCCTGGAGCTTGACATTCAAATCATTGAGGTGGGCAGTGATGTCGGTCAGAAATGCAGCAATTTCCATTTTTTCATTGTTTTGGAGAAATTCCACATATGGTTTTGCTTTTGGGCTGGTCTGATTTAGTAAAAACGTTTCTAACTCCTTCCTCAGTGCCCAAAAACGCTCCAACACTTTCCCCTTACTAAGCCACCTGACATTATTGTGGAGAAGTAAATCATCAAATTCTGCATCCACCTCTGTGAGGAATGTGCGTAGCAAGCGATGCTGCAAAGCTGAAGATGCCCTCAAAAAATTGATGAGCTTCATTACTGTTGACATAATTTCTGAAAACTCCTTTCCCAGGCTGGCACACAAAACCATCTGATGAATGACACAGTGGTATGTGATGAGGTCAGGGTGATGTGCCTTCAAGAGGGAGACTAATCCCCTCTCTCTCCCAGTCATACTTGGGGCTCCATCAGTAGCAATTGAAACAACATGCTTCAGGTCTATGCCTTGGTCTTGCAACATCTGCATCACTGCATCATAAATGTGACTGCCTCTTGTATGGCCATGGAGTGTTTTCAGACCCAACACGTCTTCCATAAATTCCCCCTTTTCTGCATCAAAAAATCTGACAAACACCATAAGTTGGGCATTATCTGTGTTGTCAGTGGATTCGTCCAAAGCCAATGAAATGCAATTAGCGTTTTTCAACGCACTGTTCATTTGGTCCAATAAATCATCGGCAAGCATTTCGGTTCGCCTCGCTGCAGTGGAATCAGAGAGCGATATTTGACTTATTTTTTGGGTGATGTCATCTTCTAACGGGGTTCCCTCATATAGAGCGATCGCCATCTCACTCATACACTCTTTCACAACTTCGGCGTCAGTGAAGGGCTTTTTGTGCTTGCCTAAAACCCATATGACTCGCAGAGAGGCTTCAGTCGTGCGCTCTTGCTGGGTCGCTGACCTCACTATCACAGCTCACGACACTTGATATGATTCTTGCATTTGAGTGATCTTTCTGCTTCTTACCGTGGTGTTTTTGTGGTAGTTTTGCTCGAAGACTCCATGCTTTGTGTCGTAATGACGTTTCACGTTTCCACTTTTGATAAGTGCAACCGTCTCATTGCAGATTAAACACATTGGTTTCGTGCTACCTGCTGGCAGCACAAATGCATATTTATCTGTCCACTCCGCCTTAAATTCTCTGTTTTCTGCATCCACCTTTCTTTTCTTTTGCAGTTTGGAGCATGCCATTTCTGTTTGTGTCTCATAAGACCGAACAGACAGAAAAAATACTCTCACGCTGACCTCATGACACTGCTACTTTACTGAGCGAGTTGTTATAGTGATGATAAACAATCTGATTTTGTTTTCTTCACTTGTCGCGAGATTGGCTGATTAGGCTATACCCAGAAATAGCATGCAATTTATTACGCCTGAAACACTATGAAATAATAATAATAATAATAATAATAATAATAATAATAATAATAATAATAATCGATTTTGTCCGGGTCCGGATGGCATTGCGTTTGGATCCGTACGCGGACCCCGGTCCGCCATTTGAGTAAGTCTGCCCTAGGCCATTACACTGGCTAAGAACTAGATGTACCGCATAGCGGTACATGGTATGACCGCCACAGTGTATTGAAATGTGGGAACTGTTGGTGTGATGAGTGTGTGGTAGAGCAGTGTTGTGAGGTGAGAATTTCTGTGGAAATGATTTCCTGGAAGTGGGCATGGATGTGGGTTTTGAATGTGTAGTGTGTAGGAGTGATTTGTGAAGGCAAGGAATCGGCAAAATGAGATTTTGTACAATTACAGCGCCCCCTATGGACCAAATTTGGCAAATATGGCATGTTCTGTGGTGTTAGAGGTCTTTGTGGTGATCGTGCTTGATGTATTTTGTGCAGTTCCCACCTTCTCGGTCCAAGATATTGGCAACTCAAAATCCCAATTTTTGCATTTACCCTTATCACTAGGTGGCACTATGCTTCAAGTGAGAGTTTATGGGCTGGGTCAATATGCCTCTGTAACACCTACATACTAACACAAAATCGTTGTCTTGGGCAAAATTGTTGATGAGTTATTTAACAAAAACTGTTTTTCAACACCTAGCTTCGGCGATAAACATCGCCCCCTATGACGAAATGTCACAAAATTTAGTACACATGAAAAGAAAGATGTTTAGAGATGGCATGTCAACTTTGACCAAATTTGAGCAATTAAAAGCCAAGATACGGCCATTTGAAGAATTTTAAGCCATGTGTTAAATGTTCATTGACGTGAAACTTCGGAACGGTTTATCTCAAGATAAATCCTTTGATAACTTTTTGTCAGCATTGTCTGTAGATGACATATACCAAATTTGGTGAGATTCACATGAACGGTCTATGACGAGTTCGTTCAGATTCGTTTTCGCAATATTAAAATTTCACGGAAATTGTTCTCGTTGGAAGTGGGCGTTGACCAGTGTTTTCAATGCGTGAGCATCAATAGATTTCACGCTAAAAAAAAAAATTGTTGTAAACGTAAGCATTCTCTAGATAATAGGCAAAATGACATTTTCTACAATTACAGCGCCCCCTATGGACCAAATTTTATGGCATGTTCTGTGGTGTTAGAGGTCTTTGTGCTGATCGTGCATGACATATTTTGCGCAGTTCCCACCTTCTCGGTCCAAGATATTAGCAACTCAAAATCCCAATTTTTGCATTTACCCATATAACTAGGTGGCGCTATGCTTCAAGTGAGAGTTTATGGGCTGGGTCGATACATCTCTGTAACACCGACATACTAACACAAAATCGTCAATGTTCATTGACGTGTAACTTCGGAACGGTTTATCTCAAGATAAATCCTTTGATAACTTTTTGTCAGCATTGTCTGTAGATGACATATACCAAATTTTGTGAGATTCACATGAACGGCCTATGACGAGTTCGCTCAGATTCGTTTTCGCAATATTAAAATTTGACGGAAATTGTTTTCGTTGGAAGTGGGCGTCGACCAGTGTTTTCAATGCGTGAGGGTGAATAGATTTCACGATAAAAAAAAAATTGTTGTAAACATAAGCATTCTCTAGATTATAGGCAAAACGACATTTTGTACAATTACAGCGCCCCCTATTGACCAAATTGTATGGCACATGCTGTAGTTATAGAGGTCTTCGTGCTGATCGTGCATGACGTATTTTGCGCAGTTCCCACCTTCACGGTCCAAGATATTGGCAACTCAATATCCCAATTTTTGCATTTACCCATATCACTAGGTGGCGCTATGCTTCAAGTGAGCGTTTATTGCCTGGGTCGATAAGTCTCTGTAACACCGACATATCACAAAAATTTTATGTTGTTGGGTGAAACGTTCACTGAGCTATTCAGCAAAAACTTTTGCCGGTCTCCCCCTCTTTGACGTACGCTGGCACAGCAGGGGGGTGGCCCCGGGGACCAAAAGCTTCTAGTCGCTCGAAATGTTCTAGGGCTACATGCCTACAAAGATTCATGTCCCCCCGAGTTTCAGTGTCCCGGGAATCGTTGACGGACATTCACTAAAAAAAAAAAAAAAAAAAGGGAAAAAAGTCGCGGCAACTCTATAATGACCGCTTTCGCTAGCTTCGCTAGCGGCGGTCATAATAATGTACTGTACAGTAGACTACACAGAACCATTTTAAATATAAAACAATACCAAAGAGTAACAACTACAAAATTTGAGATGTGCAAAATACAATCTTACATTATATTAACAATATGATAACAGGAATGAAGGGTCAGATATGCAATAAATAAGCTGTTCCGACACAACCTCAAGCAAGGCCGCAGCTTGGGGGTTCTGGCCTTAGGCTTGTCACTCTCTCTGCAAAGTCAGTCCAAAACAAATGGTCTTGCTGCTGTGTTTTGCTACCAATCGAATATCGAGCCTATAGTTGCCCAGGTTATTAGCTGTACAGAAGGGCCTTTATTATTATTATTATTATTATTATTATTTTATACCACGGCTTCCTTCAATTTCACATTGTGATGTCCTTTAGAACGGTTGGTAACTTTCTATATACGCACACCTATGAAGTAGTCCCTGCTTTCCGACCGTATCATGTTTATGTATCAATGCGCCAATTTTTTTTTTAAATTTAACCCTTGTTTAACCAGGAAAGGTCCCATTGAGCCACAATGGCTCTTCTGCCAGGGAGACCTGGCCAAGAGTAGCAGGCAAATGTTGATACAAAGACAAGGACAAAAACAAGAACACTAAATGAAACCATGGGACGTACACCAAATACACAACTAACAATACAGCCAAGAATAATTAAAAACAAGACAAGAGAGAACAAGACTCACATAGAAGGTAAAACACAACCTGAACAGCAATAAAATGATAAGAAGTGAAAAACATGGGCACCCTATTTAAAAGCAATGGCAGTGCTCTGTAAAAGTTGATTGTAAAAGATTTTTAAAAACACTGACAGAGGGAAGTGTCTCTAGGTGAAGTGTACTCTGTAATTCATTCCACATATATGGTGCATAGTATGAAAATGATGTCTTGCCAAGTTCAGTTTTTATTGAGGGTGCAATCAATAGTAACTTATTTGTTGACCTTGTACTGTATACACTTGTGTGAAAAGAAAGCAGAGTCGAAATATATTGAGGTAGGTTACCCGGTAACGCTTTTAAAATAAAAATAAGAAAGTGAAATTTCCTTCTAAGAGAAAGACAAGACCATTTTACCATTTCATACAACAAGCAATGGTGAACTCTATTTCCAGTCCCTGAGATAAAACGCAAGGCAGAATTATATACAACATCCAGTTTTTTTAGCAGTACTAGTGAGGAATGCATAGAAATTATATCACCATAATCTAACACGGATAAGAAAGTACTCTCTACCAACCTTTTTCTTGCTTTGTAAGGAAAACACTTTCTTTGTCTATAATAAAATCCTAATTTAGAGTTTCTTTAAAAGGTTTTCAATATGTGTACTAAAAGTCAATTTATCATCTAGCCATATTCCTAAGTATTTATAGGAAGAGACTTTTTCTAACTGCGTTCCATTTGTGGTAAAAATAGAACTATTACAGGGTGTGTGAGCATGTGTGAAAACCATGAATTTGAATCCTACAAGAGAATGTTGTATCTGGTTAAAGGCAGACTGTAAATAGTTCATAGCTTCCTGTACTGATGATGCGGAAGTATATAATACTGTGTCGTCTGCATAGAGATGTACCTTTGTGGGACTTAGACCCATACCCAGGTTATTTATATATATATAGAAAACAAAAGGGGCCCCAGAATTTATCCTTGTGGCACACCCATTTTTAGCTCTAGAGGGGATGAGGTGCAGTTATCAATGGTCACACACTGCGTTCTACCACTCAGATAGTTAGAGAACCAGGTAATAACAGAGGGGCTGAAACCTATACCTTTTAATCTTTGTAAAAGAAGGTCATGACAAACAGTGTCAAATGCCTTAGACAAATCAATGAATAGTGCAGCACATGATTTTTTGTTGTCTAAAGCAGTAATGATATCATTCACCACTGATGCTACTGCGGTTATAGTACTGTGCCCTTGTCTAAAACCAGACTGCATGGGGCTTAAAACGGTATGGTCGGTTAGGTATTTTTTTATTTGTTTATTTATAAGTGACTCAAATAATTTAGCAATGACAGATAGTCTGGATATCGGACGGTAATTGTCCATGTTAGTAGGCTCGCCACCCTTTAATAGTGGGAGGACAAGAGCAGATTTCCAAGATTTTGGAATAGAGCCACTTGTCAAACTGAGATTTAAAATAGCAGCAATAGGATCAGCTATCAATCTTGCGGCCAGTTTGAGAAAGTAGGGCTCAATCTGATCAGAACCAGCGGATTTTTTATAGTCTAAATGTATAAGAGCTTTTTCTACCTCATAAGCAGATATGTAAGTAAAGTTAAAAACAACATTAGGCGCCAGAGGTTTTTTCCTAAAACATTCGATTTTGACATCCTAATTTCAAAAGGCTATAACTTAAAAATGATAAGAGATAGAGACTTACTGTAAATTAGAGAAATATTAAGGATGATCCAAAGTTTATGTAGGGATTAAATGTACCCGTCTAATTTGCATATTATGACGTCACATGGTGGCGGCCATCTTGGATTATAGAATTTTTATAAATTGTCACGTTTGAAAGATAAAATGCAGTACTCCCTCCCCCCAAAAATTGTGTATGTACCTTGTGTATGCTATACTGCACAATACTGAATGCTCAGATAAATAGTAAATAGCAAACAAACAAACAGTGTAAATCTTTACTAATAAATGACAGAACCAAAACCGAATGCATGTAGCAGTAGGCTGACCTTTTGCTGTAGAGATTTTCCATTTACTACATAGGCACTCAGATTCCATATATGGGGCACATATATATTATTTTATATATTTATCATAACAAGACCTGTTTAGTTTAAAATCTCATGAGTGAGATGACAAGATGAGACGATAGACAGTGTTAGTAGTTTTTTTTTTTTTTTAGGTTTGTTTTTTTGGTTGGGCTTTTTTTGAGCTGACAAAGGCCAAAAACTGATGGGCAAAGCGATTTGTCCCATTAGTAACATTTGTAAGATTTTGCAAGAACATTCCAGAAATCATCAGAGAAAGGGTGACAGAAAATCTAGGGGCGAATTGGCATTGGAGATATCCAATTGGCTGATCAAAGGGCGTGAGCCAATTTTGATACCCCTCTCATTGATCAACTCAAAGCAGGTGCGACAGTACACCGGCATTCCCATCATCTTGCCTAGATAAACTAACGAGCATATTAGCTCCTCTGCCCCATGCTACACCGCCTCTGTTCCTGCTGCGAGCAGCACGCCCAGATCTGCTACGCACTCGTGCCGAGTGGAGAGAATTTGAATGGGTAGGACTCTCACTGCGTCTCCTCACCCTGCTTCTACGTTGTTCCCTAGCTCTCCTAGAAACACTTTGACCTCGTCTAACATACCCAGTGGCATTAGACAAAGGCTCCACCACGTTACTGTCCCCGCGATTAGGGAAAGGCACAGTGGGAAATCAAATTAGCTACATGGCTAGCGCAGTAAAAACACTGGACCCCGACTTCACTTCACACGCCTGCTTACTCCCTGATAAACATTCCCACCCCATGAAACACTGTTCCCATCGCTGACATTGAGCAAATGAGTATCTACTTTGGCCAAATGATCCAAAGATTGTGCTTGGTGTAGGGCTAAACAATCACTTTGTCCAGATGCATCACTGCAAGGCAGGGACGCATCTGAAGCGTCGTCGCTAAACGCATCACTGTCATCTTCTGGAGGCAGATATTTGCCTTCAGAATCAGGGTCTGCAAATAGAAGACCCAACACTTCATTGCAGCTAAACTTCTTTGATGCCATTAGACGAAAAACGAAGGCAAACTGTAGCGAAGGGGAGGAGAAGTCACCCCACCTGGCTTCGAACCCGGGTCTCCGGGGTACCAAACTGGGGCTCTGACCGCAACGCCAAAGAGCCAGGCTCTTGGGATGGCAGTCAGAGCACACCCACAACTCTAGTGATGGTCACTCCATCACACTGCCTTCCACTTCAGGAGGCGCAGCCATGCGCTTCACACACTCAGGTGTCCCTCACGCATCTCCCACCATACTTCTCCCATCCAGGGTGCCCCACACATACTGGTGCTTCACCTATCACTGGGTCCTTCACACCGGGGTCAACCTAACCCTGGGGGTCCCTCGTATGGCTCACACAGTGGGTGGACCTCCAATGACCAAACTGGGGCTCTGACCGCAACGCCAAAGAATGGCAGTCAGAGCACACCCACAACTCTAGTGATGGTCACTCCATCACACAAACACTCGCTGACATTGACAATATCGCTCTAATAATATGGCTCACACGCAAACTAGCTCCGCTTTTGCGCGCACTGATTCAGCATGCTCTAGCTCGACTATTTTGTATAGAAACATGACGTAATTCTGAGTCAGGGACGTAGTATGACATGTCTACCACCTAGTGGAAGGGAGTTCAAACCAAATTTGACACCCTATTTGACAAAATCGACCGTTTTATTCAGTGTGGCATTTTGTCGACTTAAGTCGACAGTGGTGCCTAGAGGGTTAAGATGAGCAGATGGAAGAACACAAAGGCAAGGCTTAACAGAACTTAGAATAGCTAGCTTGACAACCAAAGGCATGGAACTAACGACTGGCTCTTGGCCGTAGCAACCTCCAGTTTGGAATTAGCAACGGCAGTTTGTCCAGTAAGTTATGAAAAGACACCTTGTGGCGGATAGAAATAGTTCTACAAAAAAGTTTGTTTCAGCGATTAAAACGTGGAAATGATTACCTGAAATTAACATCAGACAAGTGTGGTAACCGTGGTATAAGGGGGATAATGCACTTCACGGTGTTCGGATATCAGAAAGTTAATGCACTTCGCTTTGCGTCGTGGCCGCATTACCACCTCAAACGTGCATTAACTTTCTGAGATATCTGAACACCGTGTCGTCCATTATCCCTTACATAACACCCCAATGCTCAATAAAAAACCCTTAACCACCACGTATAAAAAGAAATGTAACTTTTGGAGAGCAGTGAAAGTGTTTGCAACGTCCCGGGGGTAACCATATGGACAAATATTCTACTTTATTTTTGTTACTCTTATTTTATTTTCTTATGGTCACAAGCTATCTTTAATGTGAACATTATGTATACATGTACTCTGCATGCCCGTCATGACGACTGGCCTTTCCTTTCCTTTCATTCATTCAAACTACGTTAAAATTCCATGTACATCTCATCAGCCCAAATTAAAGAAATCCTTAAGAGGAAACCTTCAACCACTCCGCATAAAAAGGACTGTAACGTTTGGGCTATAGCCCCGAAAGTTTTAAATGGCGACGGGGTATACTACAAAAGAATATTTTTTATTTTTTGTATTATTAATTTTTTTTGTTATTGTCACACACTATCTTTAATGTAAACATCAAACTACTCTGCATGCCCGCTATTAAGTATTAATCCACACAACATAGGCAACAATGGCAGTCGGAATCAACAACAACATGGAGAATTCGTGCCTGTGTACAAGACCGCCATTGTGTGCAGGGGATTCACCCAGCTAAGCTTGTGCAAGGCTGCAAGCAAGTAGGGATCCAGCAGTCAAGCCACGGGCTAACTATAAGCAGGGAATCTCAACTCAAGCCACGAGTCAAGCCATGAGCCAACCGCAAGCAGGGATCCACAAGCGGCTATGAGTTGGGATCCACGATTACTCAGGCACTCACACACTCAGCACAGAAACAAAACTCATGACGCGTTTCAAGTAAGCAGGGATCCATGAGCGGAGGATCTCGGTTATGCCTGTTGGATCTTTGCTGTCAAGTCGGGTAAGTTAAGTTTCGTTTCTCTGCCGACCGAGTGAGTGGGTGGCTGAGTGCCTCTGCTTGCACTGCTTGCTTGGATCCACTAGTAGTGCTAAAGTGACAAGTCGCGTACGTTTCATTTCTCTGCCAAATAAGATGTAAGATGTTTTAATTGTGTTGTTTATTGATGGTATATCAATCAAATGTGGTAGGACTCAACTGAGCCGGTTAAAAAGACATCTCGATCCATGGTTCTTGAGTAATATTAGAGATCCAGATAAATAACCAGACTCCCGAGTTATTTTACACTTCTACTTTTTGTTTGTTTTTTGGATTTTTGTTAAGCTTTTTGTGTATGTTTACCTGAACAGGTAGAGGTGCTGCTGTTCGATATGAGGCAGGGTGAGCAGGGAGGAGTCGTGGAGCCAGCGGCCTTGAACGGTCATCTGCACCAGATTACAGATGCTCAACGCAGACACCAACCAGCCCTCACTGGCCACCACATCCAGCATGGCCTAGACAACACACACACACACACACAAACACAGCAGATTACAAATGCTCAAAAAAGACACCAGCCTGGTCTCACTGGCCACTACGTCCATCATGGCTCTAGAGAATACACACACACAGGTCACAGACACTCAACACAAGTACACACACATACAGTCACATAGGCGTCGCTACCATTACATCAGATGTACCCCATATGTCCACCCCACATTTTAAAATGACTCGTTTGGTCCCCCCCCCACATTTATTCAGTAGTTCACCTGGCCGTATTTAAATTGCTCGCGAAAACATCGATTACACTTGAATCATAAGAGAATACCCACACCGCTGAAATCCACTCCATGTTTTCCTGGAACAGTACTAGAATTATGTTACTACAGCAACACACCTCATGCAATCTTCGAGTAAGCATAAACGACCGAAGTGAGCCGTCAGTGCTGGTCGAAGCTGGAGAAGGTAGTGTCAGTGCCATTGCCATCTCATAATGTCAACTTTTGCTAAAGCCTTACTCTTTGTTAGTAAGTAAGTGAGTATGGCCCTAGGTGACGTTAAATTGATGTTAAATTCCACTTGACAAAGAAAAGTTGGGAGGTAGCTATTGTTTAGGCTACTTTAAATGACAGCAGGTGGTATTATTTGGCTGACGATGTTGACAACGTTGTTTGCCATATATGCTCCAGACCGCAGACTAGACATAATGAACATAAAGGGATTTCTCACAAAGTAACAGAAAGTAAGTACAAATTTTAACACAGGTTAGGCTGTAAGTGCAGTTAGCTGGCTAGTTAAGGAGATCCATTAGCTATAGGTAGGCTATCATTTTGTCTAAATTTAATTCATGAGGCCAAGTTCACTCTTATATTTACTGTCTGGATATTTCAAAATGCATAGTTACCAATGAATATGACTGCTTCTGTTACTACCATCAGCGTCACCTAGTATAGGCTCGTGCACATAGCCCCCTGCTGGTATTCTTATCAGCAAGATTAAAATAAATGTAATGGGATGACAGGACACAAGCGTTGTAAAACAGATGTAATAGGTAAGGGAATAAGAAAATAAACGTTACTAAAATGTGTTGTTACTGTTACAAGGTTGTGATCCTGTTATCATCTTTATTACTTTATGCTCACCTTACATCATTATACAATAAACACATCCAAAAGGTTTATTGTGAGTTAAGTAGTTTTATAAGCAACGGATTTTTTTATTATTGGAAGTTTAGTATTTTCAGATTTGAAATTCTGACTTTTTCATGATTTCCCTGACCAGAAACAGAATTTCCATAACCAACCATATAAAGAAATGTCCAACATAACGATTTTAACGGCATTTAAACTGATCAAACCAATCCCAGAGTTTAGATTGGGCTGGAGCCCTCTGTAGCTCAGCTCCGCCTCCTTACCTAGGCAATACAGCCAGCCAGAGCTGAGCTACAGAATTTATAGTAATACAATAGAGTGAGACGTAAGGAAGAAGACATGACGCAGGCTTCAGAAAGATTTTGCATTCCAGAATGCTGCACATTTTTAGAGCAGAAAAGGTTTAGGGGAAAAAAAACAAAAAGACAAAAAACAAAATAACCAAAGTGACCAAAGCGAACAGGTCGCTGAGGTCGCTGAAGAAGTTTCGCTGTTGAATTCGCCTTGTTCGCTCATTACATATCATTTGGAATGTTGGATTTAGCCAAAGAACTTTGGATTTAGCTCAGTAATTAACAGACTATGGTAAATCTATGTATTCTGGTTGGTTTTCGCTGAACCGTGTCATAACTCATTACCATAAAGTTAACTGACTTTTCACTTCTCTTTTTCGCTGTGGTCGCCCAATTCGCTTCGCTGCCGGCGAATTTGCTCTGGTGGCCCTATTCGCCGACTCTCCATAGAGAAATAATGACTTCCGTCGCTCTGGTCGCTTCTGATGTGAACACCCAGTAAAACTGACAAACAAGAAGGATGCACGTAGATACACATCAGGCTTTGGCTATGCAAAATGATCAAATTCCCTGACTTTCCCTGTCTGGAACAGCCTTTCCTGAAATTCCCTAATATTCCAGAAATTCCCTGACCCGTGGGAACCCTGTATTTTTTTGTGTTTTAGCATTTTCTGCATTAAAAAAGAGCTTGGATGATGGTCCGACAACTTTTTAAAATTCAGATGATGAGAAGACCATGGAGTTCCAACCAAATATTATTATTATTATTATTATTGTTTTTTTTTTTTTACTTTTTTTTACTTCTGAAAACAGGTGTTGAAAATCCATCCGAATGCAGGAAATGGCATCTACTTCATTAAAAAAAATATATGGGGGAGGATCCCCCCCCAAACAAAAAGGTTTCCCCCCCACAATCTCAATGCTTCTGACGCCCCTGCACATGCCGCCCCTGTCATTTCTCTTCCTCTGCTGGTGCTGAGGTTAGAGTTTGCTGAGCTCAGCTGGGCTAACAAACTTAATTAATCAGGAAGTCATTTCCACTCTTGTAACTCTTGCTAAAACAGCACCTTGAGTGTGTGTGTGTGTAAGCCACTGGTGTGCCGCACCTTAAGTGTGTGTGGTGGTCGGACCGCTGAAGACTTCATCAAAATGCTAATGTGCTACAAATTAGAGAGGAGATTAACATTTCACAGCGCCAGATTCCCCCCCCCCCCACCCCCCCCCCCCACCCCCAACCAACCAGGAACACTGATGATGGAGGCCATACAGATGTCAGTGTATGCACCATGCCGTCATTGGTGTGTGTGTGTGAGAGAGAGAGAGAGAGAGATAGACAAAGAAAAGGCATACAAGGTTGTGAAATGACCTCACCACCGCTGCTGTGTGTTGTGTTCCAATATGTTCCGTATACTTCCGCCTTAGACAGGGAGCACCACAGCAGCGGTATTCCAAGCTGTGGCGTTCCAAGCGGCAGCATTCAAGCCGTATACTTCCCCGTCAGACAGGGAGCACTGGAGGAGCGCCTTACACACGCCAACCGCACCACCACTCATGGCCATCCAGGAATTTATTCATCCAGCCTGACTAGGGTCTGTCTCACTTGGGGCTTGCTAATCCTGTGTGTGTGTGTGAGTGCATGTGTGTTTACGTGTGTGTGTCCTGGCAAATGCAAGTATTTACCCATTTGTGTATGCCTTCAAGTATTTATCTGCATATGTGTGATGTGGGTACATGTGCAATATGTGTGTGTGTACATGTGTATTATGTGTGTGTGTGGGCATCTAGAGATAAGCCGGCATTTGAAATTCCACCAGTGTACGCCATCTGAATGTTTACCGCGTATGTGTGTGTGTGTGTGTGTGTGATGCCCGCGGACAAGCTCCATCAGGGCCAGGGAAGTTGTCTGTGCTGCTTAGCTGAGGACATGTGTGTGTATATGGTGTGTGAGAGAGAATTGCTGTTATATTAGCTGTACAGCTAAACAATAATACATTTTAACAGCACTCTTTGTGTATCTTCGCCCTGTGTTTCTTTGCCAACTGTTGAAGCACTTTCTTTGCTAAACTGTTGAGCTAAATCTTTTGCAGGAAATGTGCTATACAAGTAAAGATTATTATTGTTATTACTATTATTACTATTATTGTAGACACTCATGGTGGTCTTGAGCTCGGCTGGTTCAAGCTGTCATGCTGGCACAGGCCTTGCGTGTGCGCGTTTGTGTACATATGTGTGTGTGTATGTGTGTGTGCTTGGTTTTGAGCTCAGCTGATTCTAGCCCTCATGCTGGCACAGGCCTTGTGTGTGTGCACGCCTGTATGTGTGTGCACGCGTGTATGTGTGTGTGAGTGTGTGAATATGTGGTTTTGAGCTGAGCTGGTTCTAGCCTTTATGGTTTTAGCCTTTTAGGTTCTGCACATCCAATTTCACTGCTTGCACAGGCCTTGCGTGTGTATGTGTATTAGGACCTGTCAAGCCCCAAACAGACCTTGTGTATGTGTGTGCGTGTGTGTGTCTGTGGACCTGTCAAGCCCCTGAGCCTTACCTCTGTAATATCTGCAGCACTTTCCACAGAGTTTAGCAATTACTTTCGACCGAGCCGACAACAAACACGAAAACGATCCCACACTCACACACACACACACACACACACACGAGAAGGATCCTCTTCATCAGAAATAGCTATGCTGCCAGAGCTGCGTCTGAAGGATAATTACAAAGCCCTCGCTCCCCTCTGCTACAAAACGATAATTAGTTTCCATTAAATATGCAATTAGAGCCATCCAGAGAAGGCACGGCAAACAGCAAAACATGTTTTAACCTTTTTATTATGTTTTCATCAGGACGTGCGAGCCAACACGCTTTTCATTCCACTCCTCCAGCTTTGATGTTTCTGTCATTTTCATGAACAGAACTAGAAGACTCATTGGCTCGTTAAGCTTTTAAGCAGCACCGGTGAGGAATGGAGGGGAGCTGTTCCTCGGTCACAGAGCTGAGAGCAACTGCTCTCTGGACGTGGCTCGAGTGGTGAGTTGTTTCTCGTGGACACTGGTGCTGGATTACTCTTCACCTAGTACCCTTTTCTACTGTAGGACGTTGGACCGTCGTCGCCTCGTTACCCCCCTCTTGTGAACTTCCTAAACGTCGGTAAAGGGCTGGTCGGCCGCGGAGGCCATAGTGTGGGCTGGCCGAGTTACAGGTAAGCCAGCGTTCCCTCTAGTTCACGCCGTCACCGTAGCCTCTCACTCTCTGACTACCAGGATTCTACTACGCATATGTTAGGCGCGCACGGTAGACAGGTAAGCAACTTATTCTCTACCCCTAGATCCTTGCTTTGTGCAGTGTGCTACAGAACGCATCCTAATAGTATGTGTGTGTGTGTGAGTGAGTACGCAGGGGGTGTCTGTGGCTCAGCTGTGAGGCGATAGAGGCCAGCACAGATGCATGCTGGGAACAGAGGGAAGGAGAGAAGAGCAGGGGAGAGAAGAGAAGAGAAGAGGAGAGGAAAGGAGAGTAGAGGAGAGGAGACGTGGGGAGAGGAGAGGGGATGGAAGGAGAGGAGGCACAGATGCATGCTGGGAGCAGAGGAGAAGAAGTGGGCTGCTGAAACAGGCACACAGCCCGGCCCAGCAGGAGCCCACCAAAGTAACCACATGAACACGCATGGACAATCACTACCAGACACACACACACACACACTCACAGACACCACACACATACACTCTCTAATGCATGCACGCACACACAGATACACACACACACACACACACACTCTCACACACGCATGCACACACACAAGTACACACTCACATGCACACACAAGCACGCTCGCAGCAGCAGCCAGCCATTTGCAGGGATGGACAATAGCTTGCAGATCTCCAGCATGAGCCAAGAGCAGGCGGCATGAGCAATCTCTCAGACGCACAGCCTGGGAAATCAAAGGCTCAGGCAGACTCAATCGCTAGCAGATCTAGGGGTTTGGGGAGCAGGCGTGAACAACCAAACACAGGCTACGTCTTCCTCAACAAGCCCGCTACTGGCAGGTGTGTTTGTGTGTGTGTGTGCATTGGGGTTGGGGCGGGGTGGTTAAAAATGGGGTGCAGAGGGGAGGCAGAGGGGTGCAGCAGGGATAAAGTGGGGGTGCAGAGGGATCTGGAGTCGCAGTCAGTTAAGACATGAATCTGTCATCGCCGCCTCCTCATCCTCATCTGGAGGAGCTGCTCTGCAGGGGAAGCCTTTGGGACGTGTGGCCAGGCAAAGTCAACACAGCCATGGTGCTGAACATGTACTCACACACACACACACACACATAGCACGCACACAGTCATACAGCCACATAAGCACAACCACACAAGCACAAACATATACAGCACATTGTCAGCACATGCACATACACACGCACGCACGCACGCACGCACGCACGCACGCGGACGCCCACACACACACGCGCTTGAGCACGTCCACACACACAGACACACGTGCACCCACACATAAACACTCACATATAGACATACACACACATATGGACACAAATACACAGTGCCAGACAAACACAAACACATTTTCACAGGCAGCAAACACCCACCCACACACACACACCTGGAGAAATGAACCTGACCTGACCTGCCTCATCTGACACATATCAGGTAAATAACATGTCAGCATACACGTGCACAACAGAGAGGCTGACAACAGGACATTATCACACACTTAGTGGCTTTAATCAACGCACAGACAGAGAGAAAGCTAATAATATCCCCAAGAGCAGAGCAGAGCAGAGCAGACAGTGAGACCTATACACAGACGCATACACACACGCAGTGAATGAGACTTGGAGAATGAGATTTAGGGCCCGTCCACACGACAACGTTTTCAGGTCAAAACGGTAAAGTTTGTTTGCGTTTTGGCCTTCCGTCCACACGGCGCTGGCGTTTTGGGTGACCGAAAACGATACTTTTTGAAAACGGATTCCAAAGTCAGAAAGTCTGACAACGCCGCCGTTTTGTTCTCGTGTGGACAGGCAAAACGCATCCTTTTGAAAACAATGACGTCGTCGCCCATTCACCCTGCGCTGCACATATAACAACAACTTCAAACTTTTACAAACTGGTTGCTGTCGAATAAATTGTGATTTGATTAGCTTGCACTGTAGGCTGGCTGTTATGCAATTGTTTCTATCCTTTGCCATTAAACTGTCTGTATGGCTAGTAGGCTATAACAAATACTTCTTGTAGGCTTTCATTATTCTTGATTATTTAAAGAGCAACTGTCGCTGCTTTCAGCTCCCCTCAGTAACAAGACGCATTGCTAAAATCAACATATGACATGTTTTAAGCGAATAATTGCGCAGTTGTCTCAAGTTTATTTGCAGCTCCTTCTATTTTTTCATGTTCTGCTCCGTATCGCTTAAATGGGTCAATTTAACGACGTAACATCTCACAACAGCGTCAAACTTTTACAAACAGGTTGTTGTGGGGTACTTTGGGGTAAAAATCGTCTGCAGTGTAGGCTATGTGTAATGCAACTGTTTCTACCTTCAGACATTGAACTACAGGATGTTTTTTGTATACATCGCTAGTTCAGCCCAACAAACGCTTTTCACGTTATGCTTTTTAAATAGGGCAACTGTCGCTGCATCCGACCCATCTAAACTAGAACGCACATTGCTAAAATCAACACACATTACATGTTTAAAGTCAATCATTGCGCTTCTGATCATGCCCCTCAAGCTGGGACAGCACACCTTCTGCAATGAAAACGCAATGAAAACGTTCCCGTGTGGACGTAAATATTTACTGCTCCGTTGTCGTGTGGATGCGACTTTTTTTTTAACCCGCAAAGAAAAAAATCCAGGAACATTGTCGTGTGGACGGGGCCTTAGAGAGACCATGAATGACAGAGAGAGAGAGAGAGAGTGAAAGAGAGATAAGGAGAGAGGAGAGAAAGAGATAGAGACAGACAGACCGACAGACAGACAGAGAAGTGCAGGGACTTAGACAGACAGTAGTAATTAAATCACAGGATGAGACAGAGACATTATATGTTTAAATCACATGATGATTACCTCCATGCTTTGATATTCCTATATTACATGTGCTTTGGCAACACTGCTTGTATGTTAATAAAGCTTATTGAACCGAACTGACTCACGCACATATAGACAGACAGACAGATAGATAGAAGCGAGGAGACAGACAGCAATGCAACTGTCACACAGACAATTACAACTTTGTAATTAATGCAACTGTTTCTACCTTCTGACATTGAACTACAGGCTGTTTTTTGTATATATCACTAATAGTTCAGCCCAACAAAGACTATGCTATGCTTATGCAACTGTCGTTGACCCACCTAAATGACAACACGCATTGCTAAAATCAACATACATAACATGTTTAAAGTAAATTCATTGCGCATTCATTCATCGCCTTTTATTCATGCCCCTCAAGCTGGGATAGCACATGTTCAGCAATGACAACGCAATGAAAACGTTGTCGTCTGGACGCGACTTTTTTTCAACCAGCAAAAAAAAACAAAAAACAACAACGACAACAAACAGTCCAGGCGCTTTGTAGTGTGGACATACAAACTTTGTAATTAAAACTGTCACACAGACAGATAACAGAGGGTGAGAAAGTTAGAGACTTGGGGACAGACATGGGGACAGACAGACAGCAGTCCAAAGATGAAATGGCTAATCTGTTAATCTCAGCACTTGGAGACAGATGTTAGATCTCACTTGGGAGGTATCCTGAAGGTTGGGGGTTGGGAGTGGAGACTGCTTATGTGTGTGTGTGTGTGTGTGTGTGTGTGTGTGGAAGGCTTTTTCCACATGCATCATCCGAAGACAGCACATGGAAATGCGCTCAGGCCCTGTGAGACTGTGTGTGTGTGTGTGTGTGTGTGTGTGTGTGTGTGTGTGTGTGTGTGAGAGAGAGAGAGTGTCTGAAGGCTGAATGGAGCTTTTATGATGAACAAGGGCTAGAAGCCCACTTTGATGGAGAAGGATAGCCTCCTGACGGAAGTGGACCTTCACACACACATACTTCAGTGCGCGCACACACACCATCAGCTGTAAAAGGTTATACCTTACCACATAACGTGCAAGTGTTCACAGTGGGGACTAACCCCAGATCAGACATACAATACAAATCACAGCTCTGAAAGTCAGACACATGGACACAAGGGAACGTGTGTGTGTGTATGTATGTGTGTGTGTGTGTGAGAGAAAGAGAGAGAGAGAGAGAGAGAGAGAGAGAGAGAGAGAGAGAGAGAGAGAGAGAAAGAGAGAGAATGTGTCTGGGTTTGGTTGTGTCAGACAAGTCAGACAGAGAGCGACAAAAAGAGAGAGAATGTGTGTGTGTGTGTTTAAACTATCTGTACATATACATTATAAGTGTGAATATGGACCAGAAGATATATAAGTGATCCAAGATAGTAGTGCACATAAGCTTGACAGACACATAAAGACCATCTTTACACACAAGCACACACACACATACACACAGTCACACATACACACACACAGACCTGGCAGATGCGTATGGCGTTGTCGAGCACGGTCTTGGTGTCGGTGGCGTAGTCGGAGCAAGGCAGGGTGGCGTGGCTGAAGTGGGCCTGCAGCAGCAGGTGGGTCTTGGTGTGGGCGCTGTCGTAGGAGTGCGGGTTCACCTGCAGGGGGAGCCGCTGAGCCAGCTCGCTGTTCAACTGGTCCTCATTGTGCCTCACGGGCAGCTCCGCATACTCCTCCGCATCCTGGGGTGGGGGAGTGGGACAGAGAGAGGGAGATAAGAGAGACACAGATGGAGAAAGGGAGGTTGGGACAGGGTGAGACAGTGTGTGGGAGACAGAGATGGACATGGAAAGAGAGAGGAAGATGACAGTGGAAAAAAAAAGAGAGACGGTTGAGACAGAAGTTGAGTGTAAGTGTGTGTTGGTGAGGGACAGACAGACAGAAAGACAGACAGACAGACAGACAGACAGAGAACGTCGGGTAGAAAAAAGACAGAACATATTAATTCTGCCACGTGGAGCAGGAAGGGAGAATGAAGAAGTTAAGGACTCAAGACTTTTCCCTTCACTGATAAATCGAACAAGAGATGGAGAGAAAGAGAGAGAGAGAGAGAGAGAAAGACAGGCAGAGAGAGAAAGAGAAACAGACAAACAGAGAGATAGCTGTAGAAAGCCAGGCAAAGTATTTGCAACAGCGGACATCTGGGAACTTTGAGCTCTCCCCCTTGGTAACGAGTCTAGTTGGGTGAAAACAAAACTGCAACCCAACTGCAAGCCATTGAAATCAGGCACCTGCTGGTGTTTTGTATAAGCAGAATCCCAGTCGCACAGCATCAAGTTTTAATTTGTATCTCAATAACCATATGCCATTTTGACAGCTGACTGACGGCTGATACCAATGGCTTGCAGGTTTGTTTTCACCATAGGTTGTTTACATACATTTCCCTATTAAATGTTTCATTTTCACTAGCCCTGTAACGATATGCGTATCAAAACCAAAATTGGACACGCAGCACCACGAACCTGTCACGCGGTGCAAGAAAGCAGAATCGCGACACCCCCTTTCATACTCTATCCTTCAGTAGAGATCCAGCCACATGATATGAGTTGATAGTGCTACCAAACTTTTAAAATTGCTGGTATTTTTATTTGACATTAGTCATCTAATTTAAAATACGTGGGTGTAAACCAAGGGGTTAGGAATATATCCGGAAGTTGAAGCACCCATGGGGAAATCTCAACCCGGAAAATGACCAATAGCATGTAGCATTCCGTTGACTTCCATTCATTTTAGCGTCACTTTGAAATCAAACAACTTTACATGAGAAGCCATTCGTACCTTGATATTGGCATTGTTGTAAACCGGAGAGGACAGAGCAAAACATATCTGCTTCGATCGGAAATCTGTGATGTTATTGCCTTGTAAGAAACGTTTATCTGAAATTGTGCTAAAAATGGCGTCACAAATCATGCGACGGCTAGTGAGTTTCTGTCGCACAGGAGAAAATTTACAGTACTGTTTGGATAACAAGCCGTAGCCATAGTCATGCCCATTTACTTTTCTATTCATGTTGGGAAAACATTTACATCAGTATTTCTTGAAAAAATAAGCTGAGAAATTGGTATTTGTTTGTTAGCAGAATCGCTATCTTTATGGATTTTACTACTCGATGCAAGTGAATTGAGAAAGATGGCTAAACTAAGCTACACGTTATAGCTTGGTATGTACATGCTAACTAGCTAGCTCCCTTAACATGTTGGCTTGCAAGACTGCCTGGAACCAAAGTTAGTTGACAAAGAATCACGTCCCCACGTACAATATTAGCCTCCCACTCCAGTAAGTGATTGCAGCTATAACGGTAGAAAAATACTTATTAAGAAAATTATCGTACGCTGTATGATTTCTGATTGAGCATCTACCACTCAATTTATCAAATTCGGGTTAGAATCTTGCTTCAATGGCTCCCATTGAAAACAATATGCCATCCCACGGTCCATTGTCTTCTATTGTCTATGATTGTGACAGGCAGCAAACAATGGCTAGTTTAGGTAGTCCTGATTGTCCAGGTTGTCTTGAGAGTAATAGAGGAGTACAACTTTTTCATTAAAGATTATCATTGTTCATTTATTCTCACTTGTTTTCTGTTGTTTTATTGTAGTCCTGACATAATTATCTCTGGTAGTGTGTTTTTGTTTGACACCTTTTCTGTTGTTTAGTTCCAATAGCTTGGTGGCTAGCTTAGCCACCGAGCACTTCACTTAGCTTAGTTTTTCAACCATCTTTTCCAAAACGTTCGTTTGTCAATTAGTGTGTGCACCATGCAGAGATTTTTAGTCCCAAAGACTACACTTTCAAACAAGCCGGTTGCTGCGTCTGGTAGCTCAAACGTGGGTTGTTGGCCAGTGCATTCCCCTACGGTAAGCAGTTCCAATGTGCATCTGCCCACCTCCCAAACTAACAAACATAGTGTTAGCAGTGTAGTTCCGGCTGCTAACATAGATATGCGTCAGCTAAATAATAGTGCACCATCCCAGCCAATATTAAAAGTCTACCCTAAACGAATACTTTGAGTTCATTTAACTGGTACCAATCCCGACCGTGGTTGCAGTACTCTGTCAACCTCGACACATGCTTTCCTTGTTGTCAGTTTGCAGCCATGAGTGATAGAGATGTAGTCTTCACCAAAACAGGTTACTGTAATTGGAAAGGTGCGTTGGAGAAGGGTTCTAGTTACTCCCATAAGCGCTGCAAAAAGATGGACTGAAATGAAACATAGAGAGAAATGCAGTGGTGACAAGATCTCAGGAATGAGGAAAAACACAGGTGGAAAACAATTGCTACTATATCATGTTACTTATGGGAACTTATGGGGTATTATGGGAATTAGGACATGGTCTTATGAATCCTTTCCTTATGGAGTTGAATTCCATTTATTTTTCAACAGTATTTTTTTTTTACAGAAACTAGCAAAATATTTATTTATTTATTTTGCTATACTTCATATTATTCAATTGTTAAATAAATGTTGTTTAAACAAAATGCCTTTTCAATTAAAAAAAAATCGTGGGGTGTATCGGACCGTGGGTCAAAAATCGTAATACAAACCGAATCGTGAGTTGGTGTATCGTTACAGCCCTGATTTTCACCTAGCTAGACTTGAAGTTCCTGGATGTCTGTGGTTATGAATACAAAGAGCCTGATGGCAAAAGTGAGCTCAGAGACAAGACACACACACACACACACACACACGAGACGCCCAATCAGGGAGCAGACAGAATACATTGATACTTTATTGATCCTGGAGGAAATCTAGGTATCCAGTGGCAAATGATACAGCGATACAGCATAAAATACAGCGATGAAACAAAAATGACAAGAAAACTACTACCACTAAACTAGTATCTGCCAGTTGGTGTGTAAACACAAGATACTTGTGCACCTAGGAAGAGTACCTTTAGGAAAAGAGATTCAAGCCTTCCTGATTACAAACCTTATTCTAATATACTATTGTTTGGGAGAACACCTAGCACTTAAGGTAGACTAAAACAGAAGAGAGAGGAGAAGAGAGGAGAGTTGAGGAGAGGAGAGGGGATAATGGTTCATTCTGGCTCCCACGAAAGTGATTCTTTTAGCGTGTCCTCTGAAGTGTATGGAGTTCTCGAGGCAGACATCTTGCTTCTGCTGTTTTTATCATAGTGCTTTGTCACGGCTCTTCTATCTGATGCTAAAGCCAGGCTTCCTCTGCCTCATGCTCTCTTTGCTGTCAGATTCTTCAGTCAATACACACACACACAGGCACACACACACACTTAGACTCAGAGGGACTCCAAGTTAGACGATACGGCGCAAAGACTTCCCCAATGTTTCATGAGGGTCCTAAAGATGGCGGTGGCTCTTCCGTGTGTGTGTGTGTGTGTGTGTGTATGTGCTGGGAACGGTGGGGTGTTGTGTGTCAGCAGCTCTTCCATGTGTGTGTGTGTGACTCTTCTGTGTGTGTGTATGTCTGCAGCTCTTCTGTGTGTGCGTGTTGACAGCCTTTCCATGTGTGTGTGTGTGTGTGTGTGTGTGTGTGTGTGTCTGCGGCTCTTGTGTGTGTGTGTTGGCAGCTCTTCCGTGTGTGTGTCTGTCGGAGGGGTCGCGCCTGTTAGAGGGCCAAGATGTTCCAAAGCACCAGCCCCTTTAGAGCCACAGCACATACTGACACACAGCTCCTCACTGTGGGTAAGTGTGTGTATATAAGTGAGTGAGCAAGTGTGTGTGTGTATAAGTGAGTGAGCAAGTGTAAGTGAGAGAGTGTGTGTGTGTGTCCTGTTGTGGGGGCAGTGTATGTGAGTGTGTATGCAACTGTATGAAAAAGTGAGCGGGTGTGTGTGCACACGTGTGCGTGCATGTGAATGTGTCTATGTGTGAAAGATTGAAGGAGCAAGTTAGTACGAGGATGTTTGTAAGAGAAAACTAGATCTTCTGCGGTTGTCTTCAGGGATGGACGTGTTTTCTTCTGCTCCTCCCCGTGACCTTCCCTGCTCTGCTCCTCTTGACTCGTCTAGTTTCTGTTGTCACTTTGAGAGAATCTCTCCGCCCTGCTCTCCAAACTAAAAAATCATGGATTTGATCAACCGGTCCCTCAACGCAATTGACACCATCTTCTTGACGAGAAGGTTGGGTTCGGGGAACCTGATTGTCCTGCCGGAACGTTCGCAGCCGGCTATACGATGGACGTGTGAGAGAGGTGGCAGGTCGTGTGCCTGGCGGGTCTTTCTGTGGAGCACGTTAAAAACATCTACCTATTCTGAACCATCATTACAGGTCTTTTGCTGATTAGATTAGGCATTGCCCTGGTTTATCGAGGAATTAAGAAAACAAGGCCAGGTGTGCAAAGCCCCACAAGGCTGCCCGTCATCATTGAAGCGGTGGGCAGAGCTATCGGCACTCAGACTGTGGCTATAAACCGCATCATGGATAACATCATGGCTATAATCTGCAACATGGATAACATCATGGAGAAGCTCGAGCCTTTTCGAAGGCAAATGGATCAATTGGGGGACCAGAATGGACAAAGAGAGTAGTCATATAAATTGGAATGCGGCTACTTGCCCCAAGCCTAAACAATCCCAATCTTATCTGCTTTTGGCTCCCTCAACCTGCACTGGCTTTGGCCAAGGCCAGTGCTGGAATAACAACTCCCCCATGGCAGTAAGACGGTCTTGCATTCCTCCCCCCCACCTTACATCACCTCCCCCCCAGCCTGGCAAGCTGGTCTGTGTGACCAGCGCTCTCTAGCTGCAGGACCAGATGGCTGCTCGCCAAGCTGGATTACTTTAACCCCAGAGACTTCCTTACCCTGTCTTACATGTTGTAAAGGGTTCTGATTATGTGCTTCTGTTGCTGAGGTGTTTTCTTCCTGTCCCACACCACGCTCCCCTAGAAGCATAGTCTGGGGGTTGGCTTTTTCCCCCCTCCCCTTTCCTCATGTGATGTTGCCTTTCTTTACATCCCTGTCTTCCCACCCTGTCTACCCCCTTGTCACATCATGTATGTTTGTTTCGACGTATGATGGGTTGATGGCTAATTTCACTGATACTTGTGACTAGTGACAATAAAAGGCTTACTACTACTACTAGTGCACACAGAAGTAATTACATGTGTTTGTGCGTGTGTATACACGTCAGTGAGAGTATGTGTATTTGTGTGTCAAAGACAATGTAACCATGCATCTGCATGTGCTGCTGCAAGGAAACCGTCACATTGCTGGACGCCCCCACACACACAAGCATGCGCACACACACACACACACACACACACACACACACACACACACACACACACACACACAGGAGGCTGTGGTGGTTCGGGTGCATTTGGGCGGCTTGTGATGCACAGGCACGCCTGTCTCTGTGTCCGAGAGTAATTCAATCAGGCGCTGCCTAATGTACGCGCGGCGGCCCATCAGTCAACGCCTCCCTGCCATCCCTCCATCTCTCCGTCCCTCATCACTCCTTCTCATCCGCTCTTTTCCTATCTTCGTCCCTGCTCGTCCCTCCATCTCTACGCCCCTCATCACTCCTTCCCATCCGCTCTTTTCTCATCTTTCTCCTCTTATTTATCTCCATCAGGGGTCGGAGGAGCACCCCCCCTTCATCACTCCTCACTCCCGTCCGTCTTCAGAGGGCTGGCTATGAAATGATGGGAGTTAGGAGAATGACAGTAAACAGAACCAAGGGAAAAAAGGTCTCAAACAGACACACACAAACACACACACACACACAAACATGCACAGTGATTTACAGGGCACCAGTGAGGGGTCTGCATATGTATGTAAGCGGTGATGATTGAGGACAAGGCTGATCTCTAAACAAGGGATGAGCAGGGACACTGTCTGTCTGTCTGTCTGTCCCTGTCTTTTTCTGTCTGTTTCACTCTCTCTATGTCTGTCTCTCTCTTTGTGCGTGTCTGTCTGATGATTAAAAACATTTACAGGGCCGACACTCTCCCCATAACACCACATCCAGCTGCAGATGTGGCTAAATGCCACAGCAAGGAAAAGGCTAGGGGAGGTTTGACATGGGGTTTACTTAACTGTCATGTTTCAATACAGGTCAATAATGAGCACACACAGCTGGAGTACACCTACACAGGGACTGAGTTACACACACAGCTGGAGTACACCTACACAGGGACTGAGTTACACACACAGCTGGAGTACACCTACACAGGGACTGAGTTACACACACAGCTGGAGCACACCTACACAGGGACTGAGTTACACACACAGCTGGAGTACACCTACACAGGGACTGAGTTACACACACAGCTGGAGCACACCTACACAGGGACTGAGTTACACACACAGCTGGAGTACACCTACACAGGGACTGAGTTACATTGATCACGTTCTGCAAGCTCCAGCAAGACGATGCTCTGGAACTAGGCTGGGGTTTAAATTGGTGTTTAACTGGGCTGGGTTTTAAACTGGGCTGGCATTTACACTGGTGTTAAACTGGGCTGGGGTTTAAACTGGTGTTTAACTGGGCTGGTGTTTAACTGGTGTTAAACCGGGCTGGGGTTTGAACTGGTGTTTAACTGAGCTGGTGTTTAACTGGTGTTAAATCGGGCTGGGGTTTAAACTGGTGTTAAACTGGGCTAGGCTTTCTCAGGTAAGAGCCTGAATTAGGATGGTGTGTCTCATAATTCAAATTACAGGGGGTATACCTCATAAACACAGGGGTGATGGCAAAAAAAAATCCTGAGCCTGAACTTTTCCCTGGGAGGTAAGCGGGTCCCTACGCTAAAATATCCGTTGTTGATATACGTTATCCTACGCCGATATACGTTGATCAACGTAATTGTCAAGCGGTATCCATGGGTGTGCTCCCCTGGGAGAACATTTTGATAAATAGACCATTAAATTAAAGATTCTGATGACTTTTGTGGACATAAATGGACATTATTCAGACATGAGATGAACAAACCCAATACAAACTATTACAGTAGAATGTTTGTGTAGAGCACCAGAGCTCTTGGAACCCTGGGCCTGGTAGGCCTGTTAAGGAATCCATCCCTGCTTCAAACTAGTCACTTACCTGCATACATATTGCTTGTAAGTAACTAGAAATTGATTAATAGCCCAACCATTGACTAAAGTAGTGGTTCTTAAACTTTTTGTCTGGCGACCCCACAAAAAAAAAAAAAAAATTTTAGGCTGGCTAATAGCACAAGACATTTGGCTAGTACTGTTGTTTTGTTTTGATTAACAAAGTAGGAAAAGCAAGTTGTGGGAGCAGCAAGTTACATTGTTTCAGGGGCGTTGTTCCAGAAATTTTGCTATAAATTACATGTAATTTCGTGCATGCTGGCGCATTTTTACAGGCTCTTAGATTTATAGACATTGGTGTTGCAATTGTATCTATAGAAACAGGCTTTGCATTTAATTCAATGCCTTAATTGTTTGCCACTAAAAGCATAGTGATTTGGTGAAACTAAAATGTCAATGCAACCCCATTACAAAAAGTAGGTAATTTTAACTCCCCCTGCCCCTGCCACTCCAGCGCTGAGAGAACGAGAACTAGGATGACATGTTACAGACTGAACAACAGCACAATAGCAGTTTTTCTAGCTGTGCTAACTTAAATATGACGCTATAAGCAGGTTGTGGATGGATGTTAAATGCAGAAAGACAAAGTGAACGACATCAAACGTTTAAACAAGGACCATTGGCAACAATATCTACAAAAACACTAGTTAGCAAACTTATACGCTAAGTAAAGTAGTTTAGCAAGTCAATTGTAACCTTATGGAGAAGCAACGTTAGCCAACCACGTTTTAATACCGTGAGAACCCCAGAACGTTTATTCATGGTTGTTTTCTGCATCGTGACTATGCAAGAGTACATAACACGATAAACTTTGCAGCCAGCACGCCCAAGCCCACCGTCTCAACATTCTAAAATAGAATGATAAAAAGGAACAAGACCGCTAACTGTAACCTACAAGAAGCCGTGAATCGCTGTCTAAAATAGTCAAAATTCACTTCAGTACACACAGATTAATGACATAGACATGTTTAACCAATAAACACAAATAAACAAACAGCCATTTATCTGTCATTTGTCAGTCTCTCTATGCGCCGCATGTTGCATACCCTTTGCACCACTCCTGGCGGAGCCGTAGCCCTGTCTATAAGCTGAGCACTTTTAACAACGCCTATGAATACAAAAAAAGCAGATTTTAATTTTTTCATTTTATTTTGTCCATAGTTTCACCTGGCGAAGTAACATATCATTTTCCGACAGGAAAAAGAATTCGACGACACCACTATGGGTCATGACCATAGACTGTATTTAAGAGAACGGTCGCAACCCCTAGTTTAAAAATCACTGATGTGGGAGACATTCCAAACATAAAATACATTCGCATGTAGAGTGACTGCTGAATTAATCTGATTGGCCAAGACCAGCCCCTAATACTGATTGGCTAAAGTAGACCTACAGTGGTATGGTTTAGTGAAGGCGCCCCTAAGGTTTTGAATTGTCAGATCACGCGAACCTGAATTTTTTCCCCCTCACAAACAAGTCAATACGCCGGAATTCCGGCATGGTGCCGGAGCGCTATCACCCCTGTAAACACATTCATAAAGGCTTATAAGCATACGTAACCTATTTATACATACTCATGATGACTGTTCTGCTAAAGCATTATAATGGTATGGAATAAGCCCAATTCCAATTTCAAGTGATTCCAATTTCAAGTGACACATTGCATTCTAGGTCGTAAAGCTTTACCTGACTACTAGTGCAGTCATAAGTATGTATAAATTGTTTTGAATAATAATTATAACCATTATTAAACTTTACGAAGGCATTATAACCCTTTACGAATGTGGTTATATAGTCTCATGAATACAAGCTTCATAGAAAGTGTTACCAACGTTATTAATGTAAAACGTAAAAGTTAGTACCACCAATTATGGACGGCTAAATTCCCACTCTTGTGAGTCTGCTGCCTATCTAGCCGCAGCGTTGTCCCTTAAAGGAGAACTTCGGTGTAAAATGAAAATTGGCATGTTAAAACATCATACCGAGTTGGTATGTGTACGGAGGAGCAAAATTGATTTAGCCTGTTGCATTCAGAGTTTAACTATTTTTTATCGTTTGTCCCAGAAGGCTAACAATGGAAGTGCTAGGTGCCCTTAGACGAAGCATGACGGCTACGCTATTTTTAAACCATTAAAACAGCTCGAAGAAACTCCACACTCCATCGGTAGTACAACAAAGGCCCTGACAGGTGCCTAAAAACGAGGCACTGAGAACTTTGTAAGTGTACACAACATTTATTAATAAAACAGTTTTGACAAGCAGTACCTTGCTGTAGTTTCTCGTTGCCGCCATGATGAAAGTCTGCACAGGTCGATTGACGAACACGAACCAGCAGGAAGAATAGGAGAGGAGGTAGTACAATCAACTTGTTTGGACTTTCATCATGGCGGCAACGAGAAACAAATGCAAACGACTGCATGTACATGTAAGAACAGCTTTTTAAATAAACGTTGTGTACATTTACAATATTCTCAGTGGTTCGTTTTTAATGCCAGAGCCTTTGTTGTACTACCAATGGAATGCGGAGTTTCTTCGAGCTGTTTTAATGGTTTAAAAATAGCGTAGTCGTCATGCTTCGTCTAAGGGCACCTACCACTTCCATTGTTAGCCTTCTGGGTCAAACTATAAAAAATAGTTAAACTCTGAATGTAACAGGCTAAATCAATTTTGCTCCTCCGTACACATACCAACTCGGTATGATGTTTTAACATGCCAATTTCCATTTTACACCGAAGTTCTCTTTTAAAGCGCACACACACGCGCGCGCGTGTGCACACACAGTTCCCAGGGCTGAGAGGCAGGGGGCTCCCAGTGTCACTGACGCCACTCATAGCATTAGCATGGAGGGCCCTTCACCTAACAAGCACACAACGGCATGATGGGGCTATGAAGGGATGAACAGGAGGGTGGTAGACTGCGAGAAAGAAAGGGAATGCATGAAAGACAGGGGGAGAAAGAGAGAGTATGAGAGAGCGAAAACGAGAGAATGAGATGATGACGCTGGTAAGAGACAGAGGACTGGGAGAAACTGGGCGACACAGAAAGAGACAATGAGGGGAGGTAGAGGGAGAGAGAGAAAGACCGTGAGAGAGAAAGGAAGACAGAAAGAAAGAATAAGGAAAATGCACCAGCATGAGGCACTTTACACTCCTGTCCGCTACATCTCGCCTGTCACCTCCATACTTACACACTTCACATTACACTCTTTCATGTTCACATTTCACACATCAGAATCTCTCCATCATACAGACTTCTGATCATTCTCTCCTGTTCTTGAACTTAACTCATTTTAAACTAATTATTTCATGCTGTACTTAGCATCGTATCTTAGGAGCTTGGGAAGTGACTGAGGGTTAAGTTTTACTACATGTACGTGTACAACTGTGCATATGAAAAATGAGCAGGTTCTGGAGTCTAAACACGCAGGAAGATGGAGGCTGCCCTAAAACAGCCCACAAGTTCCTGGAGAGTGGAGACTGTGTGTGTATGTGTGTGTGTGTGTGAAAGGGAGAGCCACTGGTTTCCTCATTATCAGCTCAGCCACAGTAATTAGGGGACACAGAGGAGCCGGGACGCTTTTGTCCGCACTGACAAGGGGAGTAATTTGGAGGGGCAGAGAGGGGTGGCGGTGTGAGTGTAAGCCTTTGTGTGGTGTGTGTGGAGCCTTTGTGTGTGTCTCTGTGTGTGGGTCTCTAAGGGGGTGCTGAGCAGCTTTGTTAACTAATATATTGCTAATAAATGAGCTTTAGGTTACGGAAGAGAATGGGACCAGCCATGGGTCCTGCCTGATGCTTCCTTTCATGCACACATGGACACACAAGCACACACACATGCGCGCGCACACAAACACACACGCGCGCACACACACACACACACACACACACACACACACACACACACACACACACACACGGGCCTATCTCCAAGCCTGATGCCACCGTACTGACACCTGATGCTTCCATTCAGAGACACACACATGGAACACAAACACACACTCGCAGGCCTGTTACGAGTCCTGATGCCACCTTCTCTGACACAATAAACACAAACACAAACTTTCTATCACACACAAACACAAAGATAGACACACACACAAAGACCGTTAACTCAAACATGTTCAATGAAACACACACACACAGTTTTGTGTATCTGTTCCTGTGGACAAATATGCTCACTCAGACACTGTCACGCCTACACACACACACCTTTTTTCAGGTGTAATTGTTAGCAGACTTCTCAACACATTTGTTCTAACAGATGATTCAAACAGACAAACAGCAGAGAACCAGGGCAAACTGTCTGACTGATAAAACCACTTTGCTTAAGGGTAGACTCAGGTCACACACACACATACAGTACAGATACACACACACATATGCACAAGCACAGATACACAAAAACGGGCACACATATGCATGCATACACATATAAACACAAAGCACAGTTACAAACAGACATACACACATATGCACAGATACACCTAGATACAACTAAACACACACCCACACACACACGCGTGCTCACACACACACTTTCTGTGTATGTCCAGGTCATTGAAAGTTCAGCTTCAGTGAAGGGTGAGTCAGAGTGTGTGTGCTTTCCCCAGACTCCTAAGCAAACAACTACTGTGGGTTTGGTCTGTGTGCACAGCCTAATGCACACACACACACACACACACACACTCTTTCTGTCTCTTATACTTGCCCCCCTAACACACCCACACACACGTTCCCTTTCTCAAACCAACTTCCGCACCAAACACACACCCTTTTCTTCATTCTCTCAACTCCCTCACCCAACCCACACACACACTATGATTTTCTCATCCTCTTCCAATCTACCCGACTTTCTAAATGTTCATGTAATGCTCTATGTATGTAATAAAGACAAAGACAACTGGACTACAGTTGCATACCTTATCTGCCAACATCTATAGGACACTGAATATTACACACACTCAAACTGAATATTACACACACAGACACACACACACTGTTCTTCATTCCTTCTGTTTACACACATGCTCAGGACCACACTTCCAAACACAACAAGTGCACACACAAGAACAGTCACCAATACATTCAAATGCACAGAGAACACCACTATGATCCTATCTGTTGTACTACTCCAGACAAAAGGAATCATTATACATAAAGAATTCATAGGCACTGTAACTACCCGGTAAGCAGTCTGTGTGTGTTTTTAAGGAGTCATATGCATGTGTTATAACTACACGGTAAGAAAGCTGTCTGTTTTGTACGTGTGTACCTGTGTGTGTGTTTATGTTTTGAGTTGGCATATGCATGTGTTCCAGCTTCTTGTGTCTGCTAAAGTATGTGTGTGTTTGTGGTATACTTTAGATGCAGGTTAAAGGTGATTGACATAGTGCAAAGTAGTGGACAGAGTAGTATAGGACACATTTAGTACATTTAGGCCTCACTTTCCATAGTACATTTAGGCCTCACTTTCCATATCATGTGGTTTAGTGGTGTTTTCACCCAGTTCATGCCTCTCTGCACGTACGCACAGCACGTTTGAAATATATCATACCTAATGGACTATGTAATGTATACATTGATGTGAGGTGGATGTCGCCTTGTATGGTCCAAACCAGGAGCATAAGCCTCAATAAAAGCCTAGGCTCAGATCAGAGAATCTGAGAACTTCGGACGGTCAGGTGTGGAAGATTCTCCCGAGATCGTTGGCCAACAATCTTGCTACTCTGGGGCAGTAACACTGGCAACATTCACCTCCGGTTTGCATGTATTTTGTGCATGGAGTGTGAAATAAATCCTGTAAGTTTCCTCACTTAGACGTGTTGTTAAGTCTATTTTATTTGAGTGTTTCGATTAATTTGAGTAAAAGGACGTCTGAGAAGAATTTCCACGACATGTTCTTGTGTCTGTTAAAGTGTGTATATGTTCTGCGGCTAAGCTTAGATGTCTGTTCTGGTGTGTAAAAACTCCTCTGGCGTCACACGTGCTCATCAGCCAGAACAATAAAGCCACTTTTGAAATAGAAACAGAGCGAGGGAGGGAGACAGAGTAAGATATAGAAGAGAAAGAAAAGACAGAAATAGAGGGAAGAGATGAGGAAGTGAGAGAAGAGGGACAAAAAGAGGGGGAGAGAGACAGAAAGGAAGAGAGCGAGATAGATAGAAACAGACAGAGAGAAACAGTGAAGAGTGACAGGAACATCAATGTTTTGAGGAAGGGTGGAGTGTGACTAGTGTCCAGAGTGCCAGCAGAGAGAGGTGTGTGTGTGTATGTGTGTTTGTGAAGCGACCGAGAGGAAGAGGAAGAGTGTGTATGTGAAGCGATGGCAAGACAAAGGGAGTGTGTGGACCTTTGTAACGGGAGTGTGTGAACCGTCTGTCGCCACTCATTAGAGAGGGAGAGCAGAAAAAGCCCACTTCTCATTTTGCTGAAGAACACTTAAAAACAAATCATCACTAAAAAGCCAATCCATATTCACATCAATGGCTGATGCACTCACTGATTCACTGCATACAAGAGAAAGTGTGTGTGTGTGTCTGTGTGCAAGTGTGTGTTTATATGTGAGAGAGAGAGATGTGTAGGTGTTGAGTGTGTCCTTGCATGTGTGTGTTTGTGTCAACCTGTCTATCTATATAAAAGTGAATATGTGTGTGTGTATGTGTGTGTGTACAAGAGTGCAGGTGTATTGTGTGTGAGTCAGCATGTGCATGAATGTGTGTGTGTGTGTGTGTGTGTTATTCCTCCCCTCCCCACCTCAATCATTACCTGTGGAGAGAAATGAGAGAGTGGGCTCCTGCATCCAATGTCCCTATTACTGGCCACAACCCAAATCACAGCACACTGATGTATTTAAACATGAGATACGCCACACTCTATAGAAACCTATGCTTTGTGTGTGTGTGTGTGTGTGTGTGTGTGTGTGTGGGTGGGCAGGGGGAGCTTCCTGAAGTGAACTTTGAACTTTTTGCATTGCCTTTGTTTGCTTGCTCAGTGGGACATCTGTCTGTGTGTGCAGTGTGTGCGTGCGATGTGTGTGTGTGCGGTGTGTGGTGTGTGTGTGTGTAGATGCATCAGGGGTGTGTGTGTATGTATGATAGTACAGACGTATATAATGCCAGATATATGAGGCTATCTGGGTATGTGCACATGCCTAAGGGCATATATGGGTATAACCATCTAGTCAGGGGTTGCTGTGTGTGTGTGTGTGTGTGTGTGCGGTGGTGGCGGTATGTGCATGTGTGTGTATGTCTGTGTGTATATGAGTATGTATGTGTGTGTTTGTTAGTCCATGTGTGTGTGTGTATGTGCATGTGTGTGTAAGAGTGTGCGTGTGTGTGAGGCGAGGCAGAAACAGATGTGATGTCAGGGACCCGCTCTGTGTGTGTGTTTGTGGCAAGGCAGACACAGATGTGATGTCAGGGACCCGCTGTGAGGGTGTGAAGCTGCTTTGTCTCCTAATTACGTCTTCAATGACAGAACACACACGCTCAACAGCATAAATAGAGAGCCAGACGGGCGGGCGGACGGACGGACGGACAGACAGATAGATAGATATGGATTTTGGAGAGGGATGAATAGATACAAGAAAAAAGCAGAGATGGACAGAAAAAAAGTGGGGACCAACACAACAGCAAGAGAGAGGTAGCAAGACAAAAAACAAACAGATATAGTAGATAAGGACAGAGAAAGAGCTAGGGTGAGTGGTAGAGGGAGAGAGAGAGAAAAAGCGAGTGTGAGTGTGTGTGTGTGTGTATGTGTGTGTGCACGTGAGTGTTTAAGAGAGCGGGGTTGAATAGCCAGCCAAATCAAAATGAGTATAAAGTGTAATGAGGCTTAGAGCAGAGGTGCTAATTTTCTGAATGGCTGTGAAGACACAACCTCATGTGTGCACTGGAGTCAGGGGTCAGGGTCATGGGTAATTTTTCGTCCCTCTCATCGTTGGCGCGTGTCTCCATTATCGGGCAGTTCCAGAATGGACAATCTCCCGGAACGTTGTCAGGAACTAACAGAGTTCTCAAAAAGGGTTGAGTACTCAGCTTGTAGCTTGTGGTAAACTCGATGCTGATAGGCTGTTGTTAAACACTAAACAGAAAAAATGAATTTCTCACAACAGACAATGTTCATTACAAATACAGTTGCCCATGTAACTATGCTTTCTCTAAACTTAGAGGTTAGCTTGAAGATACTTGTATTATCTTCAGATTAGCAAACTAATTTAGCATGCTAGCACGCTTCCTATGGTGTATTTTGATACACCTGTTAGAGGAAAACTTACAGTCTATCAGACTCGGAGTTGTAGTAGAGCTTGTTCTAGCGGTTTCCACGATAAAGCATTTAACTACTTGCTATGTGGTACACAACTATTTCCTCAGACAATGAACTACCTTCTATGTTTACTTGGCTAACTGTAGCAACTAATCCTGTTGTCCTAACATCACTCAGAATATCTTATCTTATGAAACATATTAGACATAAATGGGCTAATACTGCTAGAAACTTACAATAAAAAGGAACACTAACCACAAACTGTTAGAACTTATCCAGTTTAATCAAAAAATTAAAACAGATGCAGCCTGCAATCAGTCATGTTCACTGCTGTGAGACATAGTTTTCTTTTGTTTACGTGGGGTCTGACCAACGTTCTGTTGTAGTGTAGATACGTGAGGTGAGACGACCACGCAAACAACATTCCCTGAAATCTTCCCGCTCCCTGAATTACCATCGGAACTTCCCCTAATCGAAACACGCCTAATGTATGTATTCCTGCAGTCGCGAGAAGTGTTTACCACTGCCGCCGCTAGGGACAGCATAGGACCACAAAGGTTTACGCTGAAGTAAAGATCTCACTTCCGAGGTTGACCCACCCACAGCAAGACTTGCAGTATTTAGTTGACTGTAAAAGTGCTATTATCTCGTAATTCTCACGAGAACCTCACGAGATTCCTTCTGAGAACTGAGAATCAGGAAAGCTAACCATCTGTACGTATGTGTGTATGTATGTACAGTATCTCACAAAAGTGAGAACACCCTACACATTTCAGCAAAAAATGGACCATATCTTTTCAAGGGACAATACTACACAAATGAAACTTCAATATGTTTTTCAGTAGTCAGTGTGCAGTTTGTGTAGCAATCTTAATTTACTGTCCTCTGAAAACAACTTTATACACAGGTATTTTTCTGTACATAGCAGGCCACAAAAGTGACTACATCCCACAGTGAACATGTCCAAATTGTGTCAAAATCGTTAATTTTTTGAGTGAGCACCATTGTTATCTACCACTGCCTTAATATGAAATTCACCAGAGCTGCACGGGTTGTTTTGTGATCCTTTTCTATTTGTCCATTATGGCATTATGGACCTGGGAGATGTTAGACACTGGTACTCATTCATCCTGTTTAAGGATGCCCCACGGGTACTCAATAGGGTTTAGGTCTGGAGACATACTTGGACACTCAATTACTTTCATTTTCAACTTCTTCGGGAAAGCAGTGGTCACCTTGGAGGTGTGTTAGGGGTTATCATGATGAAAAAAACTGTTGTGTGTCCCAGTTTCTGAAGGGGGGGCATCATGTTCTGCTTCAGAATGCCACAGCACATGTTGCAATCAATGATCCTGAACTGCAGTTGCCCAGTGCTGGCAGCATTGAAGTAGCCCCAAACCATGATGCTACAACTACTGGGCTTGATTGTAGGCAAGGCACAATTATAATGGTCCCGTTAAACAGGCCACTGTCACACAATGACTGACTTCATTTAAGACATTTTTTTTATTTTTTTATTTATCTAGTCAGACCACAGGACATGGTTTCAGGAATTCATGCTTTTGAACTGCATGTCTACAGCAAACAGTTTTACGGCTTTTTTGTGATCAAGTTTTAAAAGAGGCTTTCATTTGGAAGGGTGACCATGAAGACCGAGTTCTTGCACTGTGTGGCATATTATTTTAGCTCTGTCAGTTTGACCTCACCTCTGCAGCAATGCTGATCTTTTATAGCATAGGCCATCATTCTGTAAAGCAACAATTCATTTTCTCAAGTCCTGACTTTTCTTTTTTGCCATGAGGAACCATGTTGGTCATCCAGTGGATAGTATGAGAGAATTAGCCAAAACAATAAAATGATAGTTACATGACACACAAATTTGTATCGTCCAGTTGAGCAGACCAAAACACAAAAATGATGATTTGGACAAGTGGGTTTTTATGGTTGAATGATATATACAGTTATCGTTCAGGGTGTACTCACTTTTGTGGCCGGCTATTTATACAAAAATGCCTGTGTGTAAAGTTGTTTTCAGAGGACAGCAAATTAATACTGGTACACAAGCTGTACATTGACAACTCAAAAACATATCTAAGTTTCATTTGTGTAGTATTGTCCCTTGAAAAGATATAGCATTTTTTATGTGTATGTATTATGTGTGTTTACTGTATGTATGTGTGTATGTATGTATGTGTGTATGTATGTATGTGTGTATGTATGTATGTATGTATGTATGTGTGTATGTATGTATGTATGTATATATATATATAGGGGACCACTGTCAATGTGTGTGCCTGAGTGTGCATGTGTGTGTGTGTGGACTAACCGTAAGAATGGATAGTAGTTCGGCGAGGGGCAGCTCTGCCCTGAGCCTGTCCTTGAAGGTGCGTACGGTCTGGTGCTTGAGGTAGTAGTAGGATCCTATGCGCCCATAGGTTAGAGGCTCAATGCTGCGCTCGTCCTGCCCAGGGGAAACACACACACACACACACACACACACACACACACACACACACACACACACACACACACACACACACGTGCGCACACAGCCGGGCGCGCACACACACACACACACACGCACGCACGCACCCACGCACACACACACGCACGCACGCACCCACGCACACACACACGCACGCACGCACCCACGCACACACACATTCCTGCTGTACTTGATTGCTTCCGTGGGGTTCACTAGTGTAGTGGGATACTGTAGTACTGTAGAGTAATGATTTACTCTGCCCTACAAAGGCAAAGTGTGAAAACACTGTATTTAAAGTCACACTGCCCAATCAAACATGTTGTATGTATAATAGTGGTGATGCTTTTATGTACTTTCTTAATAGCAAGAGGCAAGGCACCCAAGACAAATTGGATGGCATAAAGTCAATTTCCAGCCTAAACTCAATTTGTCAAAATATGTAGTTACTGCCTGTTAGCTTTGCAGGGCAGTACTGTGAACTATACTTTTGTTAAGTGGAATGGACACTCTTGGCTTTCTGTGTAATACGCACGGCTAGCACTCAAAATTTACTTATAAACATCTGTAAACCAACTCTGTTTCAATTCAGTGTGCCATAAGCAGTACAAGACAAATACGGCATTACCTATGCAGTGGTGTGTGTGTGTGCATGTGTGTGTGTGTATGGTCATATGTGTTAATCACTGAGCTAAAGGTTAAATTTAACTTCCACTTAGACAGTTAAACAGCCTAGCTAACAACACATACACTAGAGGCAAACACACACACACGCAAACAATCACATTCCTCACTCTGTTCCAGCAGCTCCCAAATAAAAAAAAGAAAGATTGTTTCTCCATACGGCTGCGGACTCTATCTTTCGCGTGTGCACGCTCACACACACATACACACACACCTCCTGGATCTCGATGCAATAGGAGCATTCCAGATCACGTAGGCTTCTTTCCACCAGGTTGGACAGGTATTTGTTGATGGTGTTGTTACTGATGTCATCCAGGTCGTAGTAGCTGCAGGGGGAGAGACAGAAGGGTAAGACTGAATAAGTAGGGGAGAGAGACATTATAATTCCGCCTCGTTAGCAGTGGAACAAGCATTCATTGGCTTACTTGGAGCTGAAATGCCCCATTCTATACCACGTCATCCCACATACCCACTCACTGTGGGGCACTCTGCTTTTCCTGTTTTGGATTGTTGTATCATCTATAGAGTACTCCTCCCCAAACACACACACACACACACACACACAAACACACACACACACACAAACACACACAATGATCGTTCTTTCTCTTTCTGTGTCAGAGAAATGATCCACAGAACATGTGTGTGTGTGTTTAACCAAAACCATGATCCAGACGATGTGTGTGCATGCGTGCATATGTGTGTGTCCAAGGGCATGATGCAGAGGATGTGTGCAAGGATAAGCCCCTTTAATGGCTTCTATTCTCCGTTGATTTTTTTTACTTATTTATTTTGACAAAGCTCTTCTTTTCTGTTCTGTTCGCCTCGCTTCTATTCTCTTATGTTGTTTTACTACATGCCATTGATTTACTAGTAAATTTCAGACAGATGATGCCCCCCCCAATCCCCCCCGACTCGTCTTTCTGTTGCTTCTGACATTTTCACAACTTGCTCATCAATAACAACTGTCATCACACACACTTGCGCGGGCAAAGACAGACACACACACACACACACACACACACACACAAATACAGTTACACACATACGCACATACAAACACACACACACACACACACACACACACACACACACACACACACACACAGAAACTTTGTTTGAGTTTTTCACCCCAAGAGAACACACGTTGCTGCCAACAGTCACACACAACAACATGAAAACACTCCACCAGCTTTCAGTTGGCCGTTTGATGTGCATACCAATTCTAAACTGCAGGAGTCTATTGTTAGAAACAAACACACACACACAGACACAGACACAGACACACACACACACACACACACACACACACACACACACACACACACACACACACACACACACACAGACACAGACACACACACAACCTTAAGGCGAAATGATTTCCATGCTGGATGATATTAAGGAGAGGCTGATGCAGCTAAGAAGAAATGGCTTCCATGCACAGCTAGTCTCTATAAGGGCTACCACATGAAACACACAGGATCAGCACACACACACACACACACACACACACACACAGAACTGGGCTCTGTTCTACTCCACTCACTGGCAACATTTGTGTGTGTGTGTGTGTGTGTGTGTGTGTGTGTGTGTGTGTGTGTGTGTGTGTGATTTCACTGTGTTTTTCAGTACGTGTGTGTACGTGATTGTATGTGTGTGTGACAGAGAGAGCGCGAGAGAGTTTGGGGTGGGGGCAAGGGAACACTGAAATACGCAAGCATACAGACACACAAGAACACACACACACACGCAAGTACACACATAAACACATGCACACCAATACAGGCACACGTACACACATACACACCAATATATGCACACGTACACACAAACACATGCACACCTATACATACACATGCACACATACACACATGAACACTAATGTATGCACACATACACAAATGTAAGTGAAGTAAAGCAATGGCCCTCTGTGGTCATGAGTCTGCCAGTGATATGTTTGCATGTGTGTATGTGTTGTCTGTGTCTGTGCATATGTGTGGGTGTGTCTATATGTGTATGTGTGCATATGTGTGTGCGTATGTATGTGTGTATATGGGTATGTGTGTGTGTGTGTGTGTGTGTGTGTGTGTGTGTGTGTGTGTGTGTGTATGTGTGTGTGTGTGTGTGTGTGTGGGAGGGGTGGGCATGCGTGCGCGCATGTGTGCGTGTCTGTGCGTGTGTGTGTGTGTGTGTGTGCATGTGCATGTGTGTTGAAGACCTGAAATGGAGCTGTCAGAGAGGCTAATTTACTGTGCTGCAATCTTGGCTGGTGTCAGGGGGGGCATAGGGGTGGGCAGGGTGGGGGTATTGGGGGGGTGTATGGCCAGAGCTGCCTGCATATTTACACCACCGTTAACAGGTGGAGCCACAGTGCCTGCACATAATTACCTCAAGTGTGTGTGTGTGTGTGTGTGTTTGTGTGTGTGTGTGTGTGTGAGAGAGAGAGAGGGAGAGAGAGAGATGGTGCCTGGTTGGTTAAGAGCAGGGGGTGTTATACTATGATCACAGAGCAACAAACCTTAACCCCAATTTTTCAAACAAAGGAAAAAGAGAGAAAAAAGTGAACCACCATACATATTAACATTTGAGTGTGTATGCACACACGCCTGCTTGTGTGTGTGCATGTGCACGCCTGCCTGTGTGTGTGTGCGTGTGTGTGCGCGCGCACGTGTGTGTGTGTGTTAGAGGCACAGAAAACCCCCGCACACTGGCCTCATTTGCAGTGTTGCCGAAACTGCAATGTTTCGGTCTATTGACCATCATCAGGCAACTTTACAAAACAAATGGTTGAATCCTCGTATTTAAAAAAGTTTGGTTGACAATAATGGACTAATCATGTCCTACTACTGAATGTCGTCATTCATTCACAAAAACACTCCGCGCTACCTGCGTGCTATAAGCTCACCTGTACCCGGACAAAACAGCATAGTAGATAGAGGGGACTCAATTCATTCAGATCTACAACATGCAAACAACAAGCACACATGAACATAATTAGGTTAGGTGTAGATGTTACAGCATGATGTTTAAATTAAACTCATCATTAACACTATGGGCTCTTGGCTATTTTCAGGGTATTTTTACTACCTTTACTTTTAAGTTTATATCTTGGTCATTTTTAGGGCCATACATACATGCTATATCTTGTTTTTTTTTCAGGACAGTCTAGGCTATCCAGATCTGGTTTCATCTGGTGAGCTACTAATTTGCACTGATTTTGTAAAAAAAAAAAAAAAAAAAAAAATTAAAATAAAAATCATATTGCGTATAAAAAAATCTTGTATTCTTGCATGTACCTGTCCATAGGATGGTGTCAGTAGGGATATCCTTTCATATTTGAGTAGAGGAGATAGTCTGGAATCTGGCAATATAAGAACCATGATGGTGGGATATTCAGTGGCTTATAAATGTTGATAAATATGTAGTCTGTGAATGATGGAAATAAGGGCCTTTTCCATTTAATCAGAATTATAATGGATATTCTGCAGAGATTTGCAGTAATTTCAAGACTGTATGAAACGTGTTTTGACAGAGAAATGCACGATAGCAATAGAATCTGTAAGTTCCGCTATTCACATTATGCATTGACTGATAAACGTGAGTGTTAAATGGGTGAAGTAGAAATTTGTCAAATCATTACTTGGCAAACATTTGATCCCTTGTTTTAACGCGATAAATTCAATGCAAAAGTATGTGCTTGGTGTCGTTGGAAAGTACTTCCTTCTGATATGCGTGCCTTGTCTATTCGATCACGGGTTCACGGGAGTAATTTCAACGATAGTAATGCCTGTGCAGAGCGCTAATATGAGAGATTTTGGCTAATGTTAACAAATTAATACCTCGCTGATACTTGAACCCAAAAATAAGCGGCGGGTCACGTTGTAAAGCCCTGGTTCTGCTGTTTCGTTTGGTATGAGTGCCATTTTGCTACAATGTACCGTTCCAAAGTAATTCAACATAGAAGAATAGGTGTAAATTTGCCCGCACTTTGCGGGCGTCGGGCCCATAGGGTTAAGGCCTCTTGGCGAGAGCGTCTGTAAGGTGAAGATCTAGTATGCTTCACGTCTTTTTAAAACTAGATGTACCGCATAGCGGTACATGGTATGACCGTCGCAGTGTATTGAAATGTGGGAACTGTTGGTATGATGGGTGTGTTGTAGGGCAGTGTTGTGAGGGGAGAATTTGGGTGGAAATGATGTTGTGGAAGTGGGCATAAATGTGGGTTTTGAATGAATGACATTGTGTGTGTTTGTGTAGTGTGTAGGAGTGATTTGTGAAAGGGATAGATGTTTTCATAGTATGTATGTTGCCTACATGTAATATTGTGATATGGGTAACATTTTAGTAGAGGTTGGTGCGGTGGCTGTTGGATAGTTTACATAGTTACCTTGGAATGTAGCACATTGTCTTTTTGGTGAGTTGTTCACTGAGATTATTTCACGTAAATTATTTTTGTTGGAAGTGGGCTTCGACCAGTGTTTTCAATGTGTGAGGGTCAATAGATTTCACAACAAAAAAAATTGTTTGCAAATGTTAGCATTCGCTAGATAATAGACAAAATGACATTTTGTACAATTACAGCGCCCCCTATGGGTCAAATATTATGGCATGTGCTGTGCTTTTAGAGGTCTTTGTGTTGATCGTGCATGACATATTTTGTGCAGTTCCCACCTTCTCGGTCCAAGACATTGGCAATACAAAATCCCGATTTTTGCATTTACCCATATAACTAGGTGGCGCTATGCTTTAAGTGAGTGTCGATGCGCCTCTGTAACACCAACATATCACAAAAATGTCATGTTTTTGGGTGAAATATTCATTGAGTTATTCAGCAAAAACTTTTGGCCGTCTCCCGCTCTTTGATGAACACTGGCACAGCAGGGGGGTGGCCCTTGGGGGCCAAAAGCTTCTAGTCGCTCAAAAAGTTCTAGGGCTACATGCCTAGAAAGATTCATGTCCCCCCGACTTCCAATGTCCCGGCCATCGTTGACAGAAAATCAGTGAGGAAAAAAAAAAAAAGTGAAAAAGTTGCGGCAACACTAATATGACTGCTTTCGCTAGCTTTGCCAGTGGTGGTCATAATTAGGTCATGGTTCCCTCCTCTGCATGGTAGACCTACCCGCTTGATTCCACAGAAGCGTAGGGAAGAGATGGCTCATGTCATTGAAATGTACCGCCACTGGATAGTCGTGGTCATTTCTACAAATGGCACTCTTATGTTCACTAATGCGCTGTTTAAGTTGTCTTGTTGTTTTGCCCACATACATAAGTCCATATGGACAGGTTAAAGTATAGATCACATATGTGGAAGCACAGGTAATTATACTTTTGATGGAAAAAGTTTTATTGGTGTGAAGGTACAGTGTGAAGGTACACTGTATGTGTCTTGTGTGTGTTACACTGTGTGCAGCTACCGCATCTATAGTTCCCATTTGGGAGTGGGCTTAGTAATCTTTGAGAAGCACGCCTAGGTTTATAATGTGCAGTTTTTTTTTGTGAAGTTCTTCTAAAAAAACCTACAAACAGGTTGGCATAATTAGGGGTGCAAATTGAACCCATCAGATCAGTCAATGATTTGTGGACGAATTAAATGCTGGCAGTATAAAAAGTCAAATTCTGTGTTTGTGATCCAATGGTTTTCTTTTGCATTTTCCAGGAGCGCTCAAATTTCTTTCTGAAATGCAATGGTGGGATCTGATTTCAAGTGTTTGTAAAACTTTTTATTAGAAAGTTGCGAAAGAATTTCCACTTCGTATTTTGCATTATCTTCATCACATACACCCCCTCCCTTGTTGGCTGGCTTAATCACAATGTCTTTATTATTAATGATCTTGGTAAAAGCGGAGCTCGGTTAAATCTTTGCATTTCTTGTCAAAGTATTCTTTTTATAGTAGGCTCGTTCACGCTCTTTAAATATGTCATGTTCCACCAGTCCACAAAAGGTGTTGATGGACGCACGTTGGTAGTGTTCGGGCAAAAAGTACTCTTAGGTCTAAAAGAAGTAGAAATAGGCCTACTTACAGTGTCCACATTTTTGGAGAAAAAACATCTCAATTTAATTTGTCTGAAGCACCTTAATAAGTTCACTTTTAGTCCAAAAGTATTTGGCCACTTGTAAGTACAAAGGATAGCCCCTTCGCCGGGACTGCCATCTGGTCATCCATTAATTCCTTGGAGGAAATGTTTATTATCATATCTTTCTGTTGTTCGGCATCCAAGGTTGGTGTGGTTATCAATGTTTGCTTACCCGTCCTGCATTTCTTCTTCGGCCTCTTTGCTGGCTCCTTCTCTCTCCCCTTAAAAAAGATGCGTTGCCGGTAGCCTGGGCTGGACCAACTGAATCGCTGTCGAATGTGAGATCACTTTCATGGAAGAGTATTTTCTGGTGGTTGGTATCTACCTGTTCGGATGGGCCTCCTTGTTTGCTGCATCCGTCTTGCTGGGGCTGGTTTAGATGGCAAGGCTGTCGCTGCTTGCAGGGGTGGTTGTCAGTTCTTAATTTCCCGATTGTAGACCTCGTTTCTTGCGTAGTCTTCTGTATCTCATTTGTATTTCTTGACTTTCACAGTGTGTAGTTTCTCTTTGTCGCACCGATTCCTTTATCTCTTGTTCAATCTCTGGAAAAGCAGATCCCACCTTCTGCTTTGAACTGCTTTCCAGTGTACTGAGTTCGGTTTTAATCAGAGCGAACGTTTGTTCAGGATCTCTTCCGATCGTTTGGTGAAGCGTTTCTCATTTTTATAGTATTCACTCAGAGTCATGCTGTGACGCATTCGAAGGTGTATTTCCTTTTGATGAAGTCTTTCCAGCTTTATTTCGATAACAATGTTTCCATGTCATCTTGTTCGACTAGTATTCCCCAGGCATCTTCTTCTGAAAATTCAAAAGTACTAGCACAGTTCTGTGTGAGTGCATTGATTTCTTGGAAGGAGCTCATGTATTCTGCCTTTTTAATGGACTGGTAAGTGAACTACATGACTTCCTTGTATTTGAGTATTTGAGTAATAATAATAATCTTGTAAAAGTTGTTTATGATGTTTAATGTCTTCATGGAACCAAACTTCTATCTAATATTTGCATGGAACCAACTTTACTGTCAATTTCATGGTGATGAGATTTGTTTTGTTTTTATGATTTAGTGTCAAGTCAGTTAAGACTGGAAAAGGGGGACTGATGGTATTTGAGTAATAATAATAATCTTGTAAATAACATTTTAATGTTACAACATTTTACTATTATTTCATATCCCTTGGTTGTTTTTGGAACTCTTCTTATTAGGATCAAAGCTGTGTATGTGTGTCTGTGTGAGATAGGAGGTGTGAACAGCTGGTTTCCCCAAACATGTGGTGGGCTTTGAAGAACTGTCCCTGTCTATTGATTAACATAGACACAAAGACCACTGCATATTCATTTTGGGGTGTTAACTCAACCTTACCCATTACCTGTCTACAACATATAAGTTCAGAATAACGACTGTTTTAGTAGTCTTGTCATCATCCTGTCATGTAAGTGTCGTCGGTGTCTGTGTGTTGTGATGTCCTTATTGTTAAGAATAAACCTTGTTCCTGATTTTCAAACACTAGGCTGACTGAGTCTCCAAATTCACCTAAAAGTAATGTATTTACTTTTACTGAACAATTTCAATGTTAATTTGTCATTCATCATGGAATTTAACCATGAAAAGGTACATTTTTGGATATGTGGGTAATCAAAAATCAAGGGAAGCTTACCACCTCTCTGTAAAGAACCAGATAAAAGCACCCTCCTCTTGGCGAGTATTTTCCACCCTACCCAATTAAAGAGAGGCCTTCCAAAGACCCAATTCTTCAGATTTAGGTGCATATGTGAGACCACCAAGGATTATATGAAAGAATCTATAGACATGAGCGAACGTTTCCAACAGTGAGGATATCCAAAGGAATGGGTTAAAAATGCGTTAAAAAAACCTAGATCAGACTTGCTCAAGAAAAGCAAAAGAAAAGAAAATAAAAGAGTTTTTTTCTGTGACTTGCATTACTTCTTACTCACCACATGCATATGTCATAAGGCCAGTTTTTAAAAAAAAACACTGGCACATCTTAAAGAACCCACATTATGAAGCAGTTGCTATTGTTTGTGTACAAAAGAGAGAAAGGCTTGAGAGACATGTTGGTCCATGTGGATTTTGCACATTATAAACCTAGGTGCGCTTCTCAAAGATTACTAAGCCCACTCCCAAATGGGAACTATAGATGCGCACAGTGCAACAACACAAAAAAGACACATACCTTTCGGCATCCTCACACCAATAAAACTTTTTCCATCAAAAGTATAATTACCTAGGCTTCCACATATGTGATCTATATTTTAACCTGTCCATGCAGACAACTTAAACAGCGCATTAGTGAACATAAGAGTGCTATTTGTAGAAATTACCATGACTATCCAGTGGCGGTAAATTTCAATGACATGAGCCATGATATCTCTTCCCTACGCTTCTGTGGAATTGAGCGGGTAGGTCTACCGCGCAGAGGAGGGAACCATGACCTGATTTTAAAAAGACTGGAAGCGTACTGAATCTTTACACATTACAGACACCCTCACCAGGAGGCCTTAATGTTGAGTTTAATTTAAACATCATGTTGTAACATCTACACTTAACATAATGCCTATTATGTTCATGTGTGCTTGTTTTTTGCATGTTGTAAATCTGAACGAATTGAGTCCCCTCTATCTACTATGCTATTTTGTCCGGGTACAGGCGAGCTTACAGCGTGCGGGTAGCGCAGAGTGTTTTTGTGAATGAATGATGACATTCAGTAGTAGGACATGATTAGTCCATTATAGTCAACCAAACTTTTGTTTTTAAACAATAATTTATTACCAATTTATAACCAAATTGCAATTAAACACTGCAAATGAGGGCAGTGTGCGGGAGTTTTTCTGTGACTTTAGTGACCTTGTGGATCTCCTCGGACGCACCTGCAAAAGGAGGTGTGCAAGAAATCTTCAAAAAATCTGTGTGTTAGAGGACCACTGACTGAGAGCAGGGGTAATTCATGTCTTTAGGCCTCACTGATGTAGCAGGCATCTTGCACACACAATGATGAAACCAGTGCTCTAAAAGAGACAGGGCCTACTGATAGTGAGGGAGTAGATAGATTTGCACACCTCTGGAGGCTGGCACTTGATCAGACTGCCAGCAGCCTATTTGTAAGGAGTTTACCTCAGTTTGGCTGCTGCACGGCCACAGGTTAGTCTCTCTCACACACACATCCTCTATTTTACTCTCTCACACACACACATCCTCTATTTTACTCTCACACACACACACATATCCTCTATTTTACTTACACAAACATACTGACAGACACACACACACACGCGCACAGTGCCAGCGATGTCATTACGGTGGTGGGGCTGCTGACAGGAATCCGGCTTTACGACTCCCCCGACTCGATCAGGGGAGAAAAACGCCCTGTCACCCCCCAACACACACACACTCCAGCCCTCAAACACACAGATCACACACACACCCCATGGGGAGCACGGCTGGGGGGTGAATCACTGGTGGTGAGGGATTGTCGCTGTCAAGGTGACCGCTTTGCGGCTGTCGAGTTTTTTTAGAGTGACAACACTGAGAAGAGATAGATAGGGACCAGTTAACGCGGCAATCTCTTCCTGCAGCTCTCACGCACACACACTCCCTGGCTACACAGCATGTCTGAAACAGTAGCAGTTATACACAGAATTGGACATGTGGCTTTTTATTGCACAGCTCCCATTATGTGACACACACACAAACACACACACATACACTTTCGTCCTTTAAAGGGCGTGTTGCAGGTTAACCACCACTGTCGATTAGTAGGTACTTAAAGCACTCAAGATATATATATCATTTAAAAAATGTCTCTAAAATCTGTTTAAGGCCATTTATTGTCCTTTTTGTTTTTTAACGTAATTTGGTGATGACGTCACATTGGGGATGTTGAGAAGGTAGCCTCAGCAGAGAGGGGTTCTAATCTGATCTTTGCTAGAACTGCGAGTAGCTGGGATGAGGAAGAGGTTGCAAGAACCATGAATAGTATTTATGTTGTCCCGCAGCCAATATAGAGTTTTGAACCTGTTAGACGTGAGCGTCTAAATGAGCAATTGCCAAGAACTGATGGTCATCAAAGCCAATTAAATTCATGGTCAGAGAATGAGTGAAGAGTTGGGAAAGCGTCCTGGTGAGTTGCTATCATGTAGCAACGCAGCAATGAACGCTGGACCTAGTGTACGATCAGCAGTGCATACAATAAAATGTTTTACTGAGCGAGTAACAAGTTTTCCTTATATCTAGTGACAGTGGTTATGTTTCATACACTCCTCATCACTATCATCAACACCGCTTACTGACAACGAGTGAATAAGCGTCCGTGTTGCTGTGTTTCGCGCAGGTGTTTGCGTGGGCATTGCTGCCCTATAGAAACTGCTGTGGAAAGCTTGTGTAGTAGGAAAGTGAGCGCGTCATGGACCCTGTGCCCTGTTAGATTTGTGTTTTTAGAGCCAGCATAAACTCAACTCAATAAGACCATTTAATATGAATCCTACCAACCCACCTGCCTATAAAAATGTGTATGTAGCTATCTCCTTTCACCCTCCCTCTCTATATATAAATATGTATCTGTCTATCTAGGCTATCTGTATATCTATTTACATACATACATATATATATACATACACACACATTATACATATATATATATATATATATATATATATATATATATATATATATATATATGTATATATATATATATATACATATATATATATATATATATATATATATATATATATATGTATATATATATATATATATATATATATATATATATATATATGTATATATATATATATATATATATATATATATATATATATATATATATATATATATATATATATATATATATATTCGGTCTGTCATCTACAGGTCGTCTCCCCAACGTGACATCACAGAATGTTTTGAGGGGCTGCAAATTCCACAACTTTTTTGTATTATATTCTGTTTTGTGATACTCATCAAAATCAAATGCAATGGATAACAGTTTAAATGTGTATTACCAATAAGAAAGTGGTGTTAATTTGTTATTTACTGAAACCTGCAACACGCCCTTTAAGAGGCACAAAGCTACTCTCCAGGGCAGGTCTTGATCTGTTTCTTGCCTGCTGGAGGTTTGAGCTAAGGGTTTTGCACATAAAAACAGACACACAGACAGATCGAAAGAGAGACAGCTCAACACATAGAAACGTAGACAAATAGACAACTTAATTTGCTACTTACTTTCACCTCCCATATCACTTTCATCAACAGATAGCAAACACACACACACACACACACATTCTCTGAGCTATACTTTGGCAGTGGCAACACACAGTCGATAAGGAGACAGTCAATGGGTTGTCAGCTATACGGTAGGGGACAAAGGCACAGGTTTAATTGCCTGGATAGGTTTCCCTGTCATTTGACAAGTGTGACATGTCTTAATATATTTTGATACATCACGCTTCACCCGAGGCCAGTAAAAATATCATGTCAGGAAGTCACAGGTTTTCTTTACTCCCACATGGCCCATTGAGTCTAATGCGGCGTTCAAGATTCTTTGCTGAAGACTTTCAGGTACCACAATCTCTAACAGGGGTTTTCCAACATTGACTTTGTGCATGGGCCACTTTCTAAACAAGACCCCCGCACGCACAAAATAGCCACTGGCCATCGTGGTACCCACAGGCTCAGCACTAACCCTGCTAAACAAGGGTTTCAATGAGGGGTCCACTGGCTGAGAGCTAACGCTGCTAAACAAGGGTTCCACAGGCTCAGCGCTAATGCTGCTAAACAAGGGTTCCACAGGCTTAGCGCTAACGCTGCAAAACAGGGGTTCCTATGAGGTGAGCTAACCCTGCTAAACAGGGGTTTGAATGAGGGGTCTTTTCTTTGATCGCCCGCAAGGTCTCCCCGTAACATCAATGAGGGAAGCTTTTCCACCAAGACAGGACACAACAGCTACGTCCCCCCATCACCATCCTGCTCTTCGGTGGTGTGGTGAGTGGTCGAGTGACTACACAAGCAGAGGTGACATCAGGGTTGTTTAGCTAGACAAGCTAGAGCTGCTTAGCTAGACAAGCAGGCTTGGCAGGGAAAGAAGGCATGTCTGTTGTCACCAGGGGCAGTGTAGAGTTGGCCCAGACCTGCTGACCAGCCAGGTTGTTACCAATCAAGATGTCAACTGCATCTACAGGCAGAACTGAACAAACACCTAATACCACACCTTTACAACCTGTGACTGCACATTTACCCTATGCCAGGGGTGCCCACTGCATCGATCGCAATCGACCAGTAGATCACGACAGTGCTGGTAAATCACATATTGTCTAAAACCTTTTGTTTGGTTACCATAACAACTAGAACGGCTACTGGAAAGCTGCAGCAAAGAAGCAGTCCTAGCTAGTTCTCTAACTTGTATCTAGCTCATAGGTGCGGGAAGTGGGGGTGCCGGGTTCCGGGTTCCGATGGACAATCAACACCTCACCTCGGCAGAGGACCATCACCCTCCCATTAGCAGATGTGACCTGTTGGAAAACTTCCGAAACCTTGCATCGGAGCTGGAGAAACAAGGGAGGGCGTGTTCGCAAATTGACAGTATGCGCTACACTGAGCAGATACAAAATGTTCAGTCAGACTTTGACAAACGATTTCAAGACTTTGATTTACTCGAGCCAATCGCTACATTTATGTGCCATCTATTTGGAGAACATACTGAGGTGGATTCCCTCGCTTTCAAAATTGCAACACTGTTTCACCTGAACACATCTGCAGTAGGGCTGTCAAAATTGCTCAAAAATAACGTTCGAATATTCACTCCAAATAAAACACACATTATTTGAACTATTCGAAACTTCTGGTTGGGCATTTTGTCAATGACGCGGATTACATCACTTACAGGGTAGGGATTCAGTACCTCGGTTCCACTGCTTGACAGAACTCCCTGAAGCCTGCCCCATCCATCATGACACCGATCGGTCTCATGTCCTTACAAATGCATGAAATTGATTTTTGCGTTATGGGCTCTTGTCGTGTTGCAGACAAAGAACTTGTGGCGGTCAGTATAAAATAAGTGTAAAGACATGTCTGTCCAGCTGTAGTTCCACACATTATGCCATGCTCATTTGGGTGCACATTTTCAAGATGTGACTTCATGTTGCTAGTTGTCGAGTGATATACTAACTTGCATAGCACTTTATCTCTAAACTTATCTATAAACGTTGTGTACATTAACAATATTCTCAGTGCTTTGTTTTGAATGCCAGAGCCTTTGTTGTACTAATGATGGAGTGTGGAGTTTCTTCGAACTGTTTAAATGGTTTAAAAATAGCGTAGTCGTCATGCTTCGTCTAAGGGCACCTACCACTTCCATTGTTAGCCTTCTGGGACAAACGATAAAAAATAGTTAAATTCTGAATGCAACAGGCTAAATCAACTTTGCTCCTCAGTACACATACCAACTCGGTATGATGTTTTAACATGCCAATTTTCATTTTACACCGAAGTTCTCCTTTAAAATGGTAATACATAATTACAAATGTATTACAGTTGTGCTGTAAAGGTTCATGCATTGATCCATGTACTTTACTATGCTGCATATGTAATGCAACATGTATATCAATTCACAAACTGCATAAACGTACATATGAAACACATACTGAGTGATTTATTGTTATTATTATTATTATTATTATTGAGTAGATCACTTTGACATGGTAATTTTAAAAGTAGCTCACGAGCCAAAATATAGTAGTGGGCACCCCTGCACTATACATTGGGACAGAGAAGATACAAATGAGACGGCAAGCATTACACCACAGAGGGACACGCCTCCACACAGGTAGAAGGCAGTCCAATGGACTGTGGAGGAGACACACACGCACACACTCACAAGAGTGGACAACCCACTAAAGGTTCCCACCAGTGATGACCACTTCAAGTGTATTCAAGCTTATTCAAGCGTGTGTGTGTGTGTGTGTGTACGTATGCCTATGTGTGTGTGCACTGGAACTGTGCAATTCCTCAATTTCCATTACAATCTGTTGTCTATTTAATATGTCCCAATGGCATATCTCATCACATGCATGCTTTATATCAGTCTTGCCATGCTCCTTTTCGACAGACAGCGAAGATGACTCATCAGCACTGCTCTGCTTCTCAGCCATAAGGCTCGCCCACCAATCAAAAGTCAAATCTGCAGTACTGAACTCAGGTTTGATTTACAAAAATTTCATAGCGAATTAAATTGCAATGCCTGTCAGAAAAATCACAATTAAATTCTTTCTCCAACCCTAGTGCGCGTGCAATGTGCGCATTAGTGTGTATGTCTGTTTGTTAGTATACCAGTGTGTGTGTTTGTGCGGGAGAGTGCCAGTGTGTATGTGTGTGTGTGTGTATGAGGTGTATAGCTCATGTAGAATGGTGGTGTTCAGTCCAGCAGCAGAGCGCAGTGTGTCCTGATGTGCAGGAGAGAGGAGAGTGCAGGGCACAGCACCGCCACATTGAATGTATATGTGTGCCTTGTGTGTATGTATGTGTAAGCATGTGTGTGTATGCTGATGTGCAGGAGAGAGGAGACGAGGGCACAGGCCCGCCACAATTAAATGTGTGTGTGTGTGTGTGTGTGTGTGTGTGTGTGTGTGTGCTGATGTGCAGGAGAGAGGAGATGAGGGCACAGCACCGCCACGTTAAATGCGAGCTGACAGGCGTGCAAATGCCAGTGCTGTGGAATGCTCCGGAATCGGCTCACTCAATCTGGAGCAGATGTGAGCGCCGCCCTTTTTGACCCCTGGAGCCGATAGTGGTGTATGATGTGGTGTGTGTGTGTGTGAGAGAGAGAGAAACCGCATGTGTGTTTTAACTTCATGGTGAAAGCATAAGACATGGACTTACCAGTTTTGAGTTCTGCAACCACCTGACCTGTTGTCATGGTGACGGCAGCATTGTGGGCTTGGTCCTGGGGTGTGGTAGCAAGGTGTGCGTGCGGGTTGTCATTGAACGTCTGTGTCTGTGTGCGCGCGCGTGTGTGTGTGTGTAAGAGACCCAACTGAGAGTATGACTCAACTAGGCTGAAACATTTAACTGTCAGTGTGGGCTATAAGTTCTGTGTTTGCTCCAACACAGCAATCTCTCCACACACGTATATACTACATGTGATTTGCAACATCAGACAAATTAGAAATGAAAGTAGTAAGTAGTACAATCGCCGCAATTGTGAGCAGTTAAGTTATTTAAAAACGCTGCAGGATCACATGCTCCAGCTAAGTAAACAATTTCCTCCCTTTGTGGAGGTTGCGTGAGCAAGTGTGAAATGGCACCACATGGTGCTCGTAGTATATCATCTACATCTCACTACACACAGCTTATGGATCCCATGGTGGAGGGGGAGAGAGACAGAGAGAGAGAGAGAGAGAGAGAGAGAGAGAGAGAGAGAGAGAGAGAGAGAGAGAGAGAGAGAGAGAGAGAGAGAGAGAGAGAGAGAGAGAGAGAGAGAGAGAGAGAGAGAGAGAGAGAGAGAGAGAGAGAGAGAGAGAGAGAGAGGGGGAGAGAGAGGGAGAGATGAGACTAAGCTAAGACAGGCGAAGAAAACAGGAGATGAGAGAGAGACAGAAAAAAAAGATGTACAGAAAGAGAGAAAAAGAGAGAGTGACAGAGACACTAAAAAGAGGGATTGAGATGGCTGAAATACACAGGAGGGAATAGGAAAAGAGAAGAGCAGAGAAATTCAGACGGATGTAAAGAAAAAATGAGGGACAGCAAATGTGAGAGGGGGAAATTGAGACAGATTAAGAGGCTAAGTTCTGCAATGGCCAAACTTTCAAACAACACCCTTTTCCATGCGCCCTGTCTGGCCTAGAGTGTTACCCCTGTGTATGTGTGTCACCTAGGGTTCATGACAAGGCGGCGAAAGAAGTATGTCCAGGTGATGTAGTCCATGGCGTCCTGCTTGGAGGCGATGGTTCCTGAGGCGATCTCAGCATTCAGATGGTCAGACAGCACACCCAGGAGGCTACAGTCACCAACACACATACACACCAAAATCAAGCTTTTTTATTTCATGGTTGTTGTGATGGAACTCAATTAGCATGGAAATGACTTGAGCAGGAGCATGTGTATGGAAGCCTTAAAGAGTACTGAAACTGTAATTGCAGTTCTAATTTGCGATGATCTTTTTTTTTATTAAGACAGTCAACATAAATAAATAAATAAATAAAAATGCGACATGACATGCTGAATAAGCCTTGGGTAACAATCAGGGGTGTAGGTGTCTGCTTACTCCTGATTAGACATTGGGAGCCAACCCTGCTAAACCCTGTGTGTGTATGTGTGTGTGTATGTGTGTGTGTACCTGGACTCCACAGGGAACGGCTCGTACAGGAACTTCTTGTAGAAGTCCTTCTTGATGTCGTGCACCAGGATGACGGCTTTGCCCTGGTCGTCAAACTGAGGCCGCCCGGCACGACCCATCATCTGCAGCACATCTGGGCAGGTGATACACAAACACACACACATACACACACATGGTCAAAGATATTACTGTAGGCAAGTCTATTATCAGCCGGGTGGTGAGAGACATTTGGATGCAAAATTAGTTTAAAATAAATGTCTTAAAGGAATGCTCCACCACCAGATGAAAGTCCATAGAGTTGAATAAGTGGGCAGAAGCGCTCTGTAGCAGACCCAGCCATTGTCCGAATCTGGCAGCACTGACCTTAGCTTAGCATAGTACCTGTAGTCTAGTGTTGCCAACTAGCACACTGTGGCAAAAATGAATCAGTTCACTCAATTTTTTTGTGATTACTTCACGTGACCTGTGCACTCAGATCGATAAAAAGTAAGGGGTAACATCCGACGAGGCGTGCATTATACGGTTTTAAGTCAACGAGGTGGAGCCTAAGAACTTTGAGAAGTTTGCTCCGCCAAGTTGACTTAAAACCGTATAATGCACGCCTCGGAGGATGTTACCCCGCTTATGACCAGGTTAATGTCACTCGATAATTTTGAGTGTATTTAAAATAATTCTTAAAGAGGGTTAAGACTCAGTTTCGCTACAATGTGGCCTAATATTTGTAACGTTAAATAGAGTGCTACGCAGCTCTCAGTCACTGGCCAAATTGGTTGCCAGGGTTACTTTTCATTTGGTAAGGTGATAACTACTGGTGATGTCATGTGGTGTTAGCTAGCTTGGATTGAGCAACGCGACACATGGCATACTTATTCCAAAACGTTCATTTGTTATTTTCGGTTTGCTATTGTTTTTTAAATTCATGGAAATTGAACTCCACATTGCCATTTATTGTGAAGTTGGATAGGGAAACTGGGAGTTCATATTTTGTTATTTTATTCGGTGGACATCCATTGACAACACCGATGTTATGCTCGGATGGACATCCATCGACCACCTGGCGCAGACCACCAACGCTGGAGGGAGTTGGCAGGATAGGCCTGTCTGAGGTCAAGATGTTGCTCCAGTGCCTTCTGTCGTCGGAGCTGGGGGCCCAATAACTTTTCAGGCTACCCTCATTGCGATGGCCCATCACGGCCATGATCTCCCGACTCTCTAGCCCTGCTTTGGACAGCCGCTGGACTGCAGTGCTCCGCAGGAAATGGTTGGTGTAAAGCGGGAGACCCACCTTGAAAGGTATGTTAATAAATTACTATAATATATACAGGGATATTTTTTGTTTTAGACAAGTTATAGGTCTGTGCTGTATTCTTATGTTTTTTTTTCTTGGGCTTAGCCTACCTCTTTACAGATGTTTTTCAACATCTGCCCGAGGGTGTTCACTCCCATCGACTCTCTGGTGTACCATGCATCGCAGGTGTTGAGGAGGGCCTGTGATGCACGTCTCGGGTGCAGATAGAAGGCACTGGCATCTTTCGGACATTTGGACACATATTTTTTAAAGCTCCGTACAGGACAGAGGGGATCACCAGGGGCTGCATATATAAATCCACGGATCTGCTCTTTTTTAGGGTCGCAGGGATCCTTGTGGTTCTTGGAGTCGGGGTTGAACGAGAAAGTTAAAAACTCGTTTCCGTTTTCATCGACCCTCACAACAAATGACTTGTGTGTAAGGGCGTGGTTCCCCTCCCTGCCGCGCCGTGCCATGGCCAACTGGACGTCAAACCAGACCTTCCTCACTAGTCCCTTTGCTGTGGCTGGTGAAAGGGCATCAGACTCTCGGATTCTCTGAATGTGTTCATCTGGGATGGGAGGATGATGGGAGCTGGTGTCTTTTCCTTGTTTTCTGTATTTTTTTAGAATAGACTTAAAGACAAGGTTGCTTGCAGAAAACTCGTAATCTGTTAAAATGTTGAATGGTGCAGCACGGTTAATGCCAGCCCGTATGGCCATATAACTGGCTATACTGTATTCCCGACCCTGCGTTGTCTGGACCGAGGCATAGAATTGCCTAAGAACCTCATTAAGACATTTTGCCGAAATCATTGTTTTTTCAACCTTTTTCCGTTTTCTTTTAAAAAATCCACAAATGTTTTTAGTGCCCAATGTGTTGCCCGTTTAGTATTTTCTATCTGTACCTCTTCCTCGATCTTGTCCACCTCCTCCTTAGTTAAAGTTTTCATGTTTCAGGTTCCTCATTTTCATTTTCACTGTCGGGAAAGTTTTCTTCCCACCATTGTTCAGGTGTTTTATCTCCGAAAATATTAAAATTTACATCAAAATCATCCATTGTGTTTTTTTTCCGCTTGATTGATAGCTGTCAGTCAGTCGTTAATTTAGTTTACGGTTGCTATAGGTACGGACCTTCTATTGGGTATTGATATGGAACGGTGCTGAAGTTTTAAACTTTTTTGCCGGAATTACTTCCGAGGCGTGCATGATATACGGTTTTACTGCACGCCTAGCAACCAATCAGAAACTAGCATTCCGTTCCAGAGGGTCATAATGCAAATTAACATGAAGGGATTGACCAAGCAGCATTTAGATGGGGGACTATATTCCGTGGAAGCACAAGCGAAGCACAGGCAAAGCCCTGCTGAAAGGCGCAAAGACACAATGAAGCATCTGGAAACACTGCTTTACCTGTGCTTCGCCTGTGCCTTCGCGGAATGTAGTCCCCCATTTAAGTGACGCTTGGTCAATCCCTTCGTGTCAATTTGCATTGTCATTTGTACTCGATCTGAATGCACAGGTCACGAGAAGTATTTACAAAAAAAATGATTGAGTGAATTGATTTACTTTTGCCACAGTGTGCTAGTTGGCAACACTGTTACAGCGACTATGCTAAGCTAAGCTAAGGTCAGTGCTGCCAGATACGGACAATGGCTGGGTCTGCTACAAAACGCTTCTGCCCACTTATCCAATTCTATGGACTGTGGTGACAGACTCAATTTCACCTGGGGGTGGCATAATCCTTTAAGTTTACTTACTCAAACCAAAGGTTTATGGGAGCTAAATTTGTCTATTTTTACAGGGATAGCTTTTTTTTCCACTGGGTAAAGCCCTTATATTAAGTGGATCAGCAACAGAAATGGCTGATAATAGGCACTATGCTGATAATTTGATCACTTCCGCTAATTAAATAAACTCCCAATGTGATGCCCACTAAAGCTCATTAACTGTCATAAAGACACACATACATGTACAATTTAGTTGTTTCTTCTCTTTTTTGCTGACATATACATATGCCGGCACACCATGAGTGCACATACTCACACTCACAGTCTCACACCGTACCTGTGATGGGGTAATCCACGTAGCGGTGTGTTTTACCATCAAAGTACTCGGTGCCCTTGACTATGACCAGGTGGGCAGGGAAGTTCACCCCCCATGCTAGAGTACTGGTGGCAATCAGGACCTAAAGCAACACAATACGCACACATACACAGCAATGGACATCAATGACATCAATAACAAATCTGTATAACACAACATAAGGTGTTACCTCATGTCATGACCCCAACTGGGGTACCTTAAGTCATGACCTTTCTTGTGTTAGCTTAGGTCCTGACCTTTGTGGAGCTATTTGAGGTTAAACCCTTTCCAGTGTTTGTTTGTCAGGGTCACAACCCTTATGGTGTTATTTAAGGTCAATACCCTGCTAGTTTCTCCTGGATCTTGGTGAAGAGCTCCTACATGGCTTTTTCAGGGTCACGACCCTTTTGGTGTTACTTAAGGTCACGACCCTGTTAGCGTTACCTGGATCTTGCAGTTGACAAAGAGCTCCTCCACAGTTTTGCGGTCGCGCTCATGGAGGCCGGCGTGGTGCAAGCCGATCCCGAACGCCAGTGTCAGCTTCAGGTTCGACTCCCGCACGGTGGCGATGATGTCACTCATCTGATAAAGTAAAGGTCAGAGTTCATGCATCAGGCCACAGATGACATCAATCATCAACAAAGATGACATCACCACAGATGACATCACCACAACCACTCAAAACAGAGACATACAAGAGCCAAAACATATACCGCTTGCAGTGACTATGTAAAACAGATCTGAAATATGCAATGAGGAGTATTGTAAAGTAGAAGAAGGGAGTTGTAAATACCTAGACTCAAGAGTCATTTATATAGACAAAGACATCATTATTGCCCTTTAAAATATAATGTCTAAATGCCATCTTTTGCTGTTTAAGACCTCTCTCTCTATAGTTATATATATCATTATGACCGCCGCTAGCGAAAGCAGTCATATTGGTGTTGGAAATTTAAAGAAATAAATTCCAACTGCTAGCAGCACCTGAGGAACACATAAAACATTTGAAAAAGAATGTGGTTCACTTAACAACTACAATTTAACCTGATCACATATTTAAATCACAACATCATCTTAGCCAGTCTCCTCAGTGAGCCCTCTGCAGTGAATCTCATCATTGCACTCCTACGGTGTACCCAAGGCCTGCTGGCCAGCCCACTCCCTTACATACTGTACATACTGCAGCAGCCAGAGGGAGCACAGCAGAAAAGAGGAGAGGAAGAGAGAGAAAGACTGAGTGGAGAGAGTGCAGAACAGAAGACAGAAAGAGGGAGATATAGACAGACAGGTACATTGACCAGTAAATAGAGATAGAGAAAAAGACAGAGAAAGAAAGAAAGAATGAGAAAGAGAGATTGAGAGAGAGAGAAAGACAGGGGGAAAGATAGAAACAAAGACGCAGATTGGGAGAGACAGGAAGAGAGACAGAGAAAGAGACAGTGGGAGGAAGAGAGAAAGAGAAAGAAATAGATAGAGAGAGAGAGAGAGAAAGAGAGAGAGAGAGAGAGAGAGAGAGCAGCCCAGGACAAGACAAGGAACTGTACTGCACTGTACAAAGTCACAGTGCAGTAACTATGTGAACATTGAAACAGACAAAAGTCTTCAAGGTTGTCAGAGATTTAGTCACAAGACAAAAGAGGTACAGCATTAAAGTCAATTTCCAGTCTAAACTCAGTTTGACAAAATATGTAGTTACTGCCTTTTGGCTTTGTAGATGTACATCCGCTCTGGTAGAGAAGAAAAACATGCAGGAGACGAATAGAAATAGAAGGCAGAGTAATAGAGGGGAAAAGAGGAGTGTGTGGGGGGGGGTGGGGAAGGAAGAAGATGAGACCCCCACAGAGAGACAGTCAGCCAGTGCAGGCTGCCTGTCCGTCACCCAGCAGGGATGCAGCATGCTACACGCCCCACTGCAGAGAGGCAGCGGGGAGCCACATATATCACTGGAACACACACACACACACACAAGCCGCTGCTCTGCACGCACACATGCGCACACACACACACGTACATGCATGCGCACGTCCTCATAAGCTCTTTCAGGGTCTGTGCCTCAGAGTGGCAGTTTCACCTCCTGCAGGCCCGTGGCAAATCTGTGTGTGCGTAGGGCCATGGGTAATCAGTGTGTGTGTGTGAGTGTGTGTACTTGTGCACACTAAAAGAGTTTATGAGGACACTGGTGTGTAGTCCTTATAATACATGACAATGACAATAACACACACAAACACCAAAATAAAGTTTTTTTTTAATTTCATGGCTGTTGTGATGACCCTGAGATGATTAAAACACACACCCTCCAGCCTCTGACCTCTGCCCTCTCACACTCCCTGATGATAGAAGAGGCGGCAGAAAATGTAAACATATTGTAACAACATCATTTATTATCAGTTATTTTGGAGTGCCACAGTATATAATAATGATGTTATTTATGTTATACAGAGGAGCACCTGTGGCAGACTTTCATTTTGTACAGAGGGTCTGGCCTTGCTGCTGTTGACATTCAGGTATTTGGACCAAGCAAATCCGAGTCAATCAGCGAACAGAGGGAGTGTTCGTGAGCGATGACGTTGACTTTGTGTGCTACATTTGAATTGTAGCGCATAGGTAGGCTAATTGCATACGTGGTGACCAAACATTAGCGATTAGGTAAAGGCACAGCCACTTGTTTTAAACTTCAGCAGAGTCCACGCCTCCAGGAAGAAATCCTTTCTCAATGGAGCAAGGCCAGACCATCTGTACAAAATCAAATGAGGTACGAGGGGCTGGTTTACCAGGCTAGGAGTTTGCAGCCATGCTCATTCACTTACAGTCAAAAGGTTACACCTAACGACTGGGCCTTCCTGTGTGCCGTAATATGGCCACGCCTTTACGTGCACATACAACTCCACCCAGTTAGACGGCAAAAATGCCTCCTACCCCTCACCCAAATTATGGCTAATTCCCCCTCAGCCTTTACCCCCCTCCCTTCAAACACTCTCTCCAGATGTGCTCTGTGCATGATCGAGATGTGACTGGTTAAGTGTGTCTGTAGATTGGCATTGTTACAGAGCTCTTTTAGCCAATGATGTGTCTGTAGACTGGCAATGTCACAGAGGTCTTTTAGCCAGTGATGTGTCTGTAGATTTGCAATAGTTACAGACCTCTTTTTGCCAGTGATGCGTCTGGAGACTGGCAGTGTTACAGACCTCTTTTTGCCAGTGATGTGTCTGTGCTCCTGCAACAGTGACATACCTCTTTCAGTCCATTATGTGTCTGCAGATTTGCAGTTATAGACTGCAATTAATCAGTGATGTGTCTGTAGATCTGCAATAGTTTCAAACCGCGATGTGTCTTTGGGAATTTGGGAGCATTGCTGCTGAGATTTTGCTTGGGCTTCTACTGAATTAAAAACAACCAACTGACACTTTAAGCATGCAACATCGCATTAAAAAGCTTGTCTGTTTGATAGTTTGTATACTCTGTGTACATGTATGCCTTTGTGAGTGGGTGAGTGAGTGAGTGTGTGTGTGTGTGAGTGTGTGTGTGATTGTGTTTACACTTAACTTCTTTGGTACAGCTCCAGTCCCCTCTGCTTAAAAAAGGAGCTAGTGCATATTTTGGGCTGAGGGGAGGGAGGAAGGGGATAGCTGATCGCTGAGGTAATTACCAAAGCGCACTTTTCTCATAAGACTGCGTAATTGTGCCCTGTTGAAATATTAGCATATTCTTGGTACAGAGCAGACCAGACCGAGGAAGGAGAGAGTCCAGGCAATGAGACGGAGGAATAGAGTAAGAGAGGGAGAGAAAGTGAATGAGAGATAGAGAGAGACGGAGAGAGAGAGACAACAAGAGAGGGAAAGAAAGAAAGAGAAAGCGAGAGAGAGAGAGAGAGGGAGAGTGAGAGAGAAGGAGTAAAATGAGAAAAAGAAGTAGAGAGAGAGAGAGAGAGAGGGAAAGTGAGTAGCCCAAAGCCAAAACAGCACTGTGCTCACATCTTGAAGTAATCCTGAGTACCCGGAGAGGCTGATGGGAGATGACACAGGCTTTTCTGGCAGGAGCAGGCCTGTGCGGGCGTCGTAATTACACTAAAACCAGCGCTTAGGAGCCAGAGCTCGGACATCAACGCCGATACACGGCAAAGAGGACCCAGGGGAAGGGCCAACGCATGGAGGGATGTATAGATGGAGGGATGGGAGGATGGACAGATGGAGGGATAGAGGATGGAGAAAAATGAGGGATGGCACAGGGGACACCAAGAAGAGGATGAGAGTGGAAAAGCGGGAAAACTGATAAGGTAGAACTGGAGCGAATGAGAATGAGTCCCACAGGATTAGCAGGGAGAATAATCAGTCATAATCAGCAGTAAGAGATACCAAAAATGATTAAACAAAAAAAGAAAAAAGAAATATAAGAAGCTGCAAAGTCCAGAGGGACTTGTGGGTGCGCACGTGTGCAAGTGTGCATGTGTGTGTGTGTGTGTGTGTGTGTGTGTGAAGATGGCTCAGGCAGATGTGAGGAGTGACTGTGGGAGTGACTGTGAGCTCTGGGGTTCCTAGGGTCTGGAGGAGAGGAGGACAAGCATCCTTCCTTTAGGGTGTTTTAACTGTGCTCGGTCATAATGGAGCATCGCAGCCCAGTAACTGTGTGTTCCACACAATCACATTTCCCCATGCTAACACACCTCTGCTAGTCAAGTCTGTCTTTATGGTTGTTTCAGCCATATACATAATGATAATAATAATAATAATAATCTTTATTTGTGTAGTACATTTCATACAAAGGATGTAGGTCCGGATGTAACACTTCGCCCACTCACCTCTCGTTCATCCTGGTGTAGCCACTGCTTGGGGTCGTCCTCAGTCGCGAGGAATGCCATCAGGTCCAGGGCAGTCAGTCGCGTCTGTCGCCGTGACGACACGAAGATCAAGATGGGCTTGGCTGGAGAGTGGCTCCGGATAGCTGGCAAGGGGTGAGGGCAGAAAGTTTAGCTTAAAAGCATGCAAAAGAGCACAGGCGCAGTCCTTCTCTTACCTAAGAGGCCTAATCACTACCTAAAACCTCCCAAGATCCATTTCTGCATCATAATAGTATTTACATGGAGTTACTAGTCTATTCACACAATCCATTTCCTGTCATTTAAGGTCAACTTATTCTCTGAACACAAGCAACTGATGTCAACAACAGGCCTAAGTCTTACATGCTGCTGATCACTGAGCAAATCTACACATTTGGTAAACCAGAGAGGTTAATGTGTGTGTATAGGTGTCAGTGTGTGTGCATGCATATGAGTGTGTGTGCATGCATGTGAGTGTGTGTGCAAGTATGTGTGTGACTGCGTGTGAGTTTGTGTGTGTGTGAAAAAGAGAGAGGATGTGTGTACCTTGGAAGACAAACTTGTATAAGAGGTTAATGTGTGTGTATGTGTGTGTGTGTATGTGTGTGTGTGTGTGTGTGTGTGTGTGTGTGGGTGTGAGTGTGTGTGTGTGTGTGTGTGTGGTGTATGTGTGTGCATATGAGTGTGTGTGTGTGTGTAAATGTGTGTACCTTGAAAGACAGGCTTGTTCATGCTCGCCATGCGGGGGCAGTAGTGCTGCCCAGGGAAGCCCTGGATGTGCACCTCCAATGGCACCGGACGCACCGAAGGACGGAAATTAAACAGGCCAGCCTGAGAGAGAGAGAGAGAGAGACAGAGAGAGAGAGAGAGCGAGAGACAGACAGAGAGAGAGAGAGAGCGAGAGAGAGAGAGAGAGAGAGAGAAAGAGAGAGAAGAAAGAGAGAAAGAGTAAGAGAGAGAGACAGCCAGTGAGTTGGCTTGTGGTGGCCAAGCGTTGTCGCGACGTCGCTTTTTGATCCTTCGATGTCGCCTCATCCTATAATTGTGAAGCAGAATTCACCAAGCGTTGGATTGTTCACCCACTAATAGGGAACGTGAGCTGGGGTTAGACCGTCATGAGACAGGTTAGTTTTCCCCTACTGATGATGTGTTGTTGCAGACAGACAATTGTATTTCATTGAATAAATTAAATAAAAGAGAGAACGAGAGAGGAACGGAGACACAGAAGAAAGAGACAGAGAGGGAGGGGAACAGAGAGACAGAAAGAGAGAGGGACAGAGAGACAAAGAGAGAGAGAGAGAGAGAGAGAGGGGCAGATAGACAGAAGGGGTGAGTGGAAGGGTAGGAGTGACCAGCTGGCCGCGTGCCGCTGGGGCCCATGTGGGGGTAATTACCGGCAGCCATTGTGGCCTGTTCCCCCACCCTGCTCTGTCCCAGCACCCCACTCTCTCACAAGTGGCAGAGGGCCGCGCACGTGTGTGTGCACACATTTAACTTCCACCCACAATGGATTAGCCTGCTCGCACACTGTGACCCCCCCCCCCCCCCGGATTTATAGTGACCAGACCCCCCCCCACACACACACACCTCATCTCGTCAGACAGGGTACATCAGTCTGCCAAGAGCAGTCCCTGGGCAACAGTGAAGCGTTTACATAACTGCTACCGCCTGCGGTACTGTTGCGGCCCACAAAGAGCTGAGATGGCATATGTGGTGAAGTGCTAAAAGGCTGTGTGTGTGTGTGTGTGTTTGTGTCTGTATGTGCGTATGTATGTCTGTGCAATCATGTCAGTGGGGGGGGACACACAAACAGTGCATATGCACACATACACACACACACAGCAGTAAGGGCACCGACATGAATATCAAGAAAACCATCACAAACGCCTATGCACGTGTGCAACACACATGTATACACACAGAAACACACACACACACACACACACACACACCAATCTCTGCATGACTGGTTTCCTGCAGGCCTGTGGGGAGAGCGAGGATATAGGGGCTTTCGCTATGAAATGCCTCAGATCATCTGAGTGCCGGCCACAATGCTGCGCATGATTGCAGTTGGCACCCACGCCGTCCCTCCACCCTTCCCGAAACAAAAGCCGCCAATTAAACAAAAGTAAGGCCCCCCCCCACTCTAATGACTGCCGTTATCTGCGCATTATGGACAATCTGAGAGGACAGGATGCAAATGAGGCAGAAAAACATGCACTGCTCTGTGCTGATGGGGTAATGGCAGCAATCTAAGATGCACAGAATGCGCAGATTCCCCTCTGCCCTGGAGAGCAATGGGAGAAACTAAACACTCACATGGGACAAGGGCAGAGCGTGCACAAAACAGCTCAAAAATTCACCAAGTAGCATGTGCACAACGATCTGTGTGTCTGTGTGTGTGTGTGTGTAAATGCGTGTGTGTGTGTGTGTGGTGTGTATGTGGCCGGTTAACATTAAAAGAGGTGACTTTAGTAATGAACTATTCTACCTGAAGAGTTGCACTAATCAGTGTGTGTGTGTGTGGTGTGACGTTGTGTGAACTCCCCTGTGAATGAGTGTGTGTGTGTGAGGTGTGCTGGACAGCACACCTGTGAATGAGTGTGTGTGTGAGGTCTGCTGGACGGTTCACCTTTGAATCAGTGTGTGTGTGGTGTGCTGGACACCTCACCTGTGAATGAGTGTGTGTTTGAGGTGTGCTAGATGGCTCACCTGTGAATCAGTGTGTGTGTAAGGTGTGTTGGACGGCTCACCTGCTTGATGCCCAGCCAGTCGGCCAGGTCTCTTGCGTTGGCCAGCGCTGTGGACAGTCCCACCACACGCACCGGCCTGGAGGTATGGGAGGAGATGAAGTTTGTCCTGGACACTATGACCTCCAGAACAGGGCCCCGATCCTCCCCTGTGGGCCAACACAATGGTACGGTCCAAGGTGAGAAGGTCTTTAGAATCTGAGCTTGGGCACAATGGGGACTGAACCATCCACACTGAGGTAGGGTGTTTGGTGTTGATTATGTCAAACTCAGAGCACAGGTGTGTGTGTGTATGTGTGTGTGTGTGTGTGTACCAAGCAGGTGGATCTCATCAATGATGAGGATGGCCACTTTCTGCACATAGCTGCGGTTCTGCCAGCTGCGACTGACGCCGTCCCATTTCTCCGGCGTGGTGACGATGAGGTCGGCCTTAGCGATGGCCCTCATGTCTGGCGTCACGTCACCCGTCAGCTCCACCACCCTGGCAGAGAGAGAGAGAGAGAAAGAGAGAGAGAGAGAGAGAGAGAGGGAGAGAGAGAGAGAGAGAGAGAGAGAGCGAGAGAAGCAAAGCGAGAGATAGAGAGAGCGCGCGCAAGAGAGAGAGACAAAAAGACAGAGAGAGAGAGAGAGAGGGAGGATGAGAAGAGAGAGGAGGCACTGTAATTTTCTTTCCAAGTCAGAACCTGGGTAATACAATGCAGTAATGGGGGAGTAGAGAACGAGAGATTCTTCATACCTCAATTACAAATATAAACTTTCAAATCATTTGGAAACACATGCACACACATACATGCACGCGCACACACACACACACACACACACACACACACACACACACACACACACACACACACACACACACACACACAAACACAAACACAAACAGAATGCCCTACTTGCGGCCAAGCTTCTCCTCGATCCTGATCTTCCAGTCCTCTATCCTCTCGCGCACCAGGGCCTTGAGTGGGGCGATGTAGACTACCTTGGCGGATGGGTAGGTGTTGAAGACGCGGAAGATGGCCATCTCGGCTGCGATGGTCTTGCCCGAGCCCGTGGGCGCCCCCAGCAGCACATTGGTGTCGGTGTGGTAGAGTGTGTGGAAGATCTGCGTCTGGATGGGGTTGAAGTGGCTGAACTTGTACAGGCTCTCGTACTCGCGGTTCCCCAAAGCAGACACAGGCAGCGGCTGCAGATCGAGTAACTCTGGAACACACAACGCACACAAACACAAACACAAAAACACACACACACACCAAGGTTAAAATAGTTTGGGATTTTTCATTATAGTTTAGCTTAGCTCTAAGTTTTTTTTCGGGTCAGATTTTTTTCTAAATGATTAGTTTTAGTTTTGTTTTTATTAGTTTTAGTATTAGTTTTAGTTTTTTATACTTTGGGTTATTTGTCAGGTGCAGGATTCAAGAAGATTAGTAAGCACCGGTTACCGCTTACTACTACTATTGGTACTGCTTATTGATTTGGTACTATCACAGTATATTTATCTGTACTTTTTGAAGGAATAAAACATAATTGACATTATTTAACTTTATTTAAGAGATTGTATATAAACAGAATATAAACAGAACACAGGTTGGGTGCACAGTTACGCCTAACAAATGTTCTTTTAAATATAAAACAACTTATACTTTGGAAAGAGATGCATCAAAGAATTTGGTTTGAACGAAGAGGCATGCATGGTACTTTTATGCATCTGTGATTATTTTGTTAGTGTCTGGGCATCCACACTGCATTACAAGTGATGCACAAGTTAGTGCTCGTGCCCGAGACTGGCACTACAAAGCCAGCCCAGCATCTGTAGCTGGGCCCTTTCACTAGAAACTACGAAGTGCTGAAGATTCTGCAACAGAATGTAGGGCTCCCACTCATCACGCTCAAAGATAAGTCAATAAAAGAGTTATTAAACACGTTTGTGTGAGTTGCATTGTAATTACTAAGGGTAATGGGATGAATAAACTACCGTGTGCACCCACAGAGTTAACAGCGGTAGCTGGAAATTTAACAGCAGTAGCTCAAGACTGGTGGTATCAGTATATTGTAGTGTGGTCAGAGACGGTTGATGTTCTATTAGATCGTTGGTATGGTGTCGCGTAGAGTGGAGTATGTGGCGTCTAACTTCATATTAAAGGGGCTCCGTGTGACAGCCCGCTAGTCGCACATGTGCCAGTAAACAGATCAGAGATCTCCACATGCGCACAGTCTACAATGCGCACGCAGCTAGTCTGTGTGCTTGTGGGCATCAGTCTATGGTGGGCATCGGGCATGCGGGAGAGAGTTTCCCCGTGCATGCAAAATAAACCTTACGAAAACTAAGGGAAATTTCTTTATAATTTTAGTTCGTTTTAGTTAGTTTTGTAAACGCACAATACAGTTTCCATTAGTTGTCATTTTTTCTTTTAATTTTAGTTTTTATTTATTTCAGATAATGGAAACATTTTTTCAATTTTAGTTTTTTGTTATTTCGTTAGTTTTCGTTAACTATACTAACCTTGACACACCCACACACACATCTCTATCAGGTGGCTGATCAGTCTATGTGTGTGTGTGTGTGTGTGCGCGCGTCTGTCTGTCTTTGTAAGAATATGTGTGTACCTGTGTGAGGCGGGTGTCTCTCGGGCAGGATGAGGTGCTGGAAGTTGATGACACACACGGCCTCGGAGCCCAGCCAGCGGTCGGACACGGCCCTGATGTAGTACTGGGAGGGCATGGGCTCAAAGATGGGGATGGTGAACACCACCTGCAGCGCCTCGTCTGTCACCACCTGGGGGCGATGCAGAACAAAACCACAATTCCACTTAATGCGTTCACTCACCAATGCCATTCAGTCCAAAGAAAATATGAAAGATAAAATATATCTATTATATCTAATCATTTAATCTAAACTCTGAGGTAATGTAGGAGCCAAACTTAAGTCTAATGTAGGAGCTAAACTTAAGTCTAATGTAGGAGCTAAACTTAAGTGCTGTTGACAATGCCCAGCTGGCTAACAACTGGCTAACTAACTGGTCTATGCTCTACCAGACTATTCTACTGCTCGTGGTGCTGCATCTAAGAAGGCACACGTGTCACATTTGTGTCACGCAGATACAAAAGTGTCAAGACTTCGCAGAGGTACTGAACACTACTTTAAGGACCTGCTACAGGCCCCTCTTATTTTAGGACATGTCAAGGTGCTATAAAAATACACAGACACACATACGTGCAGATTAAAGCCCCCTAGCACACCCACACCCACACCGTTTAAATCACCAACCTGTTTCTTCTGCAGCAGGAAGTACTCGGAGTGGTAGATGTGGTCGTTGACGGGGTCTTCCACCCACAGCCACCAGGGCTCCCCCACTGAGCCGTGCACCTGGGGGACAGAGAGTGGGGGGGTCATGTGTTACAGTCTCAATTTGCCACGCAGATCTGACCAACAACGGCAGCACCACTGGA